>CM066343.1:23769893-24257393 GCA_033807585.1 Hydrophis major | reverse complement strand
ATATCTGGAAAAATTAACCAAGAAGAAAATTATAACCAGCCACATAAGCAAAGAGATCCAACACACGATCATACCCAGAGAGAAATCTTCCAGATGCCCCAAACTATACGGCTTCCCAAAAATACACAAAGAAGGCATACCTCTCAGACCCACAGTCAGCTCCAGAGGAGCACCACTACAAAACCTAGCTAAACACTTAGCAAAAGAGCTACAGCCCCATGCTGAAACAGAAGCTTCTCATGTACAAAACTCATACCACTTCTTGGAAATGATCAAAGATCTACACGTGGAGCAAGAAGATCTGCTTGTAAGTTTTGACGTGGTTTCACTATTCACTCAAGTCCCGATAAAAGAGACCCTTGAAATAATCAAAAATAAATACCAACCAGCTAAACACCTCATGGAACTAACAGAACACTGCTTAACCAACACATATTTCATATACAAAGGACAAAGATACAAACAAATTGAAGGAGCCCCCATGGGATCACCACTGTCACCTGTCATTGCAAACCTGTTCATGGAAGAATTCGAATCCAGAGCCCTGGCCAATGCCATCCTCAAACCCAAACTATGGTTAAGATATATCGATGACACATTCGTGATTTGGCCCCATGGACAAGAAAACCTAAACAATTTCCTAACACACCTAAGCAGCGCACATCCCAAAATCAAGTTCACCATGGAAACAGAAACAAACAACTACCATTCCTAGATGTACTAATCTACAAAAAAACAGATGGCACACTAGGACACACCATATACCAGAAGAAAACACACACCAACCGCTACCTCAACGCCCAATCCCACCACCACCCAGCACAGATAAACTCCGTGGCTAAAACACTAATTACTAGAACCAAATGCCTGGCAGACAAGACACACATTAAGACTGAACTATGCACCCTGACTAAAATATTGACAGCCAACGGCTTCTACAAAAGCAAAATCACCAACTTGATCTACAAAAACACACTGAGACATAATAGAGACCCAGAAGATGAACAGACCCATGGAACAGCTGTCCTGCCCTACATAAGAGGCACTACAGACAAAATTAGTAAGATACTATACAGACACCACATCAAGACTGCCTTCAAAACAGACAGAAAAATAGCAGGCATCCTCAGAATCCCAAACACAAAATTGACTTGGAAAACCAAGGCATATACGAAGTCCCCTGTGCATCATGCCCGGCCACATACATTGGACAGACCAATAGATACCTCCAGCTCAAACACACCCCAACCAGGCACCCAGATGAAACCCAGCTTCCTAACTAATGATAGCTGTCCATTTACCTGAAGCCAAGCTGCACTCAAGGCCTCCAATAAAGTAACACAATGTTGCCAGCCAATCCAGATACAAAAAGAGCCAAAAAAACAGACAGAAGATATTAGAAGCAGAACACAGCAAACTCCAAGACCAATAAACACAGACCAAGACTCTCAACCAATCAGGATGAAGAAAAAAACATTCTGGCACAGCAATAGGCTGCCCCAAATTTAAATCTGAAACCACTGTAAAAGTCTAACTCACAGACGAACACAATACAGAAGCCTGATGATGGCAGATGAGATTCTGCTGAAATGTTGCTACAACTTTAAAAGCACCACTACTATGATGTGGGAAAATACCTGAACAAAGCTGAATGCCATACATGTAAGTAAACTTAAGAATATATATATATATATGGGTTATACAGGGTTTTATATATGTGTGTGTGTGTGTGTGTGTAAACATACACACACAAACAAAGAAATAAAGCAAGCTTCTCCCATCGCTCCCTCCTCTCAAAAACCTTCTACAATATTTTGCTTTATTTTTTGTTTTTTACACCATTCCTTCATTGATCTCAAAGCAGCAAGCACTGTTCACACATGCACAATTTCCATTTTTATTCCTCCGCCACTGTGTGGGAGAGTTTAGACAGTGGTCATCTTTGCACATAATGTTCTCATGGTGTGCTTCATTCTGCTTTGAAGATGATGGAGGAATCTAACTACTAACTGGCTCAAATTCAGCTTGGGAGTTTTATGCTCAGTGGAGATCTCTTTTGGGGCCTCCTCACTGTCCATTGGTTCACTGTGTGAATAGAATATAACAAAATCTCTACCTGAGCCAGGGTAATAATTGGGATCCAATCTTCTTCACACAGCTTCTTGCTTCCTGGGAATAATTTCAAACACCTGATTGAAGGCAAAAGAGAAATTCAATAAGTTTGGAGAACAAGAAACTGGTATAGTCTATGACAGGAGGATGACAGCATCTTTCAAAATAACTATATCGGAATTTTTTTAGTACAGGAATTTACTTACACCAAAGTAGTATTCAAGAGATGGTGATATCTGAAGCAATTCATTATTCTATGAAGGATAGCAGTTTTTCTATAATGGCTTATTCACGTATGGAATTTGTTTCTTGATTTTAAATGACGAAACTCTATGAATATTTTTAAAATAAAACACAATCAAAGGTCAGTTCAATGCCTCTTTCTGTTTGTAATGCTGATGGATTGAACATATACCAGATTTCCTGAAATATATGATTTAGATTCAAAGTAGACAGCTGTCTGAAATGAATCTGTAGGAGCAGGGGTACAGGAAACAGGGATAACACATACAGTATGCCCTTAAGAAATTTAACCTCAGCAACAAAAAAACATAAAATTAATTAGAGCTAGAAAAGCATTTTTTCTGCAGAAAAAATAATGCAATGGGACCAGCAATTTGATTATTAAGTGAGGTGATTGCAAAACGAAACATCATGATTTTATTATTTTACTTCAGCTTTCCTTATGCATTGCAGACCAGAAAATTATAAATGTAAGGACTGGTTACAGTTACTTTTTCATCACCGTCATAACTTTGAAAGGTATTTAAACAAAGTAATCATTAAATGAGAACTTCCTGTAAAGGACTTGATGTATAGGGACCACAGGGAGACATCTAATAGTACTGCAGAAAAGTTTGCTTGTTTGTTTCCCATTTTATTATTTCTATAAATAACACAAGGTGGTGAATGCATCCAATACACTTTTCTCTTTCTATTTTCCTCACAATAACCTTGCAAGGTGGGTTGGGCTGAGGCAGAGTAACCTGCCTAAAGCCATGCAGCAGGTTTCTTTGCCAAAAATAAATGGAACCCTATAAACTAAGTGTCTTCAAATTGGCAAATTTAAGACTTGTGGATTTCAACTCCCAGAATTCCTGAGCTAAAATGACTGGAGGAGGAATTCTGAGAGTTGAAGTCCATAAGTCTTAAAGTTGTCAAGTTTGAAGACTCCTGCTATAAACTAAACTTTCCCAGCCTGACATACTCCAGGTGTGTTTCTATTCATCTACTATAATTATAATTATGTGAGTGGCTTTGGAGAACAGTAAGTTGATCTAAACTAGGGGTCTCCAAACTTGGCAATTTTAAGACTTGTGGATTCAACTCCCAGAATTCCCCAGCCAGCATGGGGAATTGATCCCCAATCTAAACAGTCTATCTATTATTGAATTTCTAATACAGAACTTAACAGGGAAAAAAGCCTGTGCCTGAGATCTCATCTAGAACTGGCTCCTGGCCAAGGTATTTCATGCAGAGAAACTCAAGGAGGATGAAGCTGATTTTATTTTTAATTATTGCAATGCAGAAGCATTGCAACATTCAACAAGGTGTCTCAATTATTCCAACAAAACAGCTGGTGAGAGATGGACCCAGAGAGGTCAGAATCATTGAAACAGGTTACAGATAATCCCTGACTTACAACCATAATTCAGTCCAAATTTCCATTGCTAAGCAGGTCAGTTAAGTAAATTGGGCTTCATTTTACTTTATTTTTTTGCCACAGGTATAAAGCAAATCACTGCAGTTTGACCTTGCTTGCCAGAAGCCAGTTGTGAAAGTCACAAATGAGATCACATGATCCCAGGATGTTGTAATCATTGTAAATACATGCCAGTTACCAAGCCCCTGAATTTTGCTCGTTACCTCAGGAATGCTGTGATGGTTCTAATCTAAGCAATCATAAGGCCCCCTTTTCCTGTGCTTTTGTAACTTTGAACAGCCACTAATATATACAGATAAGATTAGCAGAGTTGGAAGTTACCTTGTAGGTCATCTAGTCCAACCCTCCCCCTAAGCAGACCCTACACCATTTTTGACAGACAGCAGTCCAGTCTCTTACTGAAGGCTTCCAGTGATGAAGCTCCCATAATTTCTGAAGGCAAGCTATTCCATTGGTTGATTGTTCTCACTGTCAGAAAATTTCTCCTTATTTCCAGGTTGAATTTCTCCTTGTTTAGTTTCCATCCATCATTCCTTATCTGGCCTTCAGGGCTTTGGAAAATAGCTTGACCCCCTCCTCTCTGAGGCAGCCCCTCAAATATTGGAACATTGCTATTTGTCTCCCTGGTCCTTCTCTTCACTAGACTAGCCATGCCCAGTTCCTCAAGTTTTAGTCTCCAGTCCCCTAATCATCCTGGTTGCTCTTTTGTGCACTTTTTCTAGAGTCTCAACATCTTTTTTATAGTGTGGTGACCAAAACCGATGCAGTACTCTAAATGAATAATTGTAAAGTGGGGGGGGCGGACTTTGTTAATTCATACCCCAGGCTTAGCATCAACCCATCCTTCCCTACAGCCCCCTCCTCCGAATCTGTATCCCCTGATACCAGCAAACTCTTGGTACGGCATGATGATACCAATCAAGTGCCCTGGGCGGGCGGATCCATAACAGCCCACCAGTTCTCCATTACAAAGAAAATCCAGAGTCCATTACCACTACTCCAAAATGGCCCCGGCTGTTACCCTGCGATGAAGAAGCCCTCCCTTCTTTTCTCAAACCCCTTTCCCCCCACACCATACACATCCCTCCAAATCTCGGGGCTGACGCGCAGCCAGGACTTTGGAGACGCCAAAGGACCTCCACGAGCCCCGCCGGTGTGCCCAGGCGCTCGGAGCGCAACAGGCTGGGATGTTCGCAGAACTGATCTCGAGGGACGCGGGGATCTTCGAAGCGAAGATGATGCGGGAAAACGTCGAGGGAAGCCTTGACCTGCAACCCTGCCACCGCCGCCGCTTGAACTTTTTACCTTCCTCGCCAGGGTGGCCGCATCCACAGCGGAGCATCCCAAGTCGGAGCTTCGGGTACGCGAGCAGCGCTGGGGTGCTCCTGCAAAGTGCGGCGTGAAGAGGCGGAGCCGAGGAGGAGCAAAATGGCCTTAAACTGGGAAAGTTGGGGTGGGGAGGGGGAGGCTGTAAAATGTAAGCGAAAAACCCAGGCGTCTCTACGGCAGTGGCAAAGATCTAGCGCCTAGTTCAGGTACCTCCACAAGTGACTCCCGGCATGTGGGAATGAGCCATTAAGAATGTAGATCTTCGCACTTCGGCACTATATTTTCCGCAGAAGCCGCTTAAAACATCCAGAAATCAAGACAGGCAAGTTAGGCCAGAAGGCTGGCTAAGTATGGAACCCAGTGTGAAGACGCCTATTTCTTCACAGGATCAAGGAAAGGCAAAACTTCTATTTCTGTACAGAAGCAAAAGAGGAGGCCTCTGGGTTACACACCCAAGGAGGGCACCAGAAATCAGGCCGTTATTTTTATACAATTTACCACAGAAAAGAGAGAATTGTCATATATTCACACAAAGCAAATCCATCACATGAAACCCATAATTGATTATTAGTCAACCATACTTCATTCTCATATAAATTGAGTAACCTGGGTATGATTTTTGCTATACTAAATGATAAACTTTGCTCACCTCTGGAGCCTTGTCCAGATGCCTCTAACCATTGCTTAAGATAAACATGTCATCTTCCTTGATTTCAGTAACAGGTTAAATATCAAGGGTCCAATCTGTTTATCTATACAGTTAGTCCTCAATTTACAACCATTCATTTAGTGATGTTCAAAGTTACAACAGCACTGAAAAAAATGCTCTTAATGACCATTTTTGATAGATTTGGTCCAGGATAATTTATTCCTAATCTGGTCTTCCAAGGGGGTGCCCATCAGCACTATAAATGAGTCCACCAACCTTGCTGCCAATTGTCCTTCTCTTTTCTTCCACTTTTCCCAATGTTGGGACCTTTTCTAGTATCACAGTTTCTTTTATCAGTATTTGAGAGTGAGTTGGCTCTCAAAACCCAGAGGGCCAACACAAGCCCCCTTGGATTTTAGGCAATCCATACCCAAGCACACTACTCCCTGTTCCTTTTCACAGGTTTATTACCACTTCTACTATCTATTACGAATACTAGACTACTATAATTTGTGATCCCTACTGCCAAAAAAGAGTATTTCTGTCTCTTAGCCCTAGGTTTTTCCAGTGGACCTATTTCCACAAGTAACAAAACCACTATCTATCTATCCATCCCTCCAGCACAACAACTCCCATCCCACCAGCTGCTTTCCTGGGCTTTTATAGCTGCTGGTTGCTGGGCACTTGAGCTGACTGGGAAGAGATTTTAAAGATGATTTGCTTAATGACCACAGCCAGCAAACAGTTCATACAATCAGGTGTAACTCAATTATTGCTTGTGACAGAAGTTTCTGTCCCAGTTATGACTGTAAATTAAGGCTACCTGTTATTGCATCATGATGTTGCACACAAGTATAGTACAATTTAGTGCTTCCTAATGGATTTTGCAACTACTTTTGGAAGCATTAGCAGCAAAAGAAAACCAGGCCACTCAAAAACACAGTGGCTAGACACCATCAAAGTGACACCAGCCAGAGCATAGAACAACTTAAAGAAGTAGTGCAAGATTGGAAGACGTGGAGAGACCTGGCCCATAGACTCACCAAGAGTCGAACAAAACGAAATGGATAACATCATTATCCTCATCATCATCGGGTTTTGCTCCAAGCAGTTACCAAGCCCTAGCCTGCTTTGGTTCCAAAAATAAGCTGGGTAATAGAAGTTCCCAAACCAGCTGAAATCCCTGCCCTTCCTCCATGTTCTGTTTGCAGTGTGTCAGGACATGCTCAATATATTTTATTTCACTATGGTTTATTGACAAAGCCATAATTGCTAGTTTCCCACACTATGGTAAGCCATAAAGGATATTGTTTACATAATATGCTAAGCCACAGATAAATTACGGTATAGTTAACGTGATGCAAGGCCACAGCCACCATATTCCGAAATCACTTAATTGGTAGACAATATATATAAAATACATAGGCTGAGGCATTAGAGCATTCCCAACAGCCACTGAATCAGGGTGGAGCAAAGCATTTAGCCTGGAAATCATTTGGGTGAAAGCAAAATCTATTAAAGCAAATAAGCAAAAGTTTATCATAGATCAGGGTTCCCCAACCCCTGGTCTATGGACGAGCACTGGTCTGCAGCATGCCAGAAAAAATCAAAGTCCCATCCATGAGATGCATGTGAAACTACGGTCCCTTCCAGTCCAGAGAAAAACCTCTCTCTACAGAACCAGTCCCTGGTGCTCAAAAGGTTGGGGTCCACTGTCATAGATGACTGAAGGCTGAATGGGGAGGGAGGTAAAACTGTTTGTGTATCTATTTAGAAGTATGTATTTCTCTTCTCTGTAGATAACTAACTGCTTTAACCTGCCTCAAAGGCTTTTGCCCTTATGATGACCACAGAGGTAGTTTAACTATTGAAGAGGGAACAGATTCATGAAAATCACCTCTAATTGCTTGATAACCCCTATTCAAGGTGAAAAAGCCAGAAAACAGTAAGTTTTTTAGGATGTGACAATGCGATCTGATTATTTCCAGCAATTCAAGAAAAACTGTGAACAAAATTATGGTGCCTTCCTTGGAAGTTTGTGATCCTAGGTTATTTACTTTATTTAGGAGTTTCTACGGTATTAAAATCTAATAAATAATAAGCATTGATTATGATGCTCCCTAGTTAGATATTTAAACATCTGCAAGCAAACAACCAAGCTCAAAGAGAACTAAGGATTCCACAATTCAACCCTAAGCTACAAATATTCTTTTCTGTTATTGAGTCTAATATTTAGCAAGTGTAGTATAGTTGTTATGGTCTAGTAGTACTATAGGTAGTCTTAACATGACTAAAATTTCTGTTGCTAACTTAATTGAGATTTACCCTATTTTACCCACCTTTCTTGCCATGGTTAAGTGTTCACTGCAGTTGGTACATTAATAATACAAGTGAATCTGGCGTC
The DNA here is from genome assembly GCA_033807585.1 of Hydrophis major. NCBI lineage: Eukaryota > Metazoa > Chordata > Lepidosauria > Squamata > Elapidae > Hydrophis > Hydrophis major. The sequence goes on along the minus strand of CM066343.1, from coordinate 24,249,236 downwards.
CCCATTAACTTTCCTTGTCAGAAGGTTGCAAAAGGTGAGCACGTGACCCAGGAATGTGTCATAAATACAAACCAGTTGCCAAGCATCTTAATTTTGATCATGTGACTATGAGGATGCTGCAATGTGTTATAAGTGTGAAAAACAGGTATAAATCACTTTTTTCAGTGCTATTATAACTTTGGTCACTAAATGAAGACAAGGACTGCCTGTATAAGACTGGGATTCAATTTCACTTTCAGCTATAGAAGCCCCTTGGCTGATTTTGGGTGAATCGTTCTCTCTCAGCTCAACCTATCTGGCAAACAGGGGTGGGATTCTACCAGTTCACACCTATTCACTAGAACTGGTTGTTAACATTCTAAGCAGTTCGGAGAACCGGTTGTTAGAAGAAATTACTGGCCTAATCCTGTATGGAAGGCAGGAAGGAAACATTCTGGTGTTGCTTACAGAAACTGCCTCTCCGTTAACCCTTATTACATTCTTGGCAGGACTAGACTTTCTGTCTCAGGAACTTCTCTGGAGTTTTTTCTCTCTCCTGTGCTGGTACTTTACTTGTGTGGAGTGACCATTCAAAGTTACAATGGCACTGAAAAAAGTGACTTATGACCATTTTTCACACTTAAGACTGTTGCAGCATCCCCACAGTCATGAGAGGCCAGGCGAGCAGATGCATGCCTCGATGTGAGTGATATTGAGTTGGCCACACCCAGCCAATAACATGACCACCAAGCCACATCCACCCAGTCACATGACCATCAACTAAGCCACGCCCACAGAACTGGTTGTTAAAAAAATTGAATCCCACCCCTGCTCACAAAGTTACTGTTTGAGGGAAAAGCTGGAGGAGAGTTCTAAACAAATCCCTCCTTACGTTTTACAAGTATAGGAATTGCTTTATTTTTTTATTATCTTCAGTCAGTCTTGATTCCAGGCAATTAAATGAATAGATGTAGGTAGTTTTCTTGGCAATATTTTTGGAAGTAGTACTTAGAACTGAGAAGAATAATTGCCCCAAATTCCCCAGCTGGCTTCATGCCTAAGGCAAGATAAAACTCACAACCATTGTATCTCAACCTTAGCAATTCTAAAATACGTGGACTTCCACTCCTGCAATTCCCCAGCCAGCCAATGCTGGTGTGGGAATTCTCGGAATTAAATCCACATGTTTTAAAAGTTGCTAAGGCTGAGAAACGCTGTTTTAGCCACTACTCTCAACTATCTCTCAACAGTAAATTCTCTTTTGAGTCAAGCTTAACTCATGAACATACTCCTGCATTTCTTCTAGCAACACTACAGAATAGTTTGTGATTGTTTTCTTCTGAGATGTTTCTACCCCCCACTTCACTTATATCCCTAACATTCCCTTGAAGTCTTCCATCAAAGTACTAAGCAAGTTTATTCCAGCTGGCCAGAAGGGGCAGTTACTTTGAACCAATTGTAGAAAATTTATCTCTAGAGCAAAGTGATTTCTCCAATCAGAAAATTGCTGCCCTCAAAAAATAACCCAGTATGTCCTGTTTCTTTTCCCAGAGTTTCTGAAAATTTGTGGGGGTAGTTTAGCTTACAGCTATTTTAATAGATGATTTTTAATTTATACTCTGAATGATTCTGGCAGAAACAAAACAGCAGAAATAAACAGATAATAAGTGCAAAAAAAAAATACTTATTTCAAAAAGTTTCAAGCTCCAATTTTTCCTCAGTTATCAGTGTGCTGCAAAATAGGATGCATTTTTAACTCTTTGGGATTTAATATTTCAATCTTATGAATGAAATGAATGGCTGAATGAATTTTAGACTGTTTGATATAGGTTAATAGCCAGGAGTGCAGAGGCTGGGTTCGATTCCACTTTCAGCCACAAAAGTTCACTGGGTGACTTTGGGCAAGGCACTGTCTGTCATCCCAATCCATCTGTCAGGGTTGTTGTTGGAAAAAATAGGAGAACATTACCTTAAGAAACTTAAGCATCCCAGTGAATGGCAGAACATAAATCTACTAAATAATTTGAGCCATTACTGTAACACTTTTCCCAAATTAATTCATTGTGGGGATAAATGGGAAGATTTAAGGCAAAGTGCACCATCTTGAATTCCTGCAGGAAAGGTGGCGTATAAGCATCATCCTGTAAACCAATAGGTGGTCTGTATGCTTATGGCCCTGCTTCTGATTGGCTAGTGCTATGTGACCGTACCTTTAAAATGCTGTTGTCCACAGTACAATACATACAAAACTAGAATCTGGTGTAGGCATCCTTAGATAAAAGTATCACTGACCTCCATATATCCTGCCCAAAATTCAGGATGTAGGTGAGATCCTAGTTCCATTCCACTTCCTGTAGCACCACAACTTCACAAGGTCTGTTTTTGACCAAATATTTGCCATCTTTGCATTCAGTTTTTGATTCAGTAAAGATGTCTGCATTTGGATTTTATTGTGATTTTTTTTAGCCCATTTCTTTAAACTCTCAGAAGCATTATTTCTATCATCTAAGATTTAGCCTTCCCATCCCTCAATTCTGAATTGCAAGCAGTCCCTCCACTTCCATTATCCAGGTCTTTAATAAAAAGATTGGAAATGACAGGGCCAGGGCTGACTCTTATGGCACTCAATACTGGCAAATACTTTTTGAGTACAACTTCAAGCCACCTGTTGCATTTATTGGTGATACTATCTAGCTGATGTTTAACTGACTGGTAATTAATATAATCTATGCAGCATTGATATGCCCTAATGCCTAACTGTTCAGCTGTTCTAGTTCTAATCCTACTTTTAGACTCTTCTAGATTCTAGTTCTAATTTTAATTTTAGGCTGCATTAAGAGAGGGAAAGTTTCAAAATCCGGTGAAGTGATAGCACCATTTTATACTGCACAGGTGAGATTACCTTTGGAATGCTGCTTTTTGTTCACCACAATACAAAAAGATGTTGGGATTCTAGAAAGAATGCAGAGAAGACCATCAAATATGATTAAGGGACTGGAGGGTAAACTATACAACAAATGGTTGTGAGAACTGGAAATATCTGGTTTCATGAAGAGAAGGACCAGAGTTAACATGATAGCAGTCTTTCAATATTTGAAAGGCTATCACAGAGGGGATCATCTTAATCTCCAAAGCACCGGAGGAAAAGAAGAAAAGATGGAAGCTTAACAAAGAGAAATCCAACCTAGAATTAAAGAGAAATGTCCTAATAGTAAGAACAATTAATCAGTGAAACAGCTTGCCTCCAGAAATGCTCATCACTAGAGGTTTTTAAGAAGAGGTTGGATAGCCATTTGTCTGGAATGGCACAGGATCTCCTGATTGGGCAGGGTGCTGGATCTGTAAGGTCCCTTACAACTGTAATTCTGTTCCCTACTGGAAAATGCTACATTTATATTTATTAATCCTTCTTAAACTCCATACACATATGTACAGTACTTTTGGCTTGATAAGATAGGTCTGGAGATCTTTGCCTATATTTTAGGCAAAAAATACCTGGTAGTGAGGGGAGGATTAGGGTTGAAATTGAAACTCACTTGAAATGAAACTCACATCGCAACTGTCTTTTTCGGACAGCACAAATATTAGGATTGGGATTGGATGGATTTGAACAGAAGCAAAGTCTTGAAGGAGAGAATAAATTACTAAGGAGACAACTGGCAGAGATAAAAACCAAAATGCCTGGGTTAGCTTTACGCATTTGTGCTTAGAAGAGAAGCATCCTACGAATAAGGGACCGCAGGATTTCATCTCGAACAGAGAATTCCTGGCTGGATGCCCCCCCAAATATCATTCCAGAGGAAGGGAAAATATCCTCAAACTTCTGCCAGAATGGGTGTTTGTCTCTTCTCTGGAAGGAGCCACAGCCGGGATACCTTTACTCTACACTCTGGCTTCCTCTATTAGGATTCACGGGCGCTTTAGAAAAGATTGCGCATAAACGAAAGGAATTATTTACCCGGGAACCTCTGTAGCCTGAGCCGGTGAGAGAAACTGCTGCGTTTCCGTCAGGACGTTTTTCGCTGTAACACTCACTCCTCCTCTTTCTCCTCCTCCGCCACCCTCCAGCCTTGCCCACCCACCTCTGATCTAGGTAGATCCTCCACCCTTTAGAGAGATCTTCCTTTCCTTCTCCTCGGGGGTCTTCTTCCCTTCTTCCGACTTGCTCTTGAGTTCTCCCTTCTTTTTCTTTAGGACTGGTCCCTCTCTTCTATGAGACACTAAGAGGAGCAGATATCCTGTTCTGTATACACCCCCCCCCCCAATTATTGATTTTGGTGAGTGGGGGAAAGGTAGGTACCATAAATAGAAGGATTCGTACTCTCTCTCTTTCTCCTCACAAAAACCACATCGGTAGCGCTAAACGGGCTTGGAGATGGAGGTGGCCGATTTAAACTGATATTGGGAGCCCAGTGCTAACTCTACCAAGTCTTTGGGCGAATAATCAGCTTGGATTCATCTGCCAGGATGTTTTGGCATTGCTTGGCACCGGCTGTGCCTGCTGGGTAGGTGCTCCTAATCTTGGATCCTTTCTTAAAACCATCCTTACCTATAACTGTGCTTTGGATAACTTTGCTGCTCTGTGGAATGTTACTTCGGGATTACTGCCTGCCCCTGTCGAAGATGTCGTTGCTGTCTTTTTCTTTGTGAGTCTTTCCGGCAGGGGTATGTTCTGCCAGGCACATCCTTACAGAGATCTTGGGTTTGTAATGCTCACGGTTTTAATTGGATCACTGCCTGCCACTGCCAGTTGACTTTGTCATCTTGATAGGTGGCCCAAAGACCTCCCTTGTCTCCTGGACATTACAGTGGCATCCTTCTACAGGATGAGAGCCCAAGGTGCATGGTGGCACCAACTGCACCTTGCTGTGAAATTTAGGTGCAGGGATGAGAGTTGAGAACAGAGATATTGGAATACCGCCCAAGCAGGGTAAGTTTAGAGCCTGTTTAATTCCATCTACATATTGGTATTAATATTATTTGGGAGAGAAAGGTGAAGTGCATGGACTTCTGCCAAAACCATTCTGTGGAATTTAATAAGCCAGTCCTCAGGCTACATATGGCTAGAAAAAAAAGTTGTTGCAAATGCTAATTGGAGGGATAGCAACTGGCATGTAATATTCAAGGAGGAGATTCATGGTTGTGGAAATTGACTTGTCCCAAAAATGGGAGATCTAAGATCCATTTATCCTGCAAGTTCTGCTATGTAGCTCTTCTTCCAATCTGTTCAATCCTCAACTGCCACTGGACATTTCTTCTTTAAAAAATTATAAATCAAATACTGAGCTTCCATGTTCAGAAGCAGTTTAACTTTGGACACTAAAGGAAGACTGCTGCTTTTGTGATTTCCTCAGCAAACTTCCCAAAGCATCTGCTAGGCTAAGTTGGAAATGAAAATCTTCAAACTGAGAAGAAAACACATAATCACAAATTTAAGAAAATCTGAGCACTCCACTTTCCAACTGCTGCTTCCAAACAAAAACCCAGGCATCCTTATCAGGAACTCCTTGCTATTTCCCTAAAGGTTTTTAAATATTGCTACATGCACCACATTTCAGTAAGTTATTTTTTTGGAATTCGTGTGAAATGTTGATGTATTAACCAGTATATATTCCTTGAAAACCAGGATAACTTTTTTTCTGCATTTCTTAATCTTTTTCATCCTTTCCTTAGTAATAGAGGGAGGTGGGATTTGTTTTGTTTTATGTTTTACCCTTTGGGTCAGTGTTGATTCCTGGCAACTGCCCTACAGAGACAAATCCCTGCATTTTTCTGGACAAGATTTCAAAATGTCTTGCCAATGCCTGCTTCCTGTGGCTGAGAGAAAGTGACTGGCACAAGTTCACCTGCTAGCTTTGCCCCTAAAGCAGGAGTAAAACTCATAATCTTTCCATTTCTAGCCTTATGCTTTAACCACCTCACCAAACAGCCTCATAGTAGGAGAAGTAGTGGTTTGAATAATTAAGAAATTATAACTTTACAAGTTATAGTATATATAATGTCTCTTGCCTCATTCTGAAGACCAGATTTCCCATATCTGAACCTTGCAAATACACTGGTTTATGAAGCATATCAGAGCCAAGATAATCATTGGGTTGGCATCTTAGTCAGAATATTGGACACTGGGGCTTCTCTTGACCCATCATTGCTGTTCTTACATTCTTATGTGTTAACGCATCTGGAAGGTGCCAAATTAAAGAAGGCTTGTTGGAATTGATTAATTCTCATCATGTTAGCCTGCCCTAGCCTAGTCAATCTTTATTCAGATCTCTTGTTTTGCATCTCTTCTGTTATTGTTGACATGAATTTTACACATCTGTTATATGGTCCAGATTTTAAAGGGCAAAATCTGGCTAAAATGGACAGAGATGATAAGGATTAAGATAATGTTTATTAAATACAGAAAATACATAGGTATTATTTAGAGTTTGATCAGGAGTCTTGATGTTTGTAGTGTTCGTAAATGTTTTGTTCAGCTGTTAGGTGCACAGATTTCCCAGAATTCTGCTGAATAACATTGCTAAGGGAAGTGAAACAAGGCAAGATCAGTTATTTGCTACCAGCTAAAATAGTTTGCTGCTACACAGAATGCATGTTTCCAGATCTAGCATGTCCAGTAGGCCTTTAATAATTAAGTATGCATAGGATTGCAGTCTTGCTAGCCCTATCAATTGGGACTGCAAACTTTACATATCACCAAAGAAATAATAAATTGCAGTTTTGTAGCCTAATCCTGTGCTTTTTCATTCAAAGATAAATTGACATTTAAGCTGAGAAAATCAGGTTTTGAAATGTAACACCCAAAATATTAAAATGAAATAGCAGAGTTGGATTTATTGCCAAATCAAGTGTTCCTTAGATGACTTAGATTGTAATAATAAAGGTACTTAGCTGGAGTAATCTCCCTGAAGAGAATAATATCCACTTCTAACTAGACATGCACAGTCTTGGGATGTCACTGGATTAATGGCTGAAAAGTTTTATTAACAAGGCATAAAACACCATCCAAATTACCCTGCTAAACATCATTAGCAGAATAGGTACTCTTAAACAGCCTGGATTTAAATACAAAAAATGATAAATACAAATGAAAAATGGTTCCGAAAGACTCTGTGAGGCAAAATTTATTAATTCTGTATTTAATTCCGCTCTGCTCCAAAGAGAACAATTGAGCAGAATATTTTAAGCTATATATCATCTGGTGATGACATAACTTGTCATGCCACCATTGACAGCAAGGAAAGAAAATACTTACTTCTGCTCTGAGCCATAACTTGATGCAGCTTTGGTTTGATGAATAAAGTACAATTGGCTGAGATCACCACTCTAAGCCAAGTCCAAACAATATTATTATGGCTTATTTGTGTGAGATATGTATTCAGTCTGAGAACCTATCCAATCATAATGTAGCATTTTCTTCACCCATTCCAAAAGACACCTGTATTAAGATGCTAATTTCATTCACTTAAACTGCTTAATTTTGGATATTTGAATGTCAACCACAACTGTTCAGCTTGTTGACATGGCTATTTAATTAAAATTTAACAGTTCTACTCTTGAAAAGTTTGGGCTGTTTCTATATGGTTTTTTTTTTTTTAATCTTATTTACAAATCATTACATTGCATAAGTTAATTGCTGCAGTTGCTTTTTTTTTTTTTTTTTACAGACTTGGTACTGTGCCCCAAGGAAATCAGTCATATACTCATACAAAACCTATGGAGCTGCAGAGACATCCCAAATCTATAAGGGATCCTCATAAATTATCAGAAACATTGGATTGCCTGCAAGAATCCAAAAGCAATGTGGGACAGCACATCAAGCTGAACTTGGGAGTTGAGGGAGGGGATGTCCATTCTTCACCTCCTAAACTCTCTCGGCCACCAGCACCTTCTCCTAGTGGCACCCTTGTTCAGAGTTTAAATGGCTTACCAGGAGCAGACAGGCAGGTACATGCTCCAGGTGTGACCACAACAGGCCTCGACCAAGGAGAAACCTCTAGACTAGGGCATTACCTGTTGATTGACAGTCAGGGGCTGCCATACACTGTGCTGGTGGAAGAGGGAGTGGGGACAGCAGGGGGCCCTGAAGGAGGTGGGACTGGGGGGACCTTGCGCAAGGTATACAGCTGCCCTGTGTGCTTGCGAACATTCGAGTACCTGTCTTACCTGCAACGCCACAGCATTACTCATTCAGAAAGCAAGCCCCACATCTGCCGAGCATGTGGCAAAGCTTTCAAGCGCACTTCCCACTTGGAGCGCCATAAGTACACCCATTCGGGCCGGAAGCCTCATCAGTGCCCCATCTGTCAGCGCCGTTTCCGTGACTCTGGGGAGCTTTCCCATCACCAGCGGGTGCACACTGGCGAGCGGCCCTACCAGTGTGAAGCGTGCCACATGCGCTTCGGGGAACGCAACACCCTCCAGAGGCATATCCGCCGGAAGCATCGCCTGCAGCTCCTCCCCACGCCGTGAAGACTGGTCTTTGTGGCGACTTAATTTGGCCTAAAGACCTATCTAGGAAAGTGTCATCCAGGCTCTACTAACTTCCATGCATGCAATGGTAATTCTAGCTTGCTTAAATCTGCCTGGGCTTTATTGATCCAACATTTCCACATCAGTCAAAAACAATTGCAACTATTTTGTTCCATAGGAAAAACTGGAGTGGAGAATTTCTACCCAGTGTGCTAAAAATTAGCAGGCATGCTGAAAGCAGCTTGCCAAGATTTGGCATGGACCTCTTCTACTTTCTCTTGCCAATGAGGACCTAGTATGATATTTTATAGATACTAGAGTGTATCATGCCTATATATTCCTCCCCACCCCCCAGTCAGGAAGATCCTTTCCTTCTGCTTTGTTCCCAAGCATCATTGTTAATATTGCCCATATAGGTAGTGCACACCTAGCATGGATACAATGGCTGAACATCACTTCTCTATTACATGCAGCATAGTGTGGTTGCATTTAGCCTGGCTACAGTGTTCTGGCAGGAGCCGTTTCTCGTGCCAGGCCTAAATGGCAGGGGGGACTCCAACAGGCACTGTGTAGATTTTCCCATACTGCATAAACACTGCCTTTATTATCTATGCCCCAAAGGCCTGTTTATCAGATAGAGCAACACTGCATGCCTATTAATAATGCATCTGTAGACCTGGTATTGAAATCTACTGCCCGTAAGCCTGAAGTAGGCCTCCCTTTCCATATATTGCTTGACCCACAAATAGCCTGGTGGAAAACTAGGGCCTTCCTATCCATTCTAGAGTTTGTATCAAGCGTCCCAACTGGTGTGGTAAGAGATGCCAAATCGGGAAGCTATGAGGATATCCTTTTCTTCTGCATAGGATTTCAAAGATAACAGAGTTTTTGTCCAAGTGAATGATAAAAGAGGCTGGGGGAAATGTCAACTACATTTCATAGTTCCTGGAAAACAAGGATCTGGCTCTATGATAATGTGTAAGTACAAAAAAGTGAGGGAAGGTGTTCTCTTAGAGTCCCTTGGGTGCTGCTTTTGGAATAGCTGAATTTAGGAGGAATTAGAGTGATGTTTGGTTATTGAGCCTCCCTTCACTGTTCCTCTCAAAATTCAAGCACAGTTTTAAGACATCTCTACTTTTTTTTTACAAGCATAAAAACCCAGTGTGGGAATTGGGGCAGAAAGGATAAAATATGGGATATTCCTTTACTGTCAGACTTGAGCACTCTCTTATTTTGAAATCCCCAATTGTTTTCCAGCTAAAATTGGTATTTCAGAAACCCTTCCCAAAGATTTTTAGTTCACACTTCAAATAGTTTAGTAAGGTAGTCCTCAACAATCACAACTGAGCCCAAAATTTATGTGGTCAAGTGAGACATTTGTTAAGTGAGTTTTGTCCTCATTTTATGACCTTTCTTGCCACAATTGTTAAGTGAATCTACTGCAGTTGGTAAATTAGTAACCCAGTTAAGTGAATCTGGCTTCCCTGTTAACTTTGCTTGTCAGAAGATCGCAAAAGGGAACACATGACCCGGGACTCAGCAACAGTCATAAATATGAACTAGTTGCCAAGTATTGATTACATGAACATGGGGATGCTGCAAAGGTGGTAACAATGAAAAACAGTCATAACTCACATTTTTAAGTGCCATTGTAACTTTGATCACTAAATGAATTATTGTTAAGTTGGGAACTACCAGTACTTCAACTGTTCCCTTATCAGGTCTAGTCCAATTTTTTAAAAAAAATCAAATTAAATAGTGCTATTTTAATCCTGCTTTCCAGATAATTTAGGGCCAAAACTGGTAAAGTCTTGAGTTTACCTCTGAATTAGTATTAGCATCCAATTTCCTTATGCTGGCTGGGAAATCCCATACATTTTTATTTTGCTGGTGTTGAGAAACACTGTTGTAATTACAAGATAATAACAAAAAAAAAACCCCTTCCCACTTGAGCTCAATTGTAAAATCCAGATGACCACAACACTGCAGCAAGAATATTTATACTGTCATCTAATTGTTGACTGTACTACTGCAGTCCTGATAGGGTAGTTCTAAGATTGGTTTTGGAGAAATATGTGATGCTGTGGTTTCCTACAATATTTTCACAGGTTTTAGGGTCTGTTTCCTTGGTAATATGATGAGTGTGATGTGAGGCTGGGGGGGAATAAGCAGAAAAGACTGTTATGCAGACATGTGTTGCAAGGTGTCAGATGGACTGGAATGTAGTCAGGGAGATGCTGTGGCCACATTTCCTCTACTTAATGTTGTATATTTGACTTACGTCTGTTTTTGCTCTCTTTTTAATTAAAAACAATTCTCTGGGGTTCTTCTGGTTCATTTTCTTGTGCTGTTCAAATAAAGTCATACTGTGTTATCTCTGTCTTGTAGATCTGTTGCATAGAAGTGAGCCTTTTGGGTGTGGGTGGGCAGAAAATATAATATGTGTTTGGAAGGGGCCTTGGAGGTTGTCTAGTCTATCTCCCTGATCAAGCAGGAGATCTTATGCCATTTCGGCTGCCCAATTTCTTCTTGAAAACCTCCAGCAATGGAGCACCCACAACTTCAGGACACAAGCCCTTCCCCCGATTAATTGTTCTCACTGTCAGGAAATTTCTGCTTAGTTCCAGGTTGGATCTCTCTTTAATGAACTTCACCTGTTACTTTTTTGTTCTGTCCTCAGGTACTTTGGAGAATACTTGATCCCCTCTTCTCTGTGACATCCCCTCAAGGACTGCAAGACAGCTGTCATGTCACCCTTAATCCTCTTTGTTAGACTAGATATCCACAACTGTTCATCATACTGTTGCCATCAAGTAATTTGGATTTTTGCATCTCAGCTAAGGTTACCCTACTCTGCACAATTAACTTTGCTAAAGGTGCAGGCAAACAGATGTTCTCTTAACTTTTGCTATATTTATTGTACCATGAAGGTCTCCGTTGGGCTATCAGATGTGAGTTCTGAAAATCCAAACCACTATTCGATGATGAAAGAGAACTACATTTGTAGGCCTATTTTTTTGATCAAGAGGTGATCCTCCGATTTGCTGCAACATAACTCTTAATGTAGAAATTTCAATCCTAGAAGAATTTTAGTGTTGGAAGTTAAAACCCACCCCTCTCCTAGTATATTTTAGGATATACTAAAAAGGCAAGCTATTTCCCCTAAAAAGAAAAGTAGAAACTCACGGAGGCAGAAACTCAGACACACCCACTATCTTTGCTAATGGACCATTACTCTGGCTTGGGCCAGTCTTTTACATAACAAAGATCTACTCCAGGTAAAGCCGTAATAGGAATTGCCCAAAGCCCTTTCATTCCATCATCATCCAGTAAGGCTCAACCAAACCTGGGACTCAGGACAGTCTACAGCAGAGGTCTCAAAACTTGGCAACTTTAAGACTTGTGGACTTCAACTGGCTGGAGAATTCCAGGAGTTGAAGTCCACAAGTCTTAAAGTTGCCAAGTTTGGGGACCCCTGGCCTACAGATTTGCCTTTGAATGGCCCCATGGGAGCCTGACAACCAATCAGAATACAAGTTCAAATCCAAATCCCAACAGAGGGCATAAAACCAAGGGACTCTCAGCATCCCTTTTTTTCTGCCCAGGAACCCATCCTGTTCATCAATAAACCATTTTTCCAAGCAGCGACCATGTTTCCAGTGTCTTTCTTCCCCACTTGGAACTGAACCCAGAAGGATACATTTGGATTCAACTGTAATTCATCTTGCATTAATATTCCACTAAAGAATACAGAATTCTGGGAGATGAAGTCCATAAGTCTTAAAGTTGGCAAGGTTGAGCATCCCTGATTTAACCTAAACGTAATGAGAGAGCGTGTGTGTGTTATATAGCTGATTCTCGCGACTTTACACGAGTATGTTTTGTGCCTTTAAATTGGGCTGGGGGGTGGGTGCAGGGAACAGGGGACAACAGCGATTTGCGTTTTTGACGGCCGGCAAAATTTAAAGGTCACCGACTCCGCCATTCCCTTTAATTTCTTTTTTTTTTTTTTTCGGTTTCACTTAAAGGGGATGCGCGCGCATGGGAAGAGAACGGTAGCCCAAGAGAAGCGGGGCGGGGAGAGCTTTCCCCAACCGCTTGTGTTCAACCGAGCGAAGGAAGCTGAAAGTTGCGAAGGGCCCGAGGGCAAAAACCTTCGTGTTAAAGTGAATGGAGAACAGGTACAGGTGAGAATCCATCCTAGAAGCGGGCACGCAGCCGCCGGACAGGCTCCGAAGTTCTGCCCAGGGATGAGTAGGAACTTCCATGTCTCTTGGCGGGGGGGGGGGGGGGGGATGTTTCAAAGAATCCAAAGTGAATAAGGGGGCGGGCACTGAATCCAGTTTGTAGGAAAGACTGGGGGGGGGGATGACTCCCTCGCTTCTGGCACAGGGCAGCCACACAAGCTTCGCGCAAAGCTTCACTCGAGCAAAGCTTCGCCAGCTCCGCACTATTGTTCTCTGCGCCCTCCGATTTCAACAACCGAAGGTAACGGATTTCGGGGTGGGGTGGACGGCGCCGCTTATGCCCCTGGCAGCCGGGCTCGAACACCTGATTTCTGTGCACGTAAAGGCGGGTTGGGGGGGGGGGCGCGGAGGAAGCGAAGGGGAAGAGGCGACACGGGTTCTTCGGGAAGGTTGGAGGAGACAGCTCGAATTCCTCGATTTCCCGGAAATTCCGGCTTCCTTGGGAAGGTTAGGGACAAGGTCTGCTGGTGAGCAGGGTGAGGCGTTGTAATGGTAGGTTTAGGGAACTGCCTGGGAGGAGATAGGAGTTACAATCCAATCCATTGGGATGAGGCTACTGAGATTTCCCTAAGGGAGGTCATCTCAGCCAGTTTAAGCAGCAACTGGAGGTAACTGGACATTCAAAGGCTTGTATAGTTAAAAACAGAATCTGCCCTCCAGTGGGTTTATTTATTTGGCGTATGGCATATCATACATGGACTAGCAATATAAATTAACATTCAGGACAGCATACTCTAGGACTTTCAGAGGTTCTCCTGCTGGCTCATTTTTGTGGGTTGGCAGAGAGAAAGGCTTTGTAGCTCACCCTGCTTCAACCTCTTAAGAATTGGGGCACAAGGCATAGGTCACCTCTGAGTCAGGACTGGATCCTGCTGGCTGAGAATGATAGGAACTGTAGTGCTGAGGCCAGTTGGTTTAAGGGAAGCCTAGCAGGGATCCTCAACGGGATGCTTGGTTGGGTGAGAAATTTTTTTAAACATTCATTCTATTCAGAGCAGTGGGGTTCACACATTACATAAGCTAATTTAAGTTTATTTATTTGGTTTTGGCATCATCCTAAATTTATCAGCCAATCCAATTATGGATGTCTGTGTTGAAATGCAAAAAGGAATTTAGTTCCTGGCAACATTATAGAACACACATGTCCCAGATTTGCCTGGTGCTTTTGCTCATTATTGCTGGCTTTAGTTGAAAATTTATATTCTAGTAGCTGTTGATTTCTCCACAATGGTCAGGTTTTTATTAAAAAAAAAAAAAAAAAAAGTCGGGAAAAATGCCCTTGGGTTACGTTTGACTCCTGGGAGCTAAATGGGCACAACCTCACACAACCATGCAATTTTCCTGGCAAGTGTACTTGCCATTGTCTTCTTCCAATGTGCTAACCTACAGCTCTGGGGTTTCCTGATACTCCCTCCAAGTATTAACCAGGATTAGGTCAACTTAACATCTGAACCTGGGCAAAGGTGGCAGGGTGCAGTTATTGCTTGAGCAAGATTATGTTTAGCCTAGATCCATTATTTTGTTACATTGGTATCTGGATCATCAGATATTAGATGCCATTAAGTTATTTTGGGTTCCTAGCAACCACAGAGGACTTCTCCATAGACATCCTCTGGCCTAGGTGAATGAGTACAACAGCATGCATATGAATGAGTGGGGAAATCAAATTTGGATGCCTCATTTCTTGCCAGATCAGCTTCTCTTACTCCGACCCTTTTTTTTCTAAAATCAGGAAATGAGCCACTAGACCTCTATTCTCCCTGTGAGTGAGTCCTGGTTTCCATTCCATTTATTCCTGTTTGGTTCTTGCAGTTTACATGTCTCCTTTTCGCCTCTTTCAGGAGCAGATGCTGGGGACTAGCCAATGGAGATCCAGCTAGTAACAGTGAAGGAAGAGATTGGATCAGTTCTGCCCCCTGTATGCCCCCTGTGCCAGGAAGACCTGCCAAGCCTTGCTGGGCCCCAGGAGCAAATTCCCCAATGCCACGGCTGCAGAAACCTCCTTTTGGAGCCTCAGAGCTGGTTGTCCAGCAATATCGAGGCTTTGGTGCTCCCTGTGGAGAGGCCTTACAACTGCTCTTTCTGCCCCAAACGCTTCAAGAGGGCTTCAGACCGACGTGATCATGAACGGGTGCACACTGGTGAAAGGCCATATGAATGTGGCATCTGTGGCAAGCGCTTCACTCAGAGCTCAGTACTATCTGGCCACATGCGCATTCACACTGGCGAACGGCCTTTCCACTGCAGTGTCTGCTTTAAATCTTTCAACAACGGCTCCAACTTCCGCAAGCACCAACGCATTCACAGCCCACCGTCTGGGTACAGTGAAGGGAGAGTTGGCGAGAAGAACTGCAATTCTTTGCCTGGAAAGAAACCAGAGCAAGTGAAAGAAGGAAATGATGGCAGAAATCTAGGCCCTACTCTTCTCTCGAAGCAAAACAGCTGTCAGCTCATCAAAGAGTTAAGAGAAGGCAAGAACAAGGCTGATCAAAACCTCCAAGGGAGGCAAAGTTGCTTTTATAACGCTAGGCAAAGCCAAGACGACTATTGCAGCAGCAGCCAAAGACAAGCAGGTGATAGCATCGATACATTAAAGAGGATGGGACTGCAACAGGATGATGCCAGTCTTGGTATTAATCTTGCTATAAGGCAGGGCAGCCAAGATGGTCTTAAGGCAGATGCTCTGAAGGCAACTGATCACAATGGGCATGCTGGAAACAATAATTGCCGCTATAGCCAAGAAGCCCTTCCCAACGGCCACAACTTCAAACAACAACTGCCACAGGCAAACACTGAAAATCCCACAGAAGGCTCAAGGCAGAACAGAGCAGGGGGAAGCCATATTCAGGAAGAACAGAAGCAAGTGGTTGACAGCTGCCTTGATAAGTTACAGCTAGAGGGTGGCAGCAACTGGGGGAAAAGCTTCTTACCAGTCGGGGACAACAGGGGCTCTGTTCACAAGCCAAATCAAGACAGTTCTGAGACAGGCTTCGGAGTAAGGAGGCTAAATGGCCTCAGAGGCCTCAAGCAGCGCAGAGGGGAAAGTGGGGTTACAGAGATGAGGCAGAACGGTAGAGGGGAATGTGATGTGGGGGGATTCAATGAAAGCAGAACTTTAGTTCCACAGCCAAAGGAAAACCATAGCCAGGCAACTTCTATCGGTGGCCTTAGAGAAAGAGAGCTGACCCAGGAGAGTAGCACCCATGGAGACTTTCAAACATGGGCCCCAGAAAAGTTGAATGTTCTCAAAGTGGAACCGTCTAAGTGGCCCAAAGATGGCATAGCCTGGGAAGATCCTGCCTCAGAAATGGATTACTCTGAAGGCTACAGTCTGAAGGCTACAAGATCACCTTGGCAATTGGAGAATCTTGATCCACATTCTGTCTCTTGCAATGCTTGTGGACCTGAGAGATGCCACTCTTTGCAGGATCAGCTTGGAAGCACTGCTCAGCATAGGGAAGATAAGGAGAGACCCATCCCTGGCTTTCTTTTCCCAGCTCATGAACCCTCCGATGGACATGCACTGTCTATGCTTGAATCCAAGCCGTTTTTCTGCTTTGCCTGCCCCAAACAGTTCCGTCGTGCCACAGACCTGAAAGAGCACCTGCGAGTACACACCGGTGAAAGGCCCTTTGGCTGCAGCGTCTGTGGAAAACGGTTCACACAGAGCTCTGCCTTAACCACTCACCGGAGGCTGCACACTGGAGAGAAGCCCTTTGAATGTGCGGTCTGCCGCCGCCGTTTCAATAACTCCTCTAACTTTGCCAAACATCGTCGAATACATGAGCCGGACAGCGTGGGGTATAAGAATAAAGCAGTGGAAAAAGAACTCTGGAAAGTAAAACCACACTGATTTTGTTTTTCAGCAGGAATTCCTACATTGAAAAGTAGAATGAAAAACCAAGGATGAAATGTGCTATCACAATGTTGATTTTTAGTAAACAATTTTCAAGACAACTCAGTGCCACCAGATATTTAGAAACTCCATGTCTATGAATACCAATCAGCAATGTCCAAAGTGGGCAACTGTGCCCCAAATCATTGGAAAGCACCAGATTGTTAGCTGGAACCTGGCATTTCATAGGCAGGCCAGTTGTATCCTACTTTTCTTGACTTACTGTTTGATAAAACCAGACACTGGAGACTGCAATCAAATTACAATTTCTGATTCTAAATTGTGAATAACCCTAGACACTTAAAATGCAAAGGCAGGAAGGAGTATGCAGATCTGTAATGCATTTAGGTAACCCCATCCTGGGTTCGATATCAGGCTTGAATTGAGTCACAGGGATCAGAACAGTTCCAATTAATATTTGGCATCATCTAGAAATAAGTCAAAATCATGTTTTGGCATTACAGGTAGTTCTCCACTTAACAACCACAATTGGGACCAAAATTTCTGTTCAGTGAGTCATGCTCAACTTTTGCCAGAGTTGTTAGGCAAATCATTGCAGTCGTTAAGGGAATTTTAGGATTTTAGACAAATCTTGACTTCCTCCATTGACTTGTTGGAAGCCATCTGGGAAGATTGCAAATGGTGATTCCATTATCATGGGATACTGCAACCATCATAAATACATACCAGTTTCCAAGTGCCTGCATTCTGATCACATGGCTACAGGATTGTTTGCAATGGTCATAAATGTAAATACTGATTGTAAATCACTTTTTCTGTGCTGTTGTAACTTTGAATGGTTGCTAAAGAAATGGTTGTTAAGTGGAGGACTACCTGTTTTATTAAACCCAAGCCAACAAACGTAAGCCTTAAAAGTTTGTACTAATTAATGCCTGTTGCAGTTTCTAAAGTGGGGCACAAAATGAAAAGCAGACTTGGTTAGATTTGGGGACTGCCTATGCCCTTCTTGCTAGCTCTGGATTGTGCTCAGCCACTGTGGGTAACGCAAGATGCTGTGCAAACTCACTTAGATAATAAATCATGGTTCTGTTAACCATAAGCTAGCATGCTATGTGAACAGAGCCATGTTTTGGTCAGATGTCTGCATTTTCCTCTTACAAGAAAATTTTTTTACCTACAAATTTAAAGTACCTGGGAAGTGAATAGTTTGTGTTGAATTTCTAAACTTACTAGCTTGGACATGAGTCCCATGGAATCAAACTGACCTTATTTTATGTTGACATGGAATATAATTTTGCAATACATGTAGTTGTTAGAACGCACTCATTTTAATGATGACTGTATTTTCAACTTGGTATAAAATTATTTCTAAAATATATGCTGCAAAAGTTTCAAGTAAATAAAAATTTCTTACATTATGCCAATGAAGTAAACTCTGTGTTTGTGTGTGTACATGCATAGGGAACATCTATTGGCAAATATCCAGTCAAAATATTTGTTGACATTATACTCTGCGCTGTACTTTTATGGTGGTGGCGCAGTGGTTAGAGTGCAGTCCCTGCAGGCTACTTCTGCTGACTGCCTGCAATTTGGCAGTTCGAATTTCACCAGACTTAAGGTTGACTCAGCCTTCCATCCTTCTGAGTTCTATAATTGTAGAGCACAATATGCTGACGCTTAGAGGGCTGTAAAGCACTATGAAGCGGTATATAAGTCTAAGTGCTGTTGTAAATCCAAGCATTTGAGACAAAATAGTTTATATCAACACAAATGATTTACATATAAATGACTGAAAATTCTACATAAAACTGCACCTTTTAAAAAAATTAAATGGCTGTGTTGTTACTACCCAATTCAATTCAAATCCTCTAATTCAAATCCTCTTGTCAATTTAGATACCTTTTTGTTAACGTAAGTGAAACAGCCGCTTCCAATTTTTAAATGAACTTTATAAAGCTCTATAAACTTGTTAAGATAAAATTATTTCTCAATTCTGCATTTTCTCTCTGTTCTTATTTAATATAAAAAAAAATTTAAATGTCCATGGTAGATTGTCAACTACTTTCCACATGAATTGCAAAATGACACTGGACAATGTCAGTACTATTCTACTAGTCTCATGATGTAAAATATACCCAGAAATCCCATTTCAATCCATACCATCAAATTTTTCCGCAACATGTCATCTCATCCCATTATTAATTTACAAGAACAGATGAGCATGCATAAATGTTTCTAAACAAGTTCTTTGCAATAAGAATGATTTATCTAATTTAAGAATAAGGTGATGTGAAAGAAATTTATTCTCTGTGTTGTCTAAAGTTCCTCCTACCTGCAGAAGAGATTTTGAGCAAATAAAAGGATGCTGATTTGCTGAAGAAAGCCAAATCTAGAAGAACAATAAAAGCCCTTTCTCTCTGCAGTAGAGAACAAGAGATATTTGATCTATCTGGATGAATAAATGCACCTTCCTTTTATTTTTTTTACATAGGATAGCAATGATTCAAAAGCGTCTGCTATTTGCTTTACTTTTTTCATTAGTTTAAGAATCATAAACCTAGTTATTCTGTGCTAATTCTAACAGTATACTCACATTGTTTGAAGGAATGTCCTCTTAACATCAGCTTGTAACACAACCTGGCTTAGCACAAACAATATCCAAATTCTTTTTTTTAATGTTTGTTTAGTCTGTACATTGTAAATCAGACACTTTTAAAATGATTGCTTGGCTTAAAACACAAAACACACTCCTATTCCCCCACCTGACTGAGAAACACACGCTGTACAGTTCCCAAGGAGTACAATGAGGAAAGAAAGGACAGGTTATCATTTTAGGTCTATCAGCCGTGTGGACAAGAATGGGGTCCTATACATATTTTAGTACACATTATCATAGGGACATAAACCTTGGCATTAAAAGAAATGCACTTCCTGCACTCTGGCCAATGGGAAAAGGAGGGGAGGTTATTAAAAAGAAGTATTTATATAGAAATGTATGTATTTATACATCTGTATTAATATAAAAAGTCATTAGCTAACATGATTGCAATGGGTTGGGTCCTATCAGTGGCATACTCTTCATTCTGAGTTTGCAATTGTTACTACTTTGGGGATGTTCTAGTCCTGTCTTAAAAGACATCCATCTCCCTGTATGGGATGAGAAAGAAGAGTACAAAGACAACAGTATCAGTCAAAGAACTACAGAATCCATGTTTCTCAAAGAACAGGAGAGTTGAAGAAGTTGAGAAGATGGCTGTGTACCAGGTGGCATCTCAAAAAGCAAAATCAGGTCTGATGCCTGCAAAATATGGAATATCTTCCCTGCCCTCTGCTTCATAGTTCCAGGATGAAGCACACAAAGCCAAGTGGACGGTGGGCATCTGTAGGATATACAGCATCCTAGTGATGTACATTCAGGATTAACAATCCATCCAAGATCATATGCAAGGCAGAAGAGTACAGTGGAAAAGATGGTTGATCATTCTTGATTACATACTCCAAACCAACTGGTTCTTCAAAAGAACTCAATTTCCCAACCACAATTAAAAGCCAGACTTCACCTCAACAACCCACCATTCCCTTAAAAATTCTTCCCACTCAACTCTGTCCATAGAATATTGCCTTCTAGCCCCTTACTCTAAACTTGACTAGAGTCCTCATACCTTCTAGATCAGCAGTTCTTAACCTTTTCTTCACCACAGACCTCCTTTAAATATCTTTTGTGGCCACGAACCTCCAAGACTTAACTCAAGATTTAAATCATAACATTTCTTCAAGCCTTTGTAGATCCTCCTGTGATGACATAGTGGCCCCACAGGGATCCGCAGACCAATGGTTGAGCACCAATGTTCTAGATAAAACTGGAGATCCCATGTATTTTGTCACTAATACAGTTTGAAGTGTATGAATTGCACCTGCTAACAAATCCAACAGAAGAAAGAGATTTGGATAAATCAAATGGTTCCTAGGATGAGGAATGGATGCAAATAATCCTGACAATAACAGTAATCAGGTATGTCCCTAATAACGAACACTCTGCCCATCCATTTTTTAAGTATTTAGTTTGCTAGAAAAATAGAAAAGGCAGCCATTTTGCACTCTCAGCTTCTCTTTGTCAACTATACATTGAAAGAAAAAATATATTTCCACATTTGCCATTTTCCAAACATTCAGATTTTAAGTACATGAATTATAAGAATTAGTTAAGGCCTAATTCATTTTAAGTGAGATCATACATAAACATACTTGAATGATTGTCCTGTCTTTTGACTAGGAAACAGGCCACCATTCTGAATTAAGAAGCAAGACCTACGGCAGCAAAATATGTTTGCACCAATTTTGTGACTGAAGCAAGCATTCACAATCATAAAATTTATGTCCTATGTTCTAGGCCTGCCATTTTAAAGAAATTCTTTAAAAATCCTGTGTCCTTGAGAAAAAGGTTTAAATTTAGTGATTTTGGGAACACAGTATGTTCTTTGATCAACTTGTTTCTCCATTTTATATTCCATTGTCCATTTGGGAAGCTATTAGAAGCCAGTTAACAGGAACATCATCTACTGATTAGACATGGTGAACTCACCCCTCCACCCATGAAGGAATGAGTGATATTAACCAATAACAGCATTTCCTGTAAGAAGTACTTCTCAGTTTAGGGAGTTGTCAAGGGGGCTTCTAAATTGTATACAATTTAGAAATACCTAGTCCAGGAAAGCATGGACAGTACAAATGAGAAGGAAAACTAATGGAGATAGTCCTTGACTTAAAACCATTCATTTAGTGATCATTCGAATTTACAACAGTTAAAAAGTGACTTATGATCATTTCACACTTACAATATTGCAACATCCCCATGGTCACATGATCAAAATTCAGATGCTTGGCAACTGACTCATGACAGTTGTAAGTGTCCCAGGATCATGTGATCACCTTTTGTGACCTCCTGCAATGGGGAAGCCAGAATCACCTAACAATGTGTTACTGACACCTGCGGTGATTCAATAAACATCCGTTTCAAAAAAGGTCATAAAATGGGACAAGACTCACTTAACAAATGCCTAACAAATGGCAACAGAAATTTTGGACTCAATTGTGTTTGTGAGTCAAGGACTATCTGTATTAAACTCAGTTCTATTTGCAAATTATGAAGGCAGGGAAGAAAAATTCTAAATGGGAAAAATGATTTCTGTAAAAGACAGGCTGAGGTATAACTACCACAATTCACTTGAATTTCAGTAACTAATTCAGACCTTTAACCATTTAGTAAGAAGAAAACACAAGAAAAGGAACATCCAGTTGCAATCACTTCTGGAGATAGAAGAGGAACTGGTATATTTCGGACAGAAAAATTCTAAATGGGCACTCAAAGTGGACATGATTTGCCCCCCTGTGCTCAGCCAATAATGAAATTGTCTGGAAGGCTGGAAAACATTTATCTTCTTCCCGTCTCTTTTCCCATCTTTGCACTCTTCATCATACTTCTATATTTGGTCACCGAATTCTGATGCAATTCCTTCAAGAAAGCATTGAAAATATGCCTTTCACAAATACTACCGCTATCCACCCCCACCCGCTCCCAATGTGCTCACTGAGCATAGAGAGTGGTTTGTAGGCCAAGACATCTGCGGGAAAGAGGGAGGCTGCCTTAAGAAATACTGCACTCAATAAACTCCAATTCTATTATCTACTACTGAAAAAGACTTTGGCAACTTTTCCTCTTCTAGGCACTGCACAACCAAATTTAAACAATACATCTTTGGATCCTCACAATTACGGATTGCCACTCACCAGTCTGGGAATTATGGATGTGAGCAAGTGGGTGATAGACCAAAAGCAACACCAAGTAGCATTTGGTGCAGCCATCTAGTAGAAGAGATGCTCTCACTTTGTGAGAACGGAAATGCTGAAATTACTTTCTATTGTATTGTTAGCTTGGGTTACAAGAGGGGAAGGAAGTGGGAATTATCTATGTGGTGTCCACTGTACACAAGGTTGCCTGTTTTTACAACTTTTTGGTTGCATCTAGCAAATTAGTTTCCCCTCCAGTCTATCTAAAGATGTGCTCCAGTGTGTACAATTTGCTGGAGGAGGATTGAGGAGGAAAGGTTGTTGGGGGAAGTCAGAGAGTTTGCAAGGATCTTTTTATTCATGCTTGGTAAGTATTCTCCACTTCAGGTGCAGGGAGGATCCATTCAGACTGGTGTCAAATAAGTATAAAAGGGTTTTTTGCATTTCTTCAGATTTGATAAGGTGCTTCGGAGTGCTTGGGACAAAGAATACAACACCCATTGGTGACTTTTAGACATCTCCAGCAGTCACACAATCCCTGATGCTATGTTTGTACTTTGAAGAACCTTTCTGGAGTCAAACCTGAAGCATTATACAAGTCTAATAACCATGGAGTTACAAGGCCAGGGCAGTTAGCTCAATGAACTATGTAGATACACCATGTCTTACTAGGAATGTCTTATGGATCAAACCAGGGAATGCAGGAGAGCAGCTAAGCAGCCAAAGCATTATGCAATCCTGGTAGACCCACCAATTAAGTTTATTTTTTTCTCACAGTTTCATATCCAACTTTCAGTGGTGGGCAGAAGGAAAGCTAACATTAGGGAAGGCTAACAATGTACAGTCACAGCTCTCATTCCAAACCCACATTCCATTTTAGGGCTCAAAGTAAGGTATTATTCACACATGAGTTCATCTATATTAAGTCCAACAGATTAGGAAAAATGTTGAGCAAAAAGGAAGAGAGCTAACCCAAAGGGGAAGGAGCCTAGCCTATTTTTGTATTTCCCCTCTACTCCTGATGGGCCAACTTGAACATTTAGAAAAGCACACAATAGAATTATCCTGGGATTTTGCTTCTTCAAGGCTGCATAATAGGACTAAAAATTCCAAATGCTTTTTTAACATTCGGTGCTTCCTAAATGTGGAAAGTGGCATGCCAGGGAAGCTTGGCTAAAAACCTTCTGGGCTCAACTTTTCTTTTATAGGTAAAGTTTTTGTGAACCTCCAGTTGCATCATGAACTGATATTCTTCTGGAGGCAGAGATATAATAGAAATGTTATGGCACAACAGCATTTAGACAACAGGTGCCGCCACACTACTAGACAATTCAAGCAGACTCTGTTAACTTTCTACTGTCCACAGCCATGTGTCACTACCTCCCAGATCTTAAAAAATTGAGAACTAGACTATTTTGTTTATACATATAAAGAAAGGACACTAATTAAAGTCTTTCAGAGAATGCAAGCAAGGCTTACCTAATACAGATTACATAGTTGAGTTTACACAAAAGATTGGTGGACATTCCTCAAGTGCTGTATCTTGGTCCTTCCTGTCTCATTCCCAAATTAATGAATTGGGTCTAACATTTCTCTCTAGGTAAAGGAGATTACAGGAAGCACCATCTCTTCTTGTGAACTGGAATGCTATATGATTTCTATTCCAGAACATAGGCTTCAGATGAAAAAAATGTCATTCCACTATAACCTTATTTGCTCCCATTTGCTCAGAAACAGGAAGAAACTTTCATCTCCCAACACTGTGGCCATGCTTGACATGCAAAGGTCACTTCTATGATTGCTATCTCCATCTCTCTTTCCCCGGGCAATTAGTTTAAAAATCTAGAGTGGTCAAGATATTCTGTTAGAGAGCAGAAATCTAGCAAGTAACTGGTGGCTACCACATTAATTACATATCTTTACAATTCATTCTTGCCTTTTTTTGGCTTGTCCTGCTTGTGACTTGATGACTCTTCCAAATTAGTGCCCAACTGGAGCATCTCACTGCCAACAAGCTCGTCTTATTTTCTATATATGGAAATGCCTTGCCATCGTGGCTCACAGAAACCTGGAACTAGCTTCACATCTCATCCTACAGTACCAAGATACGGACCACCCATTTTTTTTTCTGCTGCTACTATTCAAATATTAGGGCTGTTCCTTATGGGCCCCCATGGCAGCAAAGCGCTCCATCTTGTGAATGTGGCGGTGCTTTTTGAGGCCATAAGTATTGGAGAAGGCTTCTCCGCAGGTGCTGCATTTGAAGGGCCGTCCTCCCTGATGGGCCTGGAGGTGTTTGCTAAAATACTTGGGGTCTTTGAAGAGCTTAAGGCAGGCCCCACATCTTAATTCACGCTTAGCATCATGGGAGCGTTGGTGACGCAGAATGGATGACAGATAGAAGAAGCTCTTGGAGCAGCGGTCACAGCGGTAGACTTTCTCTCCCAGGTGGACCCGCTGGTGTTCCAAAAGGTTGCTACGGTAGCGGAAGGTCTTGCCACAAGTAGGGCAACGCTGAGGCCGGGCAACTACGTGAAGACGCTGGTGTTCTGCCAGACTGGATGACTGGGCAAAGCGCTTGTTGCAGAGGGCACACTTGTAAGCACGCTCACCTGTGTGAACCACTTTGTGTTGGCGCAGGTACCAAGACCGCAGAAATCCACGCCCACAGACAGCACAGCGGTACGGGCGCTCCTCGGTATGGCAGCGCTGGTGACGCATGAGAAGGGCAGCCTCCCAGAAGCGCTTGCCACAGACTGGGCAAGAGAAGTGCCGCTTTTGCAAGTGTGTGCGGCGATGCAACAGCAAGTCATAAGCTCCAGCAAAACTCTGTCCGCAGACCGAGCAGGCCAGTGTGCGACGCACCAGATGTACATACTTGTGAGTCACAAGTCCCAGGAAATGCTTGAAGGTCTGGCCACAGATAGAGCAGGAGAAACGTTCTCCACTCGGCAAAGTCGGATGAACTTCGTAAGATGATATGTTCTCACCACTAGCTAGTCCATTCTCTAGTGGGGCGACAGCAGCTGCCGTTTCATCTGGTGGTACAAGTCTCTCAGGAGCAGCTTGGTGGACAAGTTTATGCCACATCAGATTCTCAATGAAACCAAAACATTTGCCACAGACATCACAAGGGTAGGGCTTTTCAGCCACATGGACCTCCTTGTGGCTCATGACATGAAAAAGATCAGGAAAGCGCTCTCCACAGTCAGAACAGCCATAAGTTAGTCCCTCAGGGGGTGGAGGGAGAGAAGGGCCCATGGGGGTCAGGGAGGGCCCCATGGGTGGTAAAGAGCAAGGTAGCTGTAATCGGTGAATCTGTTTGTGCCGCGTTAAGCTTTGGGGGTAACCAAACACTTTCCCACATATTTCACATTTGTACGGCCTCTCCCGAGTATGCACTACATGGTGTTTGCTGAGGTGAAAAGATTCACGGAAACGCTTCCCGCACACTGCACACTGGTGAGGCTTCTCACCCGTGTGGATCCGCTCATGACGCTTTAGTGTCTCCCGTCGCCCAAATCCACGGCCACAGATTCCACAGCAGAAATTCTTGCCTGCTGCTGTCCCCACCAGCAAGGGGTGGGCACCCAAGAGACCATAAGATGTTGGCTTGGTATCTCCCTCAGAGCCTGTGCCTTGTGGGTCTTGTGGAAGGAGGTACGCCCCTGGTGGCAGATAAGGCAAGGTATTAGTGCCATCTTTGGACAGCTGGGCACCTTCATGTTGGAGCTGCCGATGACGTAGTAGATTCTGGGGAGCTACATAGCCCTTGCCGCAAATGTCACATTTATACTCAGGGCGTGGAGGTAAAGTTCCAGGAGGAGCGTGAGTGGCCTGGTGCTTGAGGAGGTAGGAGGCATCCCGGAATTCTTTGCCACAAACCCCACACTGCACTCGCAACAGATCTGAGTGTGTCCGCACGTGTCGTTTTAAGCTCTCACGGCGATTAAAACTCTTCTGGCAGATGGAACAGGAAAATGGCTTCTCACCAGTATGGATAATCTGATGCTGGTGAAGGTGACTTGGCTTTTTAAACACTTTCCAGCAGAGAGAGCAGGTAAAAGGACCTTCGGCTTGAGCTATGGCAGCACTGAGGGCAGATGTGGCTGCTCCTCCAGATGGTGTAGCAACTGACTGAGGGTTGCCGCTTTGGGTAGGAGGCTGGGCTGTTCCCTCAGCACCAGGTGCTGCTGTTATGCTGGCGGCAGCAGCAGCGGCAGCGGCAGCAGCAACCACATTGGCAGCTGCTACATTGGCGGCTGCAGCGTTGGCAGCTGCTGCATTAACAGCTGCTGCGTTAGCAGCAGCAGTAGCATCCTCAGCATCTTTGTGACAACGGCGATGCCGGATGAGGCTGGAGATATGGTTATAGGTACGACCACAGGTGGTGCATTCATATGGCCGTTCGCCTGTGTGCACCAACATGTGTTGCACAAGATGGGATGACTGCTTGAATGACTTCTGGCATACACCACATGGGAAGCGCCGATCAATGAAGTATTTCAGTCGACGGAAATAGTTCTTATCGTCTTTGCCTGCCTGACTGTCAGGAGCTACCGTGGCTGCAGCTGATGGGGAAGCCTGTCCACGTTTCAGGCTGCTGAAGAGATGCTGGTGGCCAGAAAGGTCTACTATGCCCCACTGAGGAGTGTTGTAAGCAGCAGCAGCAGCAGCTGCTGCTGCTGTACTGTCAAAGAGAGGCTGACCTGCTGTTGGTACCACAGCTGGAGTACTGTATGGTGGTTGCTGCTGCTGCTGTTGCTGCTGGGGGGGTGGAGGTGGTGCAGGGCCCCCTGGTTCAGCTTTCTTGACTTGAATGGTACCTGATGAAGTAGCTGAGGAAGAAGAGGATGGGCCCTCAGCTTTGGGTTTAGGTGTGCCAATAGTGGCAGGGACACGGTCAAAGTGAGCAGGTGGACCAGCTGTTGGTGGTTGGGCATATTCATACTGTGGCTGTGGGCAAGGGAGGGCAGCAACAGCTTTGGCGTGTTCGTGGTTGTAGGCCTCCATAGGTTCAAAGCGCTGGTGGTTCAGGAACTCCAAGAAGTCAAAAGGGTAGCTCTGGAAATGCACACCCTCATCGCTTGCTGCATTGGCTTCCATCTCCACCCGGGAGGGGGCACTGCCTAGAGAAAGGGGAGAAAGACTATAGCAATATGTATACGGGATACAGGTTATCCACATCAGCAGCTGCACAGTGGCATGGTGTGTTTTCTTGTAACGTCAGAGACACAGTGAAAGAAAATTTAATAGATCTAATTTATTGTCCATCGAAAGATAATTTGGCTGACCTCATGATAAAGCCAATGGATATATAGAAACACAGTATCTTGTGAAATAATTTGATTTAAATGCTGTCCAACTATACATTGGAGGATGTTAAATTATTTAAAAATTTATAGCTGGAGCAGTGAACTATTGGACCAAGAGTAAGAACACACAGTTATAGGTAATTAGTTAAAGAGAGCTAGACATCACGAGGGAATCTGAGCTATAATTGGAGCAATTGGAGTAAAGGGGGAGTCTTCTAGTTTCCCGCCTTTTTCCTCTGTGTGCTATGTATGCTCTCTGTAATTTACCTCAAAATGTACCTGCTTTGTTGATTGATCTGGTGTTTGCCTATTTTTTTTACTGTAAATATATTTATTTATGTAGAACTGCATGTTTGTCTCAGCGTCTGACTCTATTTGGACACTGGGTGCACAATTCCCTGATAGTTTCCTTAAGAAAATTCAGTATCTATTTGTCCCATGCAAATAATTGGGGATCCAAAATTATAAATTTATGCATCCATTTAAAAGGTTACCATTGTAGTATATTACTGATACCCATTTATACAGTATGGTGATTTTTATCATTTGTTTGTAGTATACTTAGATGTAAGTGCACACTAAATATTTTTTTTTTAAAAAAATGAAGTACTAACAGTGGAATACAAAACTTGTTCTGTCAATTATTTGAGTTAGAAAATGTTAGCTGAAGAAATGATACAGAAATTCCTGTGGAACCTAAGGAATTAAAACAAATATTACCACATAAGTTTCATAGATCATACTTGTGAAGCCAATTTTACTGTATGTTTTTTATCTCACAATATACTTAATAAATATCTTCACAA
The DNA here is from genome assembly GCA_033807585.1 of Hydrophis major. Taxonomy (NCBI): domain Eukaryota; kingdom Metazoa; phylum Chordata; class Lepidosauria; order Squamata; family Elapidae; genus Hydrophis; species Hydrophis major. The sequence goes on along the minus strand of CM066343.1, from coordinate 24,220,774 downwards.
TTATATATATTTCTTCTTTTTTCCAAGCTCATTTAAAATATTAGAAAAATGGACTAGAACAACATGAAAGAATTACATTTTAATTTAATATTTTGCTGTCTTGAAAGAAAGGTATTAATCCATCTAATTTCAATACAACACTACATTTTAGATGTGGCCTCAGCCTTTTTCCCCAAAGGTCTGGCTTAGTTACCAAGAATGATGAGAATGGCAGTCCAAAAACTTCTGGAACATCTTGCTCACTCATGAAGCAGAAGTTTAATATAGGTAATGCACTAAATAAATGATTCAAAGGTAGCCATGGAAAACTGGAAAAGACGCAGAGGGCTCATTTAGAGATTTCAGAAACCTATGTCTCCTATTTCCCATTGTTGCTGTCTACAGTGTGTCCTGCAAACAGCATCTTTCTATAAGAGGAATAATAGAACTGCAGTCCTACATATAGACAGCTCCATTTTAAAAAGCTGAGGTCTACTGATTTTAATTATATTTGTTTCAGGATATACTTAAAGTGGCATTCCTAAAAGATCTACCATCCCAGGAGGTTTATTAGCATTGTATGCCTTTAAACCAAGTCCTCTTTATACTACCTATTAAATGATTTCTATGACAGCTAACAATGATCACAAATGGATACGGTCAATTATACAAAATAGTGTATTTGCCAATGGATGGGCAGAAAAGCGTTGCCTTTTCAAGATTGGTTCCTATTAAAAGCAGTTTTTCCGAATATAGTATCGTCAGATATACTAGGTTAGCAAATCAAAATCCAGTTCAATTTTGGGCATCATGAGTATATAGAGGACTGTGGCAACAATCCAAAACAAAGGGATTCCATAAAGATATTACATATCCTAGGTATGCATTGAAGACTTTAACTACGGGAAAAACAAATTACAATTTGATTAAATGGGCTGTACAATACTTTGCATTTGATTTCAAAATAGTGTTCCACTATATCTATCTGCAACTTTTTAAAAAGCAATTACTTTTTTACCAGGAATCAATTATAGCTTCAGAGAGCAGCAATGCAAATCAGGAAAGGTGCAGATAAGTTCTATATTCTTGCTTCTAAGTATTTTCTGCAAATAATTTCCAAAAAGTTCCTCAATATTAAGCGGAACTTTTTCAACTGTTGTATTTGTCCATGAATTGAATGGCATACGATTATTTCTTACATTTCTGAGCTAGTACACAAATGATTCTCTTGCTCCATGGACAAAATGTATCATGTTAGTATTAATTTGGTAAGTCTTCACTCATCTTCACTCATATTTGTTAGCCTTAGGATATAAAAAGTATTTTTCTTTGGAAAAAGGTTTAGGAAATGTAAATAAATATGAAATATAATAAAGTTATTCGAAAAAAAATGCCTTGTGTCATTTACATGGACCAAGCACAAAAAAAGCCATGGCCTACAGTAGCATCACACATATCTGTGTTCTCCCCATTTACACATATTGGTATGCTGTATTTCTTCATATATATAGAAAACATACTTCATATGTGTGCATGCAATAAGTGTCATGCATAGATGTTGTCACATGCAGTTATTTACGTGGGGTTTTCATGCTTCTTCGGTACATGAATAGCTTGATCTGTGAGCTAGATGGAAATATCTGCCAAAAAAGAGAGAGCCAGGCAAAACAATAGGATAGATTACACAGCCCAATGAAAAGTTAGAGTAAAAAAGTGAAGGTTATCTACTTTGCCTTGCTCAATGATTCGCCTTCAATATTTTTTTCAGTTAATTTAATTTAATTTAAACTTTATTGTAAGTTATGTCCAGGGCTTATATAAATAGAAAGGAGGGCTATAAATTTTAATTTAACTTAACTTCTATTTATTAAGTCTCAGGAAATTAAGGTGCCAAATTATCACTTTCTTTACCCTTTTCTGCACAATGAAAAACAAGAGTTTGAAAAATGTTGTCATCCAGCCCCATCCCACTTTATCAACATGAATAAATTAATCACATTTTTTTCTACTTTAGCAAGTGCGCTGAGGTATAATGCAACCGATGAAAGTTTGGGAATCAATCCCTAGGATTCTCAGATAGAAAAATATGTAGAGTGAGCAAAGGCCAGTTTCCTGAAAGGGAGTCTTCTACTACAAACATCTTTGTTTAATGTCAAAAAGACAAAAAAGTAAAGTACCTAATGTGCCACACATTAATATTGATATTAATAACAGTGTGATTCAATGATTAAGGAATTGGACTGACATCAAATTCAAGTTTAGTCTAAGTCAAATCTACTAGAGCAGTGGTCCGAGGAGGGAATGCCACGTACAACTGGTTTCCTGTGAGGTATAAATCAAATAAATAAATTATATGATCCCTCATTAGGAAAAATTTAGGTTTATATTAATTACATGGACTCAGTGAAGTCAGTTTGGAAACAACAAAATATAGGTAGTCCTTGACTTATGACCACAATTTCCATTGTTAAATGAGACAGTTGTTAAGTGAATTTTGTCCCATTTATGACTTTTCTTGCCATAGTTAAGTGAATCACTGCAGTTATTTAGTTAGTAGTACACTTGTTAAGTGAATCTGGCTTCTGCATTGATGGCTTGTTGAAGCTCGCAAAAGGTGATCACATGACCCTTGAACACTGCAACCATCATAAATATGAGCCAGTTGCCAAGTATTTGAATTTTGATTGTGACCATGGGGATGCTGCAGTGGTTTGTGAAAAATTTGTCAAAAGTCACTTTTTCCACTGCCGTTGTAACTTCAAATGGTCACTAAATGAACTGCTGTAAGTCAAGGACTACCCGTAGTAAGAAAAGATGCCAGGAAGCATTGTGAAGAGATACTTTTTTTCCCCAGGGCAAAATACATTTTTAAAGTAAAAAAGTAAATTCTTCACTATTGATCAATTCAAATTGAGCCAAAATTATCTTTTAAAAGAGACTATCTGTCTGAAGATATGAAAATACAATATAGCTAACAAGTTAATGAAGAGTAACTTAACAATACATTCAAGTGCACACCGCATCCTGCAACAGAAAGCATACACACTGAGAAGGAAATTAATACTGTATAGAGGCCGAGAGGCTCAATCAAATTTCCAGTGATGAATGCTTGTACTCCTTATTGCTCCTGTTTTGTTCTACAGGTAAAAAAATCTGTATCAACATATTTCTTATAAACAAACCAACCAACAGTAGGTTGGAGGTTTTCAAAGCAAAATTGCACCACCTTTTATTAAGAAATGCCTGAGGTAAAACAACATGAACAATTTTTTCCTAAAATGCTGCAGAGATATTCCCTGTAATAGGTACATCAAGGTCTAAGAAAGTTGCCTTTAAAAGTACACATAGCCTACAGTAACACCATGCAAAAAAGGGTAAGAGGAATGTAGAGTATTTTGGCTATTTTAGCTAAACAGTAAACAGTAAATGAGAACTTCTCGCATACAGCAATGTAAGACAGAGTAAATCTAGTTAGTAAAACCAAAAAAATGCAATGTACTTATGTATTTTCCTGACACTAAGATATGTAAAAAAAACATTAAAGTCTACAATCTGTTACAAAGCAGAAAGAATATGAAATATCCTTCTTAATAACAAAGATAAAGTGGGCAGGAAAATTAAGGCTAATATAATATTGCAAGAGTGTCTTATGGGCTGATTAGAGAGGGATACCATCCTGCAATGTTACTGAAATATCCAAACTAGGGAGCTGCTGCTATCTTCATAACTTGGCTTGTGAAGGACGCCCATCTGAAGAATCAATGCCATCGCAGAAACAGGAAACCTTAGCTTTGTTGCCTTGAATTATATTTAAGTGCAAATCCATTCATTCCTAGGAACCGTAATATTTATGGGAGTTGCAATCCAATACATCCAAGCATTAAGATGGAGAGAGCTGCTATGGACGGAAGTAATTTTGTTAGACCCAAGATCCAATTAGATAGAAGGCACCATCCTACATTCCTAGAAATTTTAAGGCAGACAATTAAAAAAAAGGTGGAGTTGAGATAACATTTGAGGCAAGTAGCAAAATGGCAACTTTCTGGCTGAAAAGGAGACTGATTGTACAATACGTTTACAGGCTGGATGAAGGTATATGGAAAATATTTATTTTATGGGAAAGAATGTGGAATCTGGCTCTCTTTTCAATGTCTACGGCCGACCGCCCTGACGGGACTCTGCGTGGCTTAAGGATGAAATGGGAGGACAGTAGTTCATTGAGCTCACGGGGCGGCACGGGGTTGACCTAGCCCAGATAAAGGATTAGAGCACAACTTTCGCGGGGTCGATGGGGAGAGATAACGACAAAGCGGGGGCTTCGGTTCGGGGGCCAGCTCTTGAGATGCACGACGGGGAAAGGGCGCCAGGCTGGAAAACCGCGTGTGCTGGAGGGGGAGGTGAGTCGGGATCGCGGAATAGCCGGGGTGGGGCTGTTCAAACGGAGCGGAAGTTAACCAAAGCCGCGCGCTGCGGTTGTTATCTGTGCGAGGGTTGTTACCTCGCCTTCGGGATCACGTACGGAGGGGGGGGAACCGAGGGGCCAGAGTGGACTCCATGGTGGCACTCACCGGTGTGTGGCGCTGCCCCAGCCTCCTCCGCGCCCCAGGCAGGGGCTGGTCCTTGGATAGCAAGATATAGAGTGGGGGGATGGCCCCTGGCCCTTCCTTTACCCCCGGATACGCGGGGGGGGCGCTTCTGCTCCCTCACGGGTGGGGGCAGGGGGGGCCACTGCAAGGCTGCAACTCACACAGGCCCAGCCGGAACCGGAAGTTTCCCTCCCCAACCAAGAACACCGTTTCCTGCTCCCCCCCTTCGCACCCACAGGCCTTTGCGAATTTCATTCCTTTCCCTCCCCCCCACTCCGCCTTCTTCGTTTCCCAGAGCCCCACGCACTTGCCCACTTCACCCCCTCCTCGGTGCCTCTGAGACATCGCGAGAACTGGAAGATCTTCGCGGTTGCCTTCTTCCTTTAAAAAAAAAATATTATTTTTTGGGGTGGGGAGGAAGAGAAGGGCGCCAATTGGGGGCGGCATATGCAGAGAAGGAGCAAGCCTTGCAGCCCGTTTAAGCATTGTGGGCGGGTCGGTACAAATGTGTGCCAGCTGCTAGCTTTCCTTCTGGGCTTTAAAAGTAGATTTTGACAGGGAGAAATCTCAATAAGTACAGCTTTTTTTTAATTTGGATCATGGCATGGAAATAAAGGAATTAACTGCTAGTTCTGTAACTCTGTCCTGAGGATAGTTGTGGTCTAAAATTACGGGGCTGCGCATTAAATAGCTGGGAGCACGACTGTTTCGGCTTGTGTCTGAGCCACTGAGAGCTGTGTTATCTTAATACCATCACCACCTTATTACTCTAATTATTTCCTAATAAATACTATTGGAATAGTTTACTGCCAAATAGGTAAATTAATTGCATTCTTCCTTTTGGCACAACTAAAAGGTATAGCAAAAGTGATGGGAAATAAATAAAAATGTGTAGAAAGCAATAGATTGGAAAAGATTACACAGTAAGCACAGTGGGATGTGTAGCAGTGTTAAAGTATGATCCTAAGGTTCCTGGAGGTCATCAAGTCCCTCTTGGGAGTCAGGCAATCAAAATTATTTGTTGGCCTAGGCCAGTGAATGCATCATTTTAAAAAAATTAACATGGTAAATATCAATAAATAATTCATAAACATTGCAGCAGAGTATAGAATATTTTTCAAATTGATAAGATATATAAAATGCATCCTCAAACATAGCACCTACTCTTCAGTGTCCACATTCAAACTCTGGAGCCAATTTTTTTATTTGGTAGGTTAGGGAGAGAAGTTATAGTTCCAAAATATCAATTCACACCTACTGTTGACCCTGAAGCTGACATATGTGTCATGCTATACTTTATTGTAGCCTTTGTCTATTCTTAGCTTTCTTTAGGTTTTCTGCAAAGGAATTTTACAGTGCTTCAGTTCATCACATTCTAGCAGCAGGAAGGGGTGTTGTAGAGATATGGTGGGGGGGGGGGAATGTTATGGCTAAGTGGCATTCCTTCCTGTGGGAACTGAGATGGTGCCTGCAGCTGGAGGAAGATGGAGTTTGGAGTCATCGGACTGATGGACTGAGAACTGATTGGAGATTGTGATTATGGGGGGAAGTTTCAAACTTGCCTTTTTTTTTTCAAAGTAAATTTTATTAGTCATATTTCAAACTAAAACACCACATTTACACTCATTACAGCATTCAGGTTACGGTAGTCACTCACATTGATATAATTGTTAATATTCTATATGTTACATAGTTTTTTCTATCTATAACAATATTTACAAATATATATACAATATTTCCCCATTTTACTATAACTTCTACATATTCTTCATGTAACAATTGTACCTCTGTTCTTTAACCACTGGTACCATACATCCCAGATCTCATAGTATTCCGTTTCTTCTCTGTCTTTTAACTCCATAGTGAACCTGTCCATCTCTGCACACTCAAGAACCTTTCTTATTATCGTTAGATTAGATTAGATTAGATTCAACTTTATTGTCATTGCCATGGATACAGGCAACGAAATACAGTTAGCATCCAACCAGAGTGTAAGACAGCAGTAAAATATAAATATACGTATGCAAATATGCAAGGCATCAATGGAAAACAACAAAATGTATGTACACGAGCACACAAAGATATGTGTGATTGCACATATATGAACATATACAACTATACAAAATGTTTATGGACACGTTGAATATATATACAGATGCACAGAGAATTATACAAAATATATATTATCACGGGAAGCATCAGCATATGTGTGGCGACAAACGAACTGAGGAGTTCAGCAAGGAAACCGCTGTATGGTAAAAGTTGTTCCCTAGCCTGCTGGTCTTAGACTGCAGGCACTTGAACCTCTTCCCAGATGGAAGAAGAGTAAACAGTTTGTGGGCTGGATGGAAGGGGTCCTTAATGATGCTGTGGGCTTTATGCAGACATTGTTTCTTCTGAATGTCCACAATGGCAGGAAGTGGAATCCCTATAATGTGTTGGGTAGTTTTCACCACCCTCTGTAATGCCTTTTTTTCTTTTATAGTGCAATTTCCATACCAAACTAAGATACAGCTAGTTAAGATGCTCTCAACTGTGCAGCGGTAGAAATTAGTCAGAAATAGCTGAGGAGAGGTGATTCTTCCTCAGTAACCTCAGGAAGAAGAGGCGCTGGTGAGCTTTCTTAATCAGACTAGTGGTGTAATCTGCCAAGACAAGACCTCAGAGAGGTGGATCCCCAGGAACTTGAAAGTGGTGACATGTTCTACTGTTCTCCCGTTGATGTATATAGGAGAGTGTGTGTGACTGTTCTTTTTTCTGAAGTCCACAATGAGCTCTTTGGTCTTGTTAGTATTAAGTAATAAGTTATTGTCAGCACACCACATTGCTAGGCACTGCACCTCCTTCCTGTATTCTGAATTGTCATCGTTGATGAGTCTGATCACCGTAGTATCGTCTGCAAACTTGATAATGGTGTTAGAGCCATACACAGGCTTGCAGTCATAGGTGAAGAGAGGGAACAGGAAGGGGCTTAGCACACAGCCTTGGGGTACGCCAGTACTCAGTGTGATAGTAGATGAAGTGGAGTTATTCAACTTGACATGTTGTGGTCTGTTTGTCAAAAAGTCCAGTATCCAATTACAAAGAGTATTGTTAATACCAAGGTCACCAAGTTTAGTGATCAACCTGGAGGGAATACTGTATTAAATGCTGAACTAAAATCAACAAACAGCATTCTAGTATAGGTATTCTTATTGTCCAGGTGTGTCAAAGTGGTGTGTACTGCTATGGAAACAGCATCCTCTGTACTTCTGTTCTTGCTGTAGGCAAATTGATAAGGGTCCAGTGTAGTTGGGAGGCAAGTTTTGAGATGTGCCAGGACTAGCCGCTCGAAACATTTCATGATTGTAGGGGTAAGTGCTATAGGGCAGTAGTCATTCAGACACTCTGGTTTGGAGTGTTTAGGCACCGGCACGATGGAAATGGTCTTGAAGCAAATTGGTACAGTTGCTTGGGAAAGAGACGGATTGAAAATGTCAGTCAAAACCACAGACAACTGTTCAGCACAAGCCCTAAGTACACATCCTGAAATACCATCGAGGCTCACAGCTTTACATGTGTTGATCCTGCTCAGAACAGCACAGACTTCAGTGGTAGAGAGTGTGAGGGGCTATAAGTTTACAGAGGGTCTGATCTTGGTGACTATCACCTGGTTGTATCGTTCAAAGCGAGCATAAAAATCATTTAGCTCATCAAGAAATGAGACATTAGCAAATGAGGGAGTAAAACAGGCAGGCTTGTAGTCGGTAATATTCTGGATGCCCTGCTACATACGTCGAGGATTGGTGTTAGGAAATGATCCTCAATACTTAGCTTATAGCTAAGCATTGCTTTTTTAATGCCCCTTCTCAAATTGGCCCTAGATGCACTATAGGCCTGTCTGTCACCGGATCTGAAGGGAATGACTCGAGCCTTAAGCAAGAGACCAACCATTCATCCATGGCTTCTGATTAGGATATATGATGATCTGTTTTTCAGTTGTGACACTGTTGATCATGAAGTTAATATGATCCAAAATGGAGGAAGTATATTTATCAATGTCTGTGTGAGAGTCAGAGATAGCTTGAGAGGCAAACATACTCCAGTCCATGTGCTGAAATTGGTCCTGCAGTATATTATCTGATTCTTACGGCCAAACTTTGATTGTAGTCACAGAGGGTTTCACACGCTGGATGAGCGGTGTGTATTTAGGGAGAAGAAACAATGGGAGGTGATCAGACTGTCCCAGGTGGGGGAGAGAGAAAACTCTGTATGCATCTTCAACATTAGTGTAGACCTGATCCAATGTTTTATTCCCTCTTGTATGACATAAAATACTCTGATGAAATTTATGGATTACTGTTCTCAAGTTAGAGTGATAAAAATCACCCCCAACAATAAAGGCAGCCTCAGGATGCAATGCTAATTGTTTGCTAATGGCTGCATATAGTTCTTTCATTGCTAGCTTGGCATTAGCATCCGGTGGGATATACGCAGCAGTTATTAAAGAAGTGAACTCCCACAGTAGGTAAAAAGGTCTACACTTGATCATGAGGAATTCCATGTTAGCAGAGCAATGTTTCTCAACAATAGCAGAGTTTGTGCACCAGGTTTTATTCACATAAATGCATAAACTCCCATCTCTGATCTTACTGGAGACTTCCACTGTTCTGTCCAGCCGTAGAGTATAGCAACCAGCTAATTCAATAGCACTATCGGGAATGCCACTATTCAACCATGTTTCCATAAAAATGATGATATTACAATCCATTAATCCTTTGTTGGTAGCAATACAAAGTTGAAGTTCATCCATCTTATTTGCCAGAGACCGTACATGAGCAAGAAAAATGCTAGGTAAAGAGAGCCGATGCGGCTTTAGCCTTAGCTTAGCTCTCAAACCTCCATGCCTCCCTTGTCTTTGTTTATGATCTCAACGCAGTGAGCACTTCCACCCTGCTGGGAAGAGTGCCTAGCCTCCAATATCTTGGAGATCTCAGCAGGGATGAGATGAATGTCTAAAATGTTACTGTTGTGATAAATAAAACCAATTTCCAAAAGTTCCTGTCGACTGTAGGAAGTCAAACCCAGACTGTTTTGTATAAACAGACTGGCTACAAACAAAAAAAACAACTATTAACTTGCAAATTCTAGGTAGAGGCTGACCCTTGCATTGTGCACGCACCACCATCTTGTGGTGAATTATGTAGAAGGACGTAATTGTTTCCAATTTTGAGTGAAGGCAATTTTGGCCACTGTTGTTATATGTGTCATAATGTATTTCAATTTTTTTGCAGATACCTTGTCTTAGTATGCCCAATAAAAATAGTTGTGGTTTCATCTCGATTTTTTGCTTGGTAATTTCTTCTAACCAATTTTTTACTTTAAGCCAGTATTTCTTAGCTTTTGGACAGGTCCACCACATGTGAAAGTAACTTCCTTGCTTATAGTTACATCTCCAGCATTTCACTGATCTGTTTGGAAACATTTTGGCCAATCTCGCTGGGGGTAAATGCCAATGGTAGAACATTTTGTACAGATTTTCTTTGTAGGCTGCTGACATTGTTAATTTCTAATTTTTCTCCCACAATTTTTCCCAGTGTTTCAATTCAATGCTATACCCAAAATTTTTGGCCCATATTATCATAGTCTCTTTTATGTTTCTTCCTCCATTTTAAATCTTAAAAGATAGTTATATGTTTTAGTGATCATTTCCCCCCGTCCCCTGTAATATTTTATCTAATTCCTGTTTGTCTTTATAGAAGCCGTGTTGTTCTAAATCTTTTTGTATCTTGTCTGAATTTGTAAATAAGGCCACCAATCTATCTCAATTCCTTGGGCGTTTAACTCCTGATTTGATTTTAATTCTCCTTTCTCATCCAATAGCTCTTTGTATCTTACTACCTTATTTAAATCTAAAACATTTAAATCTAAAACATTACCCCAATTATATACCCCAATGATATACGCCAATAGTCGATAGCCAAATTGGGATTTTCATATAGTGATTCTTCTTAATTTCCTCTCATATGTATAGCAGAACATCCCTCACTTGATGTCTCTGGAAATATGAGTGTAATTTGTTTTTCCCCTCCGTGCCAGCCAAGTTGCAGATCATGACCCTCTATTGTTAATATTCTTTTATTGTTTCAATTTATCCAGTCTGAGCCATGTCATGGCTGCTGCCTTGTAGTAAAGTTCGCAGTCTGGGAGTCCAAAATCTCCCTCATCTCTACTATCCTGCATAAGCCTTAATTTTATTTGGGGTTTCTTCCCTTGCTAGATAAATTTTATTATTAGTTTATTTAATTCTTCAAAAAAAAAATCTTCCTAATTTTATTGGAACTATTTGGAAGAGGAACAGGATTTTGGGTAATATGTTCATTTTAATGGTGGCAATTCTTCCAATATTTGTAATTTCGTCCAATTATCCAAATCTTTTTGTATTTGTTGTACTAGTTTATTATAATTGTCCTGTTTTATAGAGGAACATTTTGCCATCAGCCAAATTCCAAGATACTTCACTCTTTTGACTGTCTGGATCCCCAGTTTCTCCTCCAATTCTTTTTTCTGACTTGCAATAAGATTCTTATTTTGTTTTATCTTTATTTATTTTAAGTCTTGCTACCTTGCCAAATTCTTCTATTTCTTGTATTAATATACTTCCTGTCTCTAGTGGGTCTTCTAAAATAAACACCAAATCGTCTGCAAAGGCCTTTTTAATTCTCAATCCTTTTATTTCTTGCATTTGCCCAATATGGGTCAATAGTACTTCTATGATGGAATGAATAATAATAGGGATAGCGGGCATCCCTGTCTTACCCCTTTCGTTATGTTAAATTTGTCTGTTATTTCTCAATGCTGCTTGTGTAGTATATATTGCCCTAATCATCCCTATAATTTTTTCTCCAAATTTCATCATGTTCAATTGATTAATAAGAAATTGCCAATTTAGGTTGTTGAATGCTTTTTGTGCGTCCACAAATATTAGCACCACTTGCCTCTTGGGATGGGCCTCATAATATTCCAACACATCCATTAATATTCTTGTATTATTCCTTAAGTGCCTTTTCGGTTCAAACCCATTTTGATCAGGGTAAATTATTTCATTTAGTGTTTTTTCCATTCTTTCCGCAATTATTGTAACAAATACCTTGTAGCCGACATTTAGTAGCGAGATTGGCCTATAATTTTTAATCTGCTGGTCATTTGTATTCTCTTTTAGTATAAGTATAATATATGCCTCTGTCCATGAATTAGGTAAACTTGCTTGCTCTGGCACTTGATTATATAATTCTAACATTATAGTCTCCAGTAGCTCTTGAATTTCTTTATAAAGTTCTGCTGAGATTCTATGAGGTCCTAGTGTTTTATTTATTTATTTATTGCCTCCTTCATCTCCATCATAGTAATTTTATCGTTCAACATTTCTCTTGTTATTTCCGATATTGTAGGTAAACCCCTCTCATTTAAATATTGCTTAATATTTTCTTCCTGGATATCCTCATGGATATACAGAGTCTTAAAGAATTTTTAGGTAACACTTTGTCCCCTTCTGTCTGATGGTGAATGATCCCATCCTCATCTTGCAGCTGTTGTATTAGTTTTTTCTCTTTCTTCTTCAATTTATATGCCAAAGATCTCCCTGGTTTATTCACATGTTCAAAGTAGTTTTGTTTTGTCTATCTAAGGTTCCGTGCCATTTCTTCTTGTGATGTTAAATTTATTTTATGTTTGACCATATCTCTTTCTCCTTTAATTTTCTCATTTTGGAGTTCTTTTCGCATTTTTAATTCCAATTCTTCAAGTTTTCCCTGCAATGTCGTTCGTTGTTTCTTCCTTTTTTTGTTCCTCCAAGCCACATAGGCTATTATTAATCCCCAAATGTAGGCTTTAGTTGTATCCCATAGGTTTTGTAGCGTTGTTTGTTCTTTCACATTTGCATTGAATAATAATTCCAGTTCTTTTTCCAACATTTTGCACATACTTTTTTCTTTCAAAATTCTCTAGTTTAGAGTCCACCTCCCTCAATCCCCCCCTTCCATTTCACTTTTAACAGATTATGATCTGCCCAAGTATTTGACATTATCTCTAATTCCTCTATGTCCTTTCACAGTTCCAGATCCATTCACACCATATCTATTCTTGAACAAGAATTGTGAGGATTAGAAAAGAAAGTGTATTGTCTCTCCTGTGGATTTAATTCTCTCCAAGAATCTTTTAAGTTGAATTCTTGTTCCATTTTAAATAATGTATCTGGTAGTGCTCTTGTTTTTTTATTACTTATATAATCCTTCTTAGTGTCTGCCACCACATTAAAGTCTCCTATTAAACATACATTCTCCTGCTCTGACTCTATTATTTTTCGATGTAATTTACTTTATAATTCCTTCTGGTTCATATTTGGTGCATATATTATTGTTAGCAATATTCTCTTTTGGCTTGTTTTTATTTCCATCAATAAAATTCTTCCTTCATCATCCGCATAAATCTGTTTTGGTTTCAACCATTCTTTTATATATACTGCTATGCCCCTCTGCTTTTTTTCTGCCAAAGCCATATGGAGTTTCCCTATTTTAGGGAATTCTAGAATGCCACCATGTTATTTCTTAATATGGACCTCCTGTAGGCAAATAATCTCCATATTTTGTTTTTGAAATTTTGTTAATGTTTGTTTTCTTTTGGCCAGAGAGTTCATTCACTTTATGTTAATTGGTAACAACCTAATTTCTTCTTCCATTTTATTGTTTATATGTAATTCTCGTTCTCTCTTTGCCCTTGTCTCTCTTTGCAATCTTGTCTTCGCTCCTTCTCCTTCCCGGTGTTCCATTTCTGTAAGTTCTGATTGGTCTGATTCCTTTTCTTCTGATTGTTCTTCTTCTTGCCTTTTGCTTTCTATATCACCTCTGTTATCTTGTTCTTCTATGGCTAAATAATGTTCATAAAATTGTTGTGCCTTATCCAAAGTGTCAATTCTAAACTTCTTTTCCTGCCAAGAGATTAACATACCCTCAGGGATGAGCGATCTGAACATTATCTTATTTTTAATTAATAGTGATGATAGAAAGTAATAATTACTTCTTTGTTCCCTGACCCTTCTAGGTACTTGCTTTAAAATCACAATTTCCTTTCCCTTGTAAACCAGTGGGTCATCTCTTGTCCTTCCATAGACTTCATCCCTAGTTGTTTTCCTTGCAAACCTCATGTGGACTTCCCTTGGCAATTTGTGTCGGCATGCATAATTAGTATGAATCCTGTATACCTCATTTATGTCATTTTGAATCTTCTGTTTATTTTTCTGTAGGGCATCCGCTAGGTTGAGTAAATCTTCCTCTTTGCTTTCTACTATATTTTGAAATCTCAAGAAAAAGACGGATTACTCCATCCCCAAATGTACTATTGCCTCTTCCAGTTCCCCATTCACTGCTGTCAGATTTTGTTCCGTTGCTTTGAATTTCTTTTCTATTTGCTCTAATCTGAATTCCACTGTTTTTATTTTCTGTTCATTTCGAACCATCACACCTGTATCGTTCCCATTTTATCATCCAATTTACAGATGTCCCCTTTCATCTCTTCCATCTCATTTTTTATTTCTTCATGGTTTTTAGTTATTGATTCCTGTGTCTTCAACATCGTTTCTTGTATCATGCTCAAAGTCAACTGCATGATCTGTAGGCTCAGTGTGGATCCTGATTTCTTGCCACCCAGCATGTTTTCTATCCATTGTTGTCCCGATGGAGAGGCTATCATCAGTGTTGTCCTTTTTCCAGCTTTCATGACTGTCGTTGTGTTTGTTATTTTTAAGATCCTAAAAAAGTTCTTCCACAATGTTATATATTGCCTACTATTTATTTTTCTGATTCTGATTCCCTTTTTTTTTTGTATATTCTTCCTAGTCTAAACACTCATCCTATATCTGTTATTAATACTAAATAATATATATTGTACTATTTTATTATATCTGCAATATTAACCCCCAAATCTATTGTATAATACCATAATCAATATACTATAAACTATGATAAGTTAATAAATATAATTAATAATAAAGTCTAACAATTCTAAATATTAGTATATTAATGTATCAGTAGTAATCTTAAACTAATTGCACTTTAGTAATACCAAGATATAAAGGTTTTAAAAATTATAAAGTTAGTATATACAAATGCTTACTGTTGAAAATACAGATACATATCACTTTATAACTGCTTATAAGTATTTCCCTCTTTTTCCCCCTTATAAAATTAATACTTTGTGGTATATATTTAAAAATACATAGAATTTCAAATCTAACAGTTACTTACATTGATGGAAAATCAAGTAGCATATATACAAAACCCCTATAGAATTGATTATATATATATTATATTTTTGTTTAATCTATTTGTAAGTAGAGTCTGTTATCCAAGTATTAAAACTAATCTTTTTTAAATCACTGATTTAACTTTAATCCTTAGGATCCACCAATGCTTGGGAATATTTAAAATGTTTAAAGAGTTTATTAAGTACTGCTATTGTTGCATCAGATGCTCTTCATCTCTTCATTTCTCTGTTTCCAAGATGTCTCCTTCCCTCTATTAAGCACAGTCACTGTCACTTTTACTTCTCTTCCACTTCTATCTCCCCACAACTCTGTCTTTGCCAGAAGAAAGATTTTTGTAGACATTCTCCCTCCAAACAACATTAGCCTCAATCACCAGCCACAAACTTAATCCAAATATTCAGTTTAACCACAAAGGTTTTCAACCAGTACCAGCTCAAATTTTCTGTCGCTCCATCCTCTCAATCTGCCATTAACAATATCCATTTCTCTGGATCTCTGCTCCCACCACCAAATTGCCACTTTTCCCACTCTGGAGACTCACATTCGCCAATTTGTAGGTCTCTCGATCTCTGAGAACATGGTAACTCACTCTGTCTCATTAATCTCCACCATTCCTTCATACTGCTTCTCTCTTTGCTTCCTGCTCCATTCAATCAGGCTGTCATGCCTCCGGATCTGACCATGAAGGCTGATTTCTCTCATGCCGGATTCAAGGGGTTCCTCTTGTAGCAGGGGATCACAATTCATGCCATTACCCCCAGAGCTTCCCCTCTATATTGCTAGCCCCTCCAGAATCCAACTTCGCCTCAATGGGCCTCCAGACACGAAAAATTGGGCATACAGAATGGAACCCCGTTTCTTTGTGCCGTACCACCATGACATCACCCCGGAGGTCGAAAAGCTTTTTCGAAACTTTTGCTTTTTACTGGGTGTAATTCCAAAGTCTGGCCAGAGTTGGAATTGTACCAAGACCTTGCCAATTTGATATGTTCCTAATAAACAGACTTTGAAGAAAAATGGATGCCTAGGAGTTTTATTCTGGGAACATATTATTGGGAACCTTAACACCTACTGGATGAGTATCACTTTTACAAACACACATCCCTGATGCTGACTATGTGTTTTAAGTACAGGTTATTCTTAACTTAAAACCATTCGTTTAGTGGCTTTTCGAAATCAAGGCACTGAAAGAAGTGACTTATGACTGCTCCTTGCGCTTATAATCATAGCAGCATCCCCTGTTGTGCTTAAAAATTCTGACATCATTGTCACATGGTTTGAGAACATGGAAATTGACATGGCACTTTTAAAAAAAGTTAATGTAGGGAAAAACATTGTTTTGCAAACAGAACTCAAATAAACCAAAAAATAAAATATTACATTTACAATTTATGAAATAAGCATATGCATGTTCTGTATTTTAGCATTTTTTCTTTTTGCAGGAGATACATATACATATGGTTTCTCTGCATTCATTAATGAATGTTTTAGGCATATTTCAAATTTTTTTCATAGATTGTAAACATGTAACCATCTTTTTTTCATACCCCTGAAAAGCATAAAGTATATCAACAGAAAGCTGAATGCTTTGACACCATTGGATAAAACCTGACAGACATTTTGGAGCACACAAATCAACAGAAAAATGACAAACTTTGGAAACGTGATGGTCTACAAAAGAAACATTATTCACCCCAAAGCCACAAGATGACAACTCCGATTCATAGATCAAAAATCTATCTAGCAGACTTCTATCAGACAACGTAAAGGCCATACTCATACTCACATACAACCTCAATTTCAACCACAAGGATGCAGACCCAGTCAATTTCCTAGCCAACTTCGAATCCATATTGAAAACAAACAATCTCAGTCATAAGAGGACATCAGGCAGAGAATCATCTCCAACATCCAATGAAGCAAACAACAAAACATTCAACCAGAAGGAGAGAAAGGCATTAAAGAAACTGAGACAAGATGAAAATATTGTTATCCTATTGGCAGACAAAGGCAGATGGACTAAGGTAATGGACAAAACCTATTATATCAACAAATCTGAAGATCTGCTGAATGATATCAATAATTAACATCCAGATAATCAACAACGATCCAATGCATACCACCCAAATTGTGGCATACCACATAAGCAGCCACAACACAGAAACAAACTTTGCCATACATCAAAGGAATGTCAGAAATGGCAGTCAGATCTCTGCTCTCGACCCATGCTGGCACCAAGCAACACCAGCACAACTGGAACAGAACAAAAATCATTGGCCACCAAAAGCCATGCATGCAAATTTATTAAAATCTGGTATTCAATGAATAGATCAATCAACAAACATATCAATCTGGAAATAGCCTAGAAGCACATATAAGGAGCTGGATCAATCAGATGACCAACCAACGACAGCACCGGCCACTTACTTACCTGGTAACCTTCACACAACGCGACCAGCCAGTCACATAACCAACTGACCCTGTCACCATTTAGGATGTATAAAAGCGGAGGGAAACTGAAACAAGAAGCTTCAACTGAAGTCATGTTGAAAATGTTGCCTAACCTGGCAAAAAAACTTTCAGATGTCAAACAGTAAGCAGGTATTCTTTCAAAATCCGTTGGTTTTTTGATATAATAAATAATATACTTTTTATCATAAGTTTTTTAAAAATTTCCTACTTGTTCTAAAATGCATAAAAATCTGTGGGCGTGATATCAAGAAATCTGGCATTTCAAATTGAAACATGCAAATCACTTTCCCCTTGGCTATCATAATGGTTTCTCCACCTACATAGCACTATGACCAAGAGTATCAGAATAATAGAGTTGAAAGGGACCTTGTAGGTCTTCTAGTCCAACCCCCTGCTCAACAGAAGATTTTATACCATTTCTGGCAAGTGGCTGTTCAGTCTCATCTTAACATTGATAGAGTACCTACAACTTCTGAAGGCAAGCTGTTCCATTGATTAATTGTTCTCATAGTCAGGAAATTTTTCCTTATGTCTAGATTGGTCCCCTCCTTGCTTAATTTTCACCCATTGTTTCTTGTCTTGCTTTCTGGTGCTATGGAAAATAGGTTGACCCCCTCTTCTTTGTGGCAGCCTCTCAAATATTGCAAGACTGCTATCATGTCACCTCTAGTCTTTCTTTCCACTACACTAGACATACCCAATTCCTGCAACTGTTCTTCATGTGTTTTAGCCTCCAGGCTCTTCATCTTTAAAGCTTAGTCTCTTTTTTATGTAAGTAGGTCTCTTCTAGATCAGAAGAAAGCCTTGCAAGGAAGCTTTTTCCTTTTTTTTTTAAAGGATACATTGACTATCTCATATCAAAATTCAAAAAGAGCTCAAATAGAGAATTATCCTTAAGGACCAGGTATGGATTGGACCAATTGCTAAACAGATGTCTTGAGCCACTTTTGTAAGAAAAGCTGGTGTGAATGAAACCATTTGCAGTGTGTTGCACTAAGATGAGTGCAGAATCCTGCATCCATTTTGTTTCTCTGCTTTTCAACTGAACAAATCGCTGCATCTAAGAGAAAAAAAGACAGGAGTGAGATAGTATTTTTTAAAATCCTCCTGTAGCCTTCACAACACCCAAGGCTTTGAGGCCCATCTTAACAAAGAGTCTGCTTGGAACACATCAACTCTGTCCTCAAGGTGGTCTCCATGGCAACAAAGATAACTTGAAGGCCTGGACAACAAGAGAGCCCTGGAGGTAGTTCAGGGCAAAGCTCTGTGTGTGTGTGTGTGTGTGTGTGTGTGTGTGCAAATGTGTAGCAGAGTCAGAATTTATTTGATGAAAAAAGCAGCAATAATGTTAGATGGAAATGTTGCAAGGTAGACAGTGTACCCTCAATGAAGTGTTGAGTGTTGTGCGCTATTCAGGCTTCAAAATTTGACTTATCTTCATTTCTGGTGGAACTAGCCCCAAAAAACAATCAAGGAATTGAGCTTTTATATGTTCAGTGCTGGAAAATCTGAACAATTCATGTGCCTTATTTACTGGTTGCAGAGTAAGATGCCAGTGCCAAATACAACTCCTTGTGGTTGAATGTAAAGTAGTGTAATTTCGCACAGAGGGAATTTACACACACTTCGTACCATAACCTATGCAAAGAATAGAAATGGCCTTGACAGCATAGGAACTGCTAACATAATCAGTATTATTAAAATCTTGACTTTTTATACACAAGGACATGGGTTGAGCCCTCCTCACAAAATGGAAAGATGAGAGACCTTTTTGTGAATAGATAAGATGCATGGCTCATTTGAATTTGCTAATCTGAGGTACTCTTATGCGATGACAGACACACACACACTTGTTTTTGAGAAGCTTATTTGTACAGAATTCTCCTGCTCTGTATTTTCAGCTTTTGGTACAAGAAGTAGTTAGGAGTTTTAGAAATGTAAAAAGGACATTTGTTTGATGTTACATGTATCCACCCCAACTGCTATAACTCCTCCTTTATCATCATTCTAGGTCTATTTCAGACAAGCATTTGAACATAACCTAAATCTTTCTGACAGCCATTCTGTGTTATGAAGCATTTGTGGTTCACATTATGAATTAGGCTGTCACTTTGTTTTCAGCAAACCATAATATGAAATGCTTTGCATGCTGAGGAAATGGAATCACCAGAGCCACTGCAAAGAAATGGCTTGTAATGTTGAACAAATATCACACAAGTTCAACTCAAGTTGTTCCTGCACATACTACTGTTTAGGTGTAAAAAAAAATTAAAAAGGAAAAAGCATTGGCATGAACAACACACATCTATAGATAAAATAGAGGCTCAGCCTGTAAGTAGGATTGCCCACAAAGAATAGTAGCAGAAAATAGTAGCAACCATATCTAATCAAATAATACAGACAATATCTGTCTGATCTTGCATACAGGAATGTTTGCTGTTCAATATTATGCATGGGCGGATTTGAGTCTATGAAATGCAAGCCTTAGAAGGAGAACCTATCCTTTAGAAAAATACTGCAGATCATTTGCATTACCAAGCACATATACAGGTTTCGTGATTCAATGTATTCTTGTCTCTATTTTGCAGAAATTGCCTTTTTCGTGTATCAAAACCCTAGTGCTTTTAATAAAAGAGTCCAACTCTCTGTGAGATTCTCAAAATTTTTGACTGCAAATATTATTCAGCAAATAATACCCCAATTTTTCCCATTACATAAAATGTAAATATTATTTACAATCAAAATATTGAGAATCCCGCAGCTTGTGACAGCTTTGAAAAACAATTAGCTTCCTGTTTTCTTTCAAGGAACCTTGGAAATACAATTCTGTGAAAGAGCTAGTCTAGGAATTCATAACACTGTCTTTCAGATCTCTTTAGGATGAGACACAACAATATAAATTAGTGTTTCCATTGAAGTGCTAACAACTGCCTTGCTCATTCTTTGCCTCAATACTGTCATTCTGGATCAGGTTAAAACAGTTATTTAAAAGTGATTCTGATTGATTTCAGTGAATTCAAAGTTTGTGTAAAGATCCAGCTGCAGAGAAAAGACTTCTTTACAAGGAAGGTATGCCTGGGTGCAGAATATTTCATCTTGTATTTCCTTTTAATTCCTCAGTTTTTCAAAAGGAGGCAAGCTGACTCTTATCCTGTCCATGAAGAAAAGTTTGACAGCCACATGTGTATCCAGGTTTATCTTTTCTTGCTCTCTCAAGCTCTACTTTAACCTTCCTAAAATCTGCCAAAATCACTGGAAGAAGTATGGAAATTGAAGTGGATAATTTCAGAGGATACAAGGTTAGGAAAGCTGTTCTAGGCCCAAGCTATAGCTATAGGCTATTGAGAGTGGAGAGAGAGAGGTCTAAATCCCTCACTTTGATTAAGTGGAATATGAAGAAAGGAAAAAAGGCAGCACTGTTTTGCATATGTTAATTCATTAAAGTGTTTGCAAATGGAATATTCCCCATTGCATCGATATGGAAAACAAAACAAATAGCAGCTCAGCTGTGTAGGGCGGGCAATTCATTTTACAGAGGATCATCATGTATCAATACTGTGTTTGGTACAACTGTGAGAGGAACATAACTCTCTCTGTACCAATTCTTCAAGAAAGCACAGGAAATTTAAGAAAACAGTATTCTCAATTTCATTTCCACATACGAAAGAATTAAAAACATGAAATGTTCCCCTTTCTTCATAGCAGCTCTGGATATCGTGGTACAATTGTTGAACAGGGGCAGCCTTGATTCCCTGCCACTAGTAGCCTTCTCTAGTCTTTGGTGATGCCCATACAGTGTTATGAAGGGCTTTAACACTGTAGAACAGTTCTAGAAGATACTTCCTTTAGTTTCATGTCCTTCTTACAGAGAAAATGTTTCAATCCAACAGATAACTGCAGAACAAACTTATTTGCATATCCTTCACTATCCTGGTCTGTCTCCCCCACTTCTGCATGTTTACGGGGGTTGAATCTCAGGTTTGTCTTTATCTTTGATGTGCTCCATCTGTAATATCTGTGTCATGGCTTCAGGCAGGCTTCCCACCTGCCTTTCTGAAGCTTCCCTCCAATGATTCCCACCCTCAACCCAGTCTTCCACTGGTTCACTGCTCCAGCCACTCCCAAGCTCCTCTGTGGCCCAGTCCCCACTTCCCACTACCACTTCTGATTCCCAATCCCCCTCCGTAGTCCAACTGCCCCCTCCTTCCTCCACAGAGCGCTGATAGTAGGTCTCACGGGCATGTTTGCGCTTGGCATGCCGGCGGAGGGTATTCCGTTCTGTAAAGCGCAGTCGACAGATCTGGCATTGATAGGGCTTCTCCCCAGTATGGACCCGCTGGTGACGCAACAATTCACCAGATTCCCGGAAACCCTTGCAGCAGACGGGGCAGCTGAAGGGCCGCTCACCGGTGTGGATGTGCTTGTGCCGCTGAAGGTGCGAGGAACGCTTGAAGGCCTTTCCACACTCACGGCATATGTACGGCTTGCTCTCCGAGTGGGTGATGCTATGGCGCTCCAGGTCAGACTGGTAGAGGAACGTCCGCAGGCAAATGGGGCAGAAATACAGCTGTCGTGGTGGTGGAGCGGAAGCCAGCAACTCAGGCCCCGAAGACTGCATTTGTCCAGCCAGCTCCACTTCCTCTCGTGACACAGTGTGAGGCACCCCTTCTGCATCAATCAGCACCAGGGATCCCTCATCAGTGGCATCTCCTTCTCCTGCTGGACCCAGGTGCTTAGAGTTTGGAGCAGAGGCTTGTGCATTCGACCTTCCTCCCCTGTGTCTTGTCAGTGCAGAATGCAGCTTGGGACCCCACAGAGCAATGCTATAGATCTCAGGCGGCCTGTCTTCGGTAGCTACTTGGTGCTGCGTGACATCAATGTTGAGTGGGGCCTGTGTATAATGGTCCCAAGGTGCTGGAGGACAACTTTCTATCACCTGGTTCTCAGGCCTGTTGCCACCATGGCTTTCCAGTCTCGGCCAACTACTCTCTCCTGGCACCAATACCTGAGCTTCTGCCCGCAGCTCCACTGGATGTCCATCACCCCTGCTGACATGCCACCTGTGAGATAGCTCCATTGGGCACCAGGAACAAGAGTACAATCAGCTACAGGGACATCTCTGCAGAAATGGGAGAATAGTAAGAACTATGAGGAAGTACGCCCACCCATGAAATGCACACAA
Organism: Hydrophis major; assembly: GCA_033807585.1. Taxonomy (NCBI): domain Eukaryota; kingdom Metazoa; phylum Chordata; class Lepidosauria; order Squamata; family Elapidae; genus Hydrophis; species Hydrophis major. Next base: position 24,198,255 of record CM066343.1, on the reverse strand, counting down.
TCACTTTAACACACTGTCATGAGAATACATTCAAAATAATCCATCCAGAATTAAAGTGAAAAAAACAACAACACCAAAGCAGCTAAGAGCCCAGTAATACGAAATTTAACTAAGGCTCAGTGGGATTTAATTTCAAGTAAAACTTGCTCAAAACGCTGCCAGATCATGCTTTGTAAACTAAAAATTCTTTAGCCTTTTTGTGGTATGATGCTTGCTCCATGAGTTAAAATAAAAACTAAATCTTGTATTATTTATATGTAGTGTTCTTTCAAAATATCTAGAAAACTGTTGGCATGGCAATACAAGCATGGATACAACTGCCCAGTATTATGTGTTCAGATATTTTCTTGTAAATGCAAATATCTGTGTGTGAATATTTGCCTTATAAGCTGAAAGCACCTGCAGCACATGGGAATGCAAGGTATTTGCATGAACATCTGTGATTTGTTACTATACTCACAATAAATATTTTGTTTATCACAGAAGCTAATCTGGAGAACAGTAGTGGTTAAATGTACTAGATTAGACTAGTCCTACTTCAGGCATGAAAGTCAGCTGGGTGACTTTGGGCCAGTCTTTGTCTCCCAACGTTGGGAAAAAAATACTGGCAAACCACTTCAGAAAAAATATTTACTAAGAAAAGTGCAATACTTTTTCTTGTATTCACCAAGAACCAGGGCTGATTTGATGAAGCATAACATTTGTACCATAATTTTGAATTATCATTTTCATAATCAGTTTGTACAAGAAAATGGTTGATTCTTCTCCCTTTTTGAAGTTTACTTTTGGGTAAAGTGAGGATCTAAACTGTGTTAACCACAAGGAAGAGGAGCAGAGAGGACTTCAAGTAAAATGCAAGTATCACGAGCCTCATCATCCAGAGGCAGGAATAGAGGCAATTTGCAAAATATATTTCTATAATCCTGGCTTTCTTCTCTTTACACTGCAGAGCTTGTGTACACATTATACTCTACAAAACAGACCACACGTTTGCAAGTAGAATATAGTAGTTTACAGATGCTATAGTGATGTAGATATTAAATGTGTGTCCTAATTCTTGAAAGCTGTAATTCTGAGAAACGTTTGAAGGGTACCAACACTTCCTAAATAGCAAATGGTGTCTTTTGCAAAGGTTCTCTGGTTTATCTGGTCTTTGCATTATTTAAATCTAGTCCTTGTACATAGCAGATGCCTCTCAAAACTCTAATCAGAGACTAAATTAAAGGGTCAAGTTTAAAGTTCCTTCTGCTTTGAAATCTAATTTCAAACAGCCATCTTTCCTGCCCTCAACTAGAATATCAGCAGTGTACATGTTTAGTAATATAATAAATGTTGGACTGAAGCTTAGGAGAGTTTGGGCCAATAACTATCTTTGAGTTTGGGCCAATAACTATCTTTGAGTTATACTTGTCTACTTCACAAGGTTATTGTGAAAGTAAAATAGAAGACTCCTCTTTGCATCAACTTGAGCTTTTAAAGGAAAAACAGGATACGCATTTTTAAAGTCTTTATCTGTTAATAACTTCAGATGCTTGTACTGAAATACAGCCTAGAATTGTGAGCTTCATTCAATTTGAAATCTATCACATTTAACACTTAATTTTGAACATTTCTGTCACTTTAAGAATTTAAAAAACTGTGTCTTAATTCTAGGTGATTAATGTTAAATCATGCTGTGAAGTTGTGCAATCCATTCCTTTGCACTTTTCTAAAGGAGCACACACTAAAGTCCTGCAGCATCCATTATTAGAAATACTAATGTGGGCAGGCAAAGAGAGTGAAAAAATGAAAATAGGGAACAGAGGTTGCAAATATTGCAGTCAGTGTAATTTTGAACAAGCAAGCCTCTTCCACTTTGCACCATCAAATACATTTTTGTTCACAATCTGCCAATCTACATTTTTCCTACACTGGAAAAGGCAAGGAACGCATGCACTACTTTCAGCTAAAATCTTGAGATTAAGCTTCTGTCACAGCTGTAGCAAAATACTTACTTTCATTGCTTAACCCAAACTGAGCCCTTGTAACAATTGAACCAATACTTTTTTTTTAGATTTTCCAAGAAATTCTGGAAGGCCCCCAGTGTTGTCTTGGGTTTTTTTTCTCATTACAGAGGAGAGAGCACCTCTGGGCATGTACTGAATGCCCTTTCCGTTGCCAGTTGGAATAGCACAAGCCAGTCCTGAAGCACCTGCGACTCAGTGACAAGACAAACAGATTTAAAAAGCATGCGGATGTAAACAGGAGAAGATTTCCAAGCAATCCTGATCTGTGGCATCCCGTAAAAGGGAGAAATGTCCTATTAAAATTGTGTTTTACTTTTTAAAGAGGAATCTATTTTTCCCTCTATCCCTTATTCTTCCAACAGTGTCACTAAAAGCAGAGGATTCAGAGCCACGAGACCATTTCTTTTCCATCACAAATATCTAAGATCACTCTTCCCTTCCTCCTTGCGCCCCCAGCCTGCGGATAAGCGGTCAAAGCTTTAAGTCCCCCACCCCGCAATTCTGTTTTGGGCTCCGCCGGCTGAAAGGAAGGACGCTACCCATCCCAGCCAGAGGACCCGAGGGGCAGCTAATACCTGTTTTGCATTGTGATCTGCGGCAGTGGAGGGTTTCAATGGGCCGGCAGCGGGTGTGGAAGAGATGAGCGTCTACTGGAAAGCCTCTCAGCCCGGCCGCTGCAGAACAAAAGAGGTTGGCTGGTCTTAGCTGGGCATCCGGGAGGCACTCGGACCCAGCCGAGGGACTCGGCGGAGAGCACGATTCTTACATTCAACAGCGGCTCCTGGGTCCTAGTGCTACCGGCTCCTCACGAGAAGGGGACACCAGGAACGGCGAGCATAGATATGGGTCCCCCACAGCGAGGGCTGTGGTCACCTGTTGTGCCTTTGAGAGAAAGTGGTGACACCTCTTCGTCTGTCCAGTTATGATTTTCCACCTTACCTAGCCATGCTTTGGAGAAGGTGATCTAAGCACTGGTTAACATAGACGGAGAGACTTAGAATAACTTTATTGTCACTTTGAATGTACATTAATCGGCATACATTAAAATAAAACTTTGCTACATACAGCTCTCAAAGGGTCACCTTAGATAAACGTGACAAATAAATACAAAATTATGCATATACCCATATGCATTATTTATATGACATACAGAAACAACAGTCTAGTTCGGATGTATACATGTACATGGTGAGAAAAACAAATCTTGCGACTTTACCAGACAAATGGCATAAGGGACAAAGCCTTTACAGAATCTGGTAGTCCTGCTAGAAATACTTTGAACCCTCTTCCCAGAGGGGAGCAACAGAAACAGATTGTAAAGTGGTTGTGCGTGGTTTCTAACAATGCTTTGAGCTCTAAGCACATACTGCTTAACATTACAGTAAACCATGATTTAACCATTTCTGGAATGAACCACCATTGACTGTGTTTACACATTCCTCTGCTGCATGCCAGCATTTCTCAACCTTGGCAACTTTAAGAATGTTTGGACTTCAACTTCCAGAATTCCCCAGCCAGCCTTGCTCTTAGCATAGAGTCTATGCCAAGACTAAGCACATCATTTAATGGCATAATACAATATGTGATCCCCTAATTAATTACTGCATAAAGCAGGGGTGTCCAACCTTTGCAGCTTTAAGACCTATGGACTTCAGCTCCCAAAATTCCACAGTCAGTGCTGTGGCTGAGGAATTCTGAAAATTGAAATCTACAGAGTTTCAAGGATCGACACTCCTGCTTTAAAGGAATGGGCCATTGAGTCAAGGTTGACTCATTGTTATTACATGGACACATGCAGTTTTCTCATAACTTTATGAAAAGGATTTGTTCCCACTGGTCCTTTGGAGGTTTGGGACATCTCCATCTAATCAAGTTTAGCTTCTGTCTAGACATGGATGGCTAGGGGCTACCACCTGCTGAGATTCCTAAGAGAATCTGAAATTGACATTGACTGTCTGCCTATTACATACCAATCAACCAGAGACTATTTATTTATTTCCATCCAGGCAACTCTGAGTAACTCACAGCTCAAACATGTCATGAATGAAAATAGAATAGGTAGAAAACAAAATGATAAATTTGGCAAACAACCTCAAAATAAAGACAAGTATATCCAACAAGGGGCCCCAACCATCTTCAGCTGAGCTGTATTTCAGACTAGTTAACCTGGCAGGTTAGGTGAAATCACCTGTGCAATTAATTATTCAGGAAATAGGCATATGCAGCCAATAGAATTATAATTCACAGGTCACCAAAATGGAGCTGGGTTGCTTCTGCTGAACCATTACAGGATTTCCTTGTTCCCATATCCTGTACTCTGGTGTGAGAAGTAAGGAATTGTAGCCCTCCAGGGTCATTGAGTGGGAGGGGGACATAAGGATTAAGTAAAAATGGCAACTTATTGCATATTCAAAAGCAATGTGGCATCATTCGTGCAATTGGAGCTTCCATCATTTATTATATTTGTAGGCTTTTATCTCACCTTTGTTGCTTTACATGTAATTTAAGGCAACGAGTATGCTCACTGTCTTATTTGTAAAAAAATAATAAAGGTGAGATATAAAATAACTTCTTCCTTGTCAGGGTTCCAAGTAACAGACAAGCAAAACCCTGAGGTCGATAGATTCCTCAAGGAATAGCTTTATTGGAAATATCATTTTGGCACGTATCTAATTAAAAGTGAAAGTTCCCCCCATCTCAAACAATCAGTCACATGGTTCAATCAGTGCAGCATCCACTGATCTGGTAACATCACTTCTCCTTCCTCCGACTAGTTGTGAGAACGTCCTTAGTTCCCATGAGAAAGTATTTTATTTTGACTATAAAAGCCCAGCTATCTCTAATCCCCACTCCCTATCCCTCAGTTCCAGTGTGGCAACACTGAAGCTCCAAGATGGCTTCAGCCAGGTGAGCTTCAGGGTTGACGCTCCTCTTTTTCCCTTTACAACAACAAACCTGTTGTGTCCGCGAAATGATGCCAGGAGTCGGTGACTTCAAATCATGCTCTTTATTTGAGGTTGGAACCGAACTGGGGCAAAGGGAAAAAGATCACGGCTTTTATTCTTTTAGCCGCGGCGGCCGCGGCCAATGGCACCACTTTGAATCTCCCGCGATCCGAATGGACCAATCGCGGGAGATTCTTAGCGAGCCAATCGGCGCGGCTCGCCTGACCAATCAGAGTGCCCCGCGCTTTGGCCAATCAAAGCGCGGGGATCTCAAGAATGCTAATAAGGACAGAACAAAACCTGTGAGGTGGTTTGAGCTGAGAGAGGTTGAAAATCATTCAGCTGGCTTTTATGCTTAAGGTGGTACCCACAATTTCCTGGTGATTGGACCAAAGTTACAAAGCTGGCTGTCATGCCTAACCTGGGAGTAGAATTCTTTGTCACCCAGTTTCTAGACCAGCACCTTAATCACTAAATCCCCTCTGAATGCAGGTTTAGCATGATATCTCTTAAACAACGATTTCTCTGCTTCCTATAAGACACCTCTGCACTGGCTTATCTCTTTTAAGAGCAATGGACAAAGTTGATTTTTAACAGATGTGAATGCATTCATTTGCAAAAGGAAAATACCACCTGTGGCACCCAGCCTCTTTTCCTATAGTGCCTACATACAATATTGTGCTGTCCAGGGAAAGAAAGCGAGAATAAAACTTAAACTGTTACAAGATGCAAGAATAAGAGGACGATTCGCTTTGCCCAATTGGGAATTAGATCATCAGGCGACTAATTTGATGTGGGTAAAGGAATGGATAATATTCCAAAGTATCCAGAATTATTCTCATATTATCTTTAATTTATCTCTTTGGCAGAAATCTTTTTTTTTTTTGAAATAATTTTTTTATTAGTTTTAAAGACAAACAAAACATCATTAAACATTACAAACATAAAACCTTTTTCCATTGTAAATTATTTTATACAACATAATTCTAATTTATCCCATTTCCTTATAGACAAATAAATTTCTCATTATTTCTCTTTACTTTTATTCAATTACATTTCTTTTCTATATTTATCTATTTTATAACCATCATATTTATATTTTCATCTGACTTGTTTACAAATATTCTCGTCCTCCAAGGTTTTATTAATTCTTAATCAAACATAAACACACCAAACACAAAAACATAAAACTTCTATTTAGAAAGTGGCTTGGCCCCAGAACCTCTCTTTGTACAGACTTAAATTAAATTCATGCTCATCTTATATATCATTACTTATCTAATTGGCAGAAATCCATTTTGTTCAGCATGAATAAAGCTATTTAAATATCTTTTCAATCTTTCTGCCAGAATTGAAGCAAAAATTTTACAGTCTGAATTTAATAGGGAAATAGGTCCATAGTTTTTAACTTGCTGTAAGTCTGTGTCTACCTTTGGTATAAATGTAATATATGCTTCTGACCATGTTTTGGGTATTCTTTTCTTTGACATAACTTTGTTCAGGACTTCTAGTAATTGAAGATTCAGTATTTCTTGGTGCTTTTCCAACATTTTGTTTTTTAAGGCTTCTGTTAATTCCATCATTGTTATATTCCCTTCTAACATTGTTTCAATGTCTTTGGGTATCTGTGGTAATTTCACTTTCTGTAAATATTGCTTAATTTTTTCTTCTTGAATATTCTCTTGATAATTCTCTTGTATAATTTTTTTTTTCTCCTCACTTCCAAGCAAACATGTCCTTCTTCATTTATTAATTGGCTAATACTTCTTGATTCTCTTTCCTTTCCCAGTTTATAAGCTAACCATCTTCCTGGTTTGTTTGCATCTTCAAAGTAATTCTGTTTAGTATTTTTAATTTTTTGTGCTAGTTCCTCTTTTTCCATTAATCCCATTTTATGCTTAGTTATGTCCATTTTAATTTTAATGTCTTTTTTTGCGGAGATTTCTGTAATTCTTTTTCTAGTCTCTTATAGTCATCTTCCAGTATTTTGAAAGTCTTTTTCTGTTCTATATTTCTTTTCTTTGTGTACTCTATTATTAAACCTCTTGTGTAGGCCTTCATTGTGTCCCAGAGATTCTGTAAAGATGTATCCTCTTTTATTTTCTTTAAGAAAGAAAACCAATTCTCTCTCAATTTTGTGTTTAAAGTCCTTTTCCTTTAATATTGTATTATTTAAAGTCCATCTAGATCTCCTCTTTTGTCCTTAAAAATAAACTGGTTTTCATATGCACAAATACAGTCTAGATTTGATAAAAAATTTAAAACATAAGGTTTGTATAATAAGTTGACTGATTTAAATAAAATTTTGATGGGTACTGATGAAAAGGTAATTTAAAAAGTCTATGGACATTTATTAGAATTTTAATCAGAGGAAGAACAAATTAAAGAAACTATGATTGCTTGGGGGAAATTTTTTGGATATGGTTTTGAGAAATGGAAAAATTGTGGTCTTAAAATTATAAAATGACAATGTCAACTGCTTATAAAGAAAATTTGTATAAGATATTTTACAGTGGCATCTACCCCCGACAAGAATTGCCAGAATGTTTAAGAACAAATCGGATAAATGTTGGAAATGTCATCAGATACCTGGTTCATGTAACCATATGTGGTGGCCGTGTATGGATGCAAAAAGATATTGGACTAAAATCCACACATGGTTGGAAAAAATGAAAAAAAAAATATAGACTTTAAACCAGATATATTTTTATTGGGAATTATACCAGAAATATACAACAAAGAATTGAAATATTTGATTGTAAATGTATTAACAGCTAGAATTGTATTTGCTAAGAATTGGAAAAATGAAAAAATACCTATGCAAGAGGAAGTTATTAAGAAAATTATGGACTGTGTTAAAATGAGTAAATTGACATTTGAAATCAGAGAACAAGAAGATAAACAATTTTATATGATATGGGATTTTTTTTTAACCAATGGCTAGGTAAAAAGACATGGCAATGAAATAGGCTAAGTTTCATAATAGAAGATTAATAGATTGATATAGAATATAAAAATATATAACCATTGGATAGATGTATAATATACATGTATAATAAAATCTAGAATATCTCGTATAAAATGATAGAATAATTGTGCTGTCCAGTCAGTTATAGTTAATGGGAATTGGATAGTTAGTTAGGAATTGGGAATGCATCATGGTAAATGTAGTTAAGGTATCCTGGGAAATGTGGTTCATGTCATGTGGCCACATCTGCAATCCTGATTGTCACTGAATTGATCCTTGGTGGGTTTGGGGAGGTTTCTTCACTCTTGCTCGGACCCTAGCTTCTCAAAGGAGGGCTAGTGCTTCTCCTTTGGCTCTACTACTATAGGATGAAATAGGGGAAAAGATTACTATCATTTTACACTATGATTTCAATTATGCAAAGAATTGGACATTAGATGCATTTTGACATAACTGTGAGTTACCTTGAGGATACCTAATTGTTGTGGCTCCAAGTCCTGAGTCTGCATTCTTAGAGGAAGAGGATTCGGAAGATGAGGAGGTGGAATTGGGAATGCCTTCCTCCCCAGGACCTTCCTCTTCGGCAATGCCTTCCTCCCTGATTTGCCTCAGGTTTCGGCAGATAACTGAGAGGGACAGCCTGAGGCTAATCAAGAGGAGAAGGAGGGCATATCGGAGCAGCCTTTGACAGAGAATCAAGCAGACAAATGCTGGCTTGATGCTAGGCAATGTCGCAGAAAAAAGTGTGTGGTGCAACGCAGGAGACATGGACAAATCAGAGACTGAGCTGAGTTAGTGACACACCCCACAGGGAATAAAAGTGGGTGTGTTTGCTCTGGGAACACTGTACGGGACAAAGTGTGAATTTTTTTGTGGAGCTTCGGTGTATCCTGTTTCTTGAAAGCTTAGTGATTAATGTTTCTGTTATTTTGTCGGACTTGGCAGGCAGTGTGTATGATACTGCCAAGAACATAGCCAGCTCAAAGGAATTAACTCAGTAAATACTGAATCTTCTTGCCTGCTTGTATTTGGTTGGAGTTTGGACTTCTCATCTATCTTGTGAAGGTGAGACATAACACCTAATATAATCCAATAAAAGAAACTTTGTATGGAAGAATTTGTAAAGTTATTCTATCTGTCTTTATATTCAGCAAGTGAATCAAAGGACAGAATAGTAAAATGATAGTATAAACTTGAAGTCCTGAAGCCCATCAGTAAAAAGACAGTTAATTTGGTATCCCTGTGAAGATTAAAAGTAATTTGAATTTTGTAATAAAGCAAAGTAATATCAAAGCCAGGAGTGAATATGCAATGCTAATCTGAGCCTCCAAAGCAGAGATATAGCTAATCAGATTGCCTCATTTTCTCTCTCTTTCTCTGTGCAGTGTAAACTTTAAAAAGCCTGTTTGGATGCAGAAAAGGGTAGGGGTGGGATTCAAAATTTTTAACAACCAATCCTGTGGGCGTGGCTTAGGTGGTGGGTGTGGCTTAGTGGTCATGTGACTGGGTGGACATGGCTTGGTGGTCATGTTATTGGCTGGGCATGGCCAATTCAACATCACTCATATCGAGGCATGCATCTCCTCGCCTGGCCTCTCATGACTGTGGGGATGCTGCAACAGTCGTAAGTGTGAAAAATGGTCATAAGTCACTTTTTTCAGTGCCATTGTAACTTTAAATGGTCACTCCACACAAGCAAAGTACCAGCAAAGGAGGAGAAAAAAACTCCAGAGAAGTTCCAAAGACAGGAAGTCTAGTCCTGCCAAGAATGTAATAAGAGTTAATGGAGAGGCAGTTTCTGTAAGCAACACCAGAATGTTTCCTTCCTGCTTTCCTTACAGGATTAGGCCAGTAATTTCTTCTAACAACCAATTCTCCAAACTGCTTAGAATTTTAACAATTGGTTCTAGCGAATAGGTGCGTAGTGGTAGAATCCCACTCCTGGGAAGGGGCCATATTCCCCCCTTCTCTTCAGCAAAAGAAGCCTCTTTGTCTCGTTATATCTGCTAGCTCAGGAAGAAATAATTTGCAAAACAAAGGGAGGAGCCAGGTTGTTGTGTATGCAATATAACTAATAAAGTATGAGCTTGGAGTCAAGTGCAGGGTTCTGGCCCTGCACTTCTAATTGGCTGTTAAGCGGCCGGACCAGATTGGCCCGTTCTGGGGAATCCGATTGGCCCTTAACAGAAATGTCTTATTGGTTCAACAGCTAATGTTCCTAGCTCGTTATTGGTTAATCGTTACAAGGTTTGCCTATATAAGGCAAGTTTTACTGCTGTTCAATTGAGCAAGTTATGATGTAAATAAAGAGCTGAAGTTCACCATTCAGAAGCTTATCTCCATTCTTTCTCGCCCATGCTCAAAACTTGACACTGGCGATGAGGATGGGATATGGAGACATCTGAACCAACGGAACCCAGAAGCAATACCGAGCACGTGACAGACAGCGCCAACAACGGAACCATGTCCGGCAGCATCGTACCACTTGCTCCGTTCGATCCGACACAAGAGGACTGGGAGTCCTACATGGATCGCTTCCAAATGTTTCTTGAGATGAACAATTTAAAGGACGCCACACCAGGAAAGAAACGGGCGGTGTTCCTAACGCATTGTGGTCCAACTGTATTTAAGATGGCTAAAGCACTAGCCAAACCCCGAGAAGTGAAGGCCATGGATTGGGATGACCTCGAACCTATCCTGCGAGCCCACTACGCTCCTACCGTGCCTACACTCATGAGATGCCATGAGTTTTATCAAAGAAACCAGCGAAAAGGAGAAAGCGTGGCCGACTTCATAGCAGACCTCCGTAACTTGGGAGGCCTCTGCAGATTCACCGATCTCGAAGAAGCACTAAGAGATCGCATAGTCCTTGGATTAGATGCTCCGGGCGTCCAAAGCAAAAGAGATGGCAAAAGGCAACATCAGCCTTGCCGACGCCATTGCCGATGCTACCGCAGCAGAGGCAACCAAGAAGTCGGCTGCACAACTACGCCGGAACCGCACACCGGTACCACCAGCGGCCAGCGAAATCTCACCTAGTGCAGAGGGACAGCTCGCGACGACACACCACGAGGACCTCTCTTCATCATCAGATAGCGATGAAGAAGGGGTCCATCGACTGCGGTCCAATCGAGACCACTACCCGAAGCCCGTACGCCCTTGCGCTGGATGTGAAGCTAACCATGCCAGGTCTGAATGCAAGTTCCACGACGCACTCTGCCATGAGTGCGGGAGACGAGGCCACATCGGACGGGTCTGCCGCAGCTTGCCAGGACCCAGCCAGGCCTCAAAAGGGACCAACTATTGCCAATCGACAGGAAACCGTCCTGTAAGGCGAGCGCCAGTAAACCAATCCTACAGAAATCAACCTTTGCAGAGAGAAGAGGCTCACCATACTATCACTATTGGTCACGCCTCAACCTTGGACACTAAGAAAATCCGAGTAACAGTAGCCATCGAAAATCAGCCTTGCCACATGGAGGTCGATTCGGGATCGTGTCTCTCGATGGTGTCATGGAGAACACTCAAGCAACTCATCCCCACGATTCAACATCAAGATCTCCGGTTCCAATGCCTCATCCTCAAGGACTACCAGGGGAATCGAATCCCCATCGTTGGGTCCTGCCGAGTCCGAGTCTCCTTCAAGAAGCACACAGTGTACTTACCTTTGACAGTCATCGATAGCGATAGGCCTAGCCTACTGGGCCTCCAATGGTTCGCGCCACTCAGCATTGAAGTGGCCGGCGTAAACCGAGTCGGTGGCTGTGACTGGGAGGAAGACCTTATCTCTGAGTTCAGGGACGTCTTTGCGGACAGCTTAGGCGAGTACAAGGGTACCCCGATCTCATTTAGGTTAGATACCAAGGTAGCTCCCATTCGCTTGAAGCCCCGTCGAGTCCCGTTTGTCTTAAAGGCGAAAATTAATGAGCAACTCGACAAACTGATAGCTCAGGGGGTGTTGGAGCCCATCAATCACTCCCCTTGGGAAACCCCTATTGTAACACCCATTAAGCCAGATGGGTCAATCTGAATTTGTGGGGACTACCGGGCCATCTTGAACCACGCCCTCCAGCAAAACGCGTATCCAGTTCCGGTGGTGCAGCACCTCCTCCATTCTCTGGGGGGCGGGAAAGTTTTCGCTAAATTGGATATAGCTCAGGCATATCAGCAATTGCCAGTAGATGAGAAAACGGCACAGGCCCAAACTATTGTGATGCACCGAGGTGCCTTTAAATGTACCCGGCTGCAATTCGTAGTTAGTGTAGCCCCGGGGATCTTTCAAAGCCTTATGGAAAGGTTATTACAAGGAATTAAGGGCGTGGCCCCTTATTTTGACGATGTATTAATTGCAGCCCCAACTTAAAAAATCTTACAGGACCGGTTAAAATTAGTCCTAAGAAAATTCCAAGAAGCCGGTCTTAAGGTTAAGAAAAATAAATGCAAATTGTGCACTGACAGTGTTGAGTTTTTAGGGTACCTGATTGATAGCCAGGGCATTCACCCTACCGAAGGTAAATTAAAAGCGATCAAAAACACTCCCAGGCCATGAAACAAGGCCGATCTCCAGGCATTCCTAGGCCTCATCAACTTCTATAATGTGTTTTTACCACACAAAGCAACTGTCGCTGAACCGTTACACCGATTATTAGATAAAAGCGCTATTTGGTTATGGGGTTACCGTGAAGAACAGGCGTTTAGAAATGTTAAAAAACTGCTCACTTCTGACTCTGTACTCATGCAGTATAACGAGACTTTGCCGTCAGTTATAACCTGTGATGCATCGCCTTTCGGGGTAGGCGCCATTTTGAGCCACGAACTGCCTAATGGGAACGAAGCCCCTGTTGCATATTTTTCAAAGACTCTTTCAAAAACTGAGCAAAACTATGGACAAATTGATAAAGAGGCCCTTGCAATCGTCTCAGCTGTGAAAAGATTTCACAAATACGTGTATGGCAGGCTGTTTACTATTGTGACTGACCACAAACCGTTGCTAGGGATAATAGCCGGAGATAAGCCGACTCCCTACATATTCTCCCCTAGGATGACCGATGGTCAGAATTTTTAGCTGCTTATAACTATCGGCTGCAATACTGCCCGGGGAAAGCCATTCCCCACACCGACACATTGAGCCGAGCACCGCTTCCAGAAACTCTCGACGATCCGGCACCAACGGTAACCTCGTTGCAAATCGAGGCGCTCAACTCACCGCCACTGACCGCTCAAGACATCTCGAGAGAAACCAAATGCGACTACACCCTAGCACGAGTCCTAGGCTGGGTAGAACGCGGATGGCCATTGGACCAATTGTCTCATGACTTCACACCATTCAAATCTCAACAGACCGAGCTCTTCTCCCAAAAAGGCTGTGTCATCTGGGGCGATAGAGTTGTTATCCCAGAACGGCTCTGAAAAACACTGCTGAGAACCTTGCACGATGGCCAACCCGGCATCGTGCGAATGAAAGCCCTTGCACGAAGCTACGCATGGTGGCCGAGCATTGACAAGCAAATCGAACAGTGGGTTAAAGCTTGTCCCAAATGCCAAGAAGTCAGCAACGCCCCTCCAGAAGCCATGCCTACTGAATGGGAGACACCACGTGGACCCTGGTCCCAAATTCACCTGGACTTCGCGGGGCCAACCAAGGGCCACACCTTCCTGCTTACCGAATTGGCTCGAGATTCATCGCATGACTACTACAACCTCCAAGGCAGTCATCAAGATTTTAAACAGACTCTTTGCAACCCACGGATTACCAGATGTCCTGGTATCCGATAATGGCCCACAATTTATGGCACTCGCGTTCGAGCAGTACCTCGCTGACCGCGGCATCCGCCATGCGCTCACCTCACCTGCGCACCCTGCGACTAATGGCCGAGCAGAAAGCATGGTCCAATTTGTAAAGAAAACCTTGCAAAAGGTAAACTACGATAACATTGACGACAAAGTCAATCAAATCCTCTTCTTGCAACACATCACCCCACATAGCGTCACCAATAAGACTCCCGCTGAACTGTTAATGGGACGAAAGCTCCGCTCCCACCTCGACCAGTTGCACCCGGCTTATGAACCAGAGAAACCACTAGGATCCAGCGGCCACTGTCGCACCTTCCAGGTAGGAGACCTGGTGTATGCAAAAAACCTATTGGGCGACCCGTTGTGGGTGGAAGCAACAGTAGTATGTGTAACCAGCCCCAGATCCTACCTTGTGCAATGCCGTGGCAATAAACTCTGGAAACGGCATATCGACCAGTTACGGTCGCGCCTTGCAGCAGCCAGTCCGCAACTCCCCTATGACCAAACTGAGGGGGGGGAGGTACAGAAGAAGATGAAGCCCTAGGAAACCTGTTCGAAGGGAACGACAACTTAACAGAAACCCAGGCTGCGGAGCCGGAGGGAGAAATGTTTGCACCTCAAGAAATTGCGGAAAATGGGGGCAACGACACAGAAGTAAACTCTGAACCGGAGGCAGCCCCACTACCAAACAGCAATCTGCCTCAGCAGGACTGCAACCAACCAATACAGCGAAAGTCAAAAAGACTTAAAAGACAACTGTCCTATTTAAAGGACTATGTAACTGCGACCTGAACTAAGAAGCCAGGGGGAAGGGTGTTATGTATGCAATATAGCTAATAAAGTATGAGCTTGGAGTCAAGTGCAGGGTTCTGGCCCTACACTTCTAATTGGCTGTTAAGCGGCCGGACCGGATTGGCCCGTTCTGGGGAATCCGATTGGCCCTTAACAGAAATGTCTTATTAGTTCAAGAGCTAACGTTCCTAGCTTGTTATTGGTTAATCGTTACAAGGTTTGCCTATATAAGGCAGGTTTTACTGCTGTTCAATTGAGCAAGTTATGATGTAAATAAAGAGCTGAAGTTCAGAAGCTTGTCTCCATTCTTTCTCGCCCATGCTCAAAACTTGACATAGGTAATACCCATCTACCCCTGTCTTCCCCCAGTTACTACCTGTTCTGTTGCGGGAAAGATCTGACTCAAGACCAGTGTGAATTCAAGCTCTTTATTTGCTACCAGTAACTTCAACAAAACCAGTGCCACGGCAGCCTCTTTTATAGCGGCTGCTCGGGGCTCGCGGCCAATGACAGTTCCTTAAACTTCCTGCCGTCAGGCAGACCAATCACATCAGTCTTTAAGTAGTCAATCAATAGGCAGCAATAGTGGTCCAATCGGAATGTAGTATTTCAAGTATGTAAATATCTATATACAACACCCCTCCCCACTTGGTTTGGTCCAACCTACGTTATGTAGGCATGTAAGGAAGTGGGACTTTTATGGTTCCTATTTGACCTGCGCAATTCAGTTGCGGTGTTGTCTTCGGCTGGTTCGGACGGGATCGCTAACTCTCCTGTCTTTCTCCTTCGAACCTCCTGGAAGGGTGAGTCAGCCATGCCGCTCCCACCCGGTCTACCTGGGCTGGTTGAGTCAGCTCTGCTGCTCCTGCCTGGTCTATCCGGGCTGGTTGAGTTGGCTTGGCTACTTCTTCCAGGAGTGACTTTGTGATGTTTTTCTGCTGCCAGCTCCCTTCTTCCAAAGTTGCCTGCAGGTAAGTAGTTTTTATTTTTTGATGGGTCTACTGTTGGTGTTGTTTGGTGATTTGTTTTTTGTTGTGTTACCGGAGGGTCTCCCCCTCCCCTTTTATTTTCATTTGAGGGATCCCCCCCTCTGGTTTTACTATTGGCGGTTTGGTGTGGTACCTGTGTGTGTGTTTGTTCCGTGTGCCTAGGGATGTCGGTGTTTCGTCCTATTGTCCTAGACCTTTGTTGGTCTATGTGTCTTTTCCAGCTTCTTCTGTCCTCTGTTTCTAGTCGGTATGACCGGGGCCCCATTATTTGGGTTATTCTAGCCGGTATCCAAAGTGGGTCCCCTGTAAGATTTTTGGCGTATAACCATCTCCTGGTTTTTGGCGTATACCCATCTCCTGGTGTAAATGTGCGGTATTTACTAGAGGAGTCTGGTGGCTTTTCAGGGTTGTATGTGGGGTGTAATCTATCAAGGTGCAACTGTAGTTTCCTGCCCATCAGAAGTTCTGCTGGGCTCTTGTTAGTCGATGTGCTCGGTGTTATATGTTGGATGGTTAGCATTTTATCGATTTTGTCTTGAATGTCACCTGTGTCTAGCTTGACTAATGCCTCTTTGGTATACCGAACCATGCGTTCCGCCCGTCCGTTTGTAAGCGGGTAAGCGGGCACTGTTAGGGCATGCCGTATGCCCTGTTCGGCAAGGAATTTTTCAAATGACAATACCGTGAACTGTGGGCCGTTTTCTGAGACTAATAAGTCCGGTAACCCATGCATCGCAAATAATTTTCTTAACTGTTTGATGACGGCTTTTGTCATCGTGGAATGCATGACGCTGACCTCCAGCCAATTGGAGTAAGCTTCGACAATTATGAGAAATGTATATCTTTTTGTGGGTCTTACAAAATCTATATGGATCCTCGACCAGGGGCCCCTGGGTGTCTCCCAGTCGAGAATCAGTCCAGGGGGATATAGGTCTGGATTTTTGTTGTTTAGTGCATGTTCCCACCCATGTTTCAATGTCCCTGTCCATCCCTGGCCACCAAACGTAACTCCTGCCCAGGGATTTCATTTTTACGATGCCCGGGTGTCCTTTGTGTAACATGCACAGTACTTTTTCTTGCAGTCTTTCCGGAATGACAATCCTATACCCCCACAGTATACATCACTTCACAATGGAAAGTTCAGTTTGTTGGTTACGGAAGGGTTTAAAAGTTTCATCAGTAACAGTTTCCGGCCAGCCCCTACCTACCCACTTCAAAATCCACGCCAGCTGTGTGTCTTTTGCTGTTTCTTTCGCGATGTCTGATGTGGTGGTGGGAAGGTTCTGTAATGTCTCAATTTGTAGAGTGGCCGTGGTAGGTGCCAGGTCGTCATCCAGTTCTGGTAAGGGTGACTGGCTCAGGGCGTCTGCATGGGGTATGTCCTTTCCTGGTCGGTGGATTAGTTTGTAACTGTATGCGGCAAGGAACTCTGATCACCTTGTCATCCGTGGTGACAGGATGTTGGGGGTGGCCTTGTTCCCCATAAGTATTCCCAATAACGGCTTGTGGTCTGTGATTAGAGAGAATGTCCTACTGTAAAGGTATTCGTGAAATTGCTTGACACCCATTTTTGCGGCTAGGGCTTCTCTGTCCAGTTGGCTGTAATTTCTTTCAGCTTTTGACAGCATTTTGGAGTAGAATGCGATTGGTGCCTCTCTGCTGTTGGGTAATGTGTGGCTGAGTATGGCGCCGACGCCGAATGGAGATGCATCGTAGGTGATTGTTAGTGGCAGGGTGTCACTATATTGAATTAACACAGATTTGGATGTCAATAAGTCTTTAATTCCCTGGAATGCGGCTTCCTCTTGTCGGCCCCAGGTCCAGATAGCTTTTTTATCTAGTAGTCTGTGCAATGGTTCCGCTATCATTGCCTTCTGCGGCAAAAAGACATTGTTAAAGTTAATGAGTCCCAAAAATACCTGTGTCAGCTTTTTTCTTGGGTCTGGGTGCTTCTTTAATAGTTCTTTTTTTTTTTTCCAGTGGGATGGATCCCTTCTTCATCTATGAGGTATTCCAGGAACTCAACCTGCTTTGTGGCTAGCTGACATTTTTCTCTTTTGACTTTGAGTCCCGCTTCTCTAAATCTTCGCAAGACTTCCCTTAGTCAGTCTTTCAGTTGCTTTTTGTCCCTGGTGGATACCAATATATCATATAATATATGTTCAAAGTAAGGGACCACCCCCTTGAGTCCTGTCAAGAGGTGCTCCATCAGGCTTTGGAAAACCCCTGGGGCCACACTGACACCGAATTGCAGTCTGTTGCATTTGAATGCTCCCCTATGTGTCTGGATAGTCTGTGCCTCTGCTGTCTCGGGATCGACTGGCAACTGTTGATATGCTTGCTCAAGGTTGAGCTTCACGAAAACTTTTCCTCCCCCAATGAATGTAAAAGGTGCTGGAGTACCAGAACGGGGTATGCATTTTGTTGTAGTGCGTGGTTAAGGGTGGCCTTATAATCACCACAGATGCGCACAGCCCCATCTGGCTTAATGGGAGTCACAATTGGAGTTTCTCATCTTTCATGATCAATGGGTTCCAACACCCCCTGTGCGATGAGTTTGTTCAATTGCTCATCGATTTTCGGTTTTAGTGCAAAGGGAACTTGTCTGGCCTTGTCTGATTGGTGCTACGTTAGGATTCAAATTAAATGATATAGGGTTCCCTCGGTACTTGCCTAGCTTCCCATCGAATACGTCTTGGAACTCCTTCATCAGGCTCTCTTCCCAGTCCGTCTCGGTGACGCTGTTAATTCCGGTCACTCCGATTCCCAGGGGTGCGAACCATTCGAGTCCAAGCAGGCTAGGGTGATCTCGGTCGACGATTGTCAATGGAAGAATTTCAGTATGTCTCTTGAACTTGACTTGGAAATGTCCGAGTCCAACTACAGGGATCCTGTTTCCCTGGTAGTCTTTCAGAATCAGGTTTTGCTTTTCTAGTTCTTCTCTTTTTATGTCTGGTATCAAGTTCTTTATGGTATTCCATGATACCATGGACAGATATGAGCTGGAATCCATCTCCATCTCACATGACTGTCCTTCTATGTTAACATTGATGCATACCTTTCTTGCATCGGTTGCGCTTGAATGGCCAATGATGATTCTCTGGTGTGTTTCTTCCTTCTTGTTGAGTCACTCACTTCTGTTCTCTCGGCTCCAATGACTACCGGTCTGTCTCTGTCTGGTTCTAGGGGGAGTGCTGCCTCGTCTTTTAGGGCTGTAGTTCTTTCTGTTCCGGCAGACTCTGGCGATGTGCCCCTGTCTTTTGCAGTGTCTGCAAATGGCGTTGAGGAAACAGCACTCAGAACGGGGGTGGTCTCCTCCACATCCAACACAATGGAATTCCGTTCTCCTCTCCCTCTTTCCTCGTTGGTTCCGTTCTGACTGGAGCTTATGTATTTCTTCTTCCTCGTCATCAGTGTCAGCCAAGGAATTGATGTCCTCATGGTGGGTGGTTGTGGCGGCGGTCTTCTGATTGCCCTCTGATTTCTTGTCTCGGGCTTGGTTCAGGTCACCCTGAGTTTCTTGGGCAGCTGTATTCATTTGTTGCATGGTGGCTGCTGATTTTTTCACTGCTTCAGCAGCAGTGGCTTCAGCGATGGCCTCAATCACAGTGGTATTGGGTCGGGTCAGCAATCGGCTTTGTAGAGTAAGGTCTCTCAGTCCGAGGACCACGCAGTCTCTCATGGCTTCATCCATGTTGAGAAAGTTGCATGGCCCTCCAATGTCTCTTAGGCTGCCACGAAATCTCCGATGCTCTCGCCTTCTCGTTGTTCTCATTTGTAGAATTCGTGTCTCTGTATAAGGCTGGAGACAGCTGGTGTATAATGGGCTCCCAGAAGCCAGATTAAATCTGGCTATGCCATCTGCTTAACGTCCTGGGGTTTGGCCAATGCCTTGGCCATTTTGAAAACTGTGGGGTCACAGTGCGTCAGGAATACGGCTCTCTTCCTTTGATCGGTCATCCCCTGTAGTTCATTGCTCTCGAGGAACATGAGGAATCTGTCAATGTACGATTCCCAGTCCTCTTCTGCTGGGTTGAACGGTGCGGGTGGCGAGTTATTACCAGCCATCTTGTCAGTTGCTCGGTTCTCGTTGCCACGTGCTTACTGGTCTCCTTGTCTCAGCAACCCATCCTAGTCGCCAGTGTTCTGTCGCAGGAAAGATCTGACTCGAGACCAGTGTGAATTTAAGCTCTTTATTTGCTACCAGTAACTTCAACAAAATTGGAGCCGTGGCAGCCTCTTTTTTAGCGGCTGCTCGCGGCTCATGACCAATGACAGTTCCTTAAACTTCCTGCTGTCAGGCGGACCAATCACAACAGTCTTTAAGTAGCCAATCAATAGGCGGCAATAGCAGTAGTATCAGAATGTAGTATTTCAAGGATGTAAATATCTATATACAACACTACCTACAAACTCTTTTTCAAATGCAGATGAAGGAACTCAAAGTAATCTCTTCTTGTGGTCTAAAAAGCAAGAAACTGAAGCTACACTTCTCAGTGGTTGGAGAGGGTTTGCCTTTTTATTCTCTTCTTCCCTTTCTGATCCTACTTGCAACAGGAAGCGAGCAGTAAAAATACCTTGCATTCCTTGTCACCATAGAAACAAATTACCAAGGTAGATAGCCTTTTTCTTCAAACTCTTACAAATGCAGATGTGAGACTTTTTTTTTTGAAGACAGCGTTTTAAAGAGGAGTAATTGAAAGGTTGCCTGTAAAATTAAAGCATAAGAACCTACACTGTTCAAAGATATATTATCTAACCACAGCGTTTATGCTATGGATTACAGTATTACATTTCTTTAATGACTTTGAACAAAAATATTCCACATTTTTATAACTTTTCTTTCCAGTGTAATCTGTTGCCATTCAACTCCCAGCCTATAGCACCATCTGGTGGTCAAGTGGAAATTTCACAGAAAATTCAAAAAAAGAAAAAGAAAAAAAGAATTTTTTTTTGTCAAGGATCGAGCTCCACTTCATGGCAAGTAATGAATTTACAGGAAGTTTCCTAAATTTAACCAGTGTTCAACCAATGAAAATTCTATTTTATGTAACTCTTGTGGAAACATCCAGTAATTTAATTCAAGGGTCCAGCACTACCTGCAGCCCAACCTGTGCTCAGCAAAAGTGTCTTCCAGACCTAGCAAGTACCACTAACAGGCAATCCATTGTTTCCCATTGAGGTGGTCATCAACCCCATAGCCTATCGACTGACTCTACTGCGCTCCATGCGAATTCATCCAGTCTTCCACTGCTCCCTTTTGGTCCCTGATGCCCCTTTGTGTTATCTCCGATGTCCCACAGCTGTTGATCCACCACCTGCACCCGGCGAAGATGGTGCAGTAGAAGGCAAGGTGGCCAGCATTAGGGATTCCCGCTGGCTGAAAGGGTGGTTCCAATATTTGATTGAGAGGCAGGGGGATGAGCCGGAGGCCCTCTCCTGGGTGGATGTTTCCAGGATCCATGCCCCGAACCTTATACGGATGTTCCATGACCATTTCCCCTTGCAACCACATCCTGACTGTCAAACTCGGGGGAAGGGCCCTGCTATATACTTTGGAATTCCAGCATATTTTAACATTAAACTGCTATTGTAAATATTTGTAAACTGCTCAGAGACAGTGAGATGGTGGTATATAAATGTGATTAATAACATAAATAAATAAATAGTTGACCCAATATAACCCAGCTCTTTGTTTTAAGATAAAGTGAAGGGAAACTTTGATAATGTCTCTTGTCTAAAGTTCATCAACAATGAATTGCAGCAAACTTTGTACCATCTAACTAACTAAAGATGAAGTGTCAGTAAGATAAAGGAGTTGTTGATTAACTTACTTCTTCAAGTTCATTAACAGGCATGAAAACTCTAAGTCGCCTATTACATATACAACAGCAGAAAAACTCTATTGAACCTTTATGCTTTCGATGTGCCAGATGAAACTTGTGGAGTTCACTGAAATTGAATTTTGCTTTCCAATGGTCATACAACAAACTCAGGCCCCAATGTTGCGGCCCCAATTCCCGAGCCTATGCTGTCAGAAGAAGAGGACCTGGAAGATGAGGAAGAGGAACTGGGAATGTCTTCCTCCCCAGGACCTTCCTCTCTGGCAATGCCTTCCTCCCCAGGACTTTCCTCCCTGGTAATGCCTCAGGTTCCATCAGACAACTGAGAGGAACAGCCTGAGATTAATCAAGAGGAAGGCATATCAGAGCAGTCCCTGACAGGGAGTAAAGAGGAAGAGTGTGGATTCGATCCTAAGCAGCGTTGTAGGGAAAAACATGAGCAGCAATGTAGGAGGCATGGGAGGGTCAGAGAGTGAGCTGAGTCATTGAGCCACACCCCACAGGGGGTAAAAGTGGGTGTGTTTTCTCCTGAAACTTTGTACAGGACAAAGTTTAACCTTACTTCAGATGTCCTTCATGAATGATTATTTTTGTGGACTGCCTTGTGATTTTCTGTGAGTAAAACTATTTGTTATCAGTTCGGACTCGGCAAGCAGGACATGTTGGAATGCCAAGAATATTATGAGTTCCAAAGAATTAACTCTGTGAAGTCCAAGCCAGCTTGCCTGCCTGTGTTTGTGTGAGTTTGTACTCTTTCATCTTTTGGGAAAGAGGAAAGGCGAGACAGAACAAGGCCTATGTGGATGAGCAGCCCCTCACTATGAAATGAGCAGGTGGAACCGCCTCAGTTACTTAGAAGTCTCCCACAACCAGGGAAGCATAGGAGTGAATCTCAACCACAGATTCTACCCATCGGTCACGCAACTGACGTTGTAAGACCTAAAATACGAGATTCCCTTCCCACCAACAACATACCTTCCCCAATGTCTCACGGCATGCTGGGCAAGCACCTTAGCCCACCAGTGATCACAACGACTTCTCAATAAGTAGGCATGCAAACAGCCACACTCAGTCCACAGGCAAAAGAGTTCCTGCCACACCCTCCAGACAACTCTAACACAGATATATGGCAAAACGAACCCGTTACCCACACCCGGCAGCCAGAGAGACTACCTGAGTATGTGATAAGGCTCACGACTTCCTCTTAAAATACTCTGAGGATAACCACAAACCATGCACAGCACATGCCCTCAAGCCAGAACACCACACTTATGAGGATGCTATGCCAATAGATGATCTGCCATCACAGAACAGAAACAGAGAATCGTTACTACAATGTGGAAGGCTGGACTTAACAGCCAATGTTGTGTATAGATTTAACAACAAGCCAGGCAGAGAATACCTACTGTGGAAATGCATTTTCACAAGTACCATTCAGAAAGAAAGGCCGCAGCCTGGTGAAGAGCTTAAATTTATGTTGGCATGGTTAGGACAATGGTCCGCTGAAATAGTGAAAAACACCTACTCAGCCATAATCAATGAGCCAGCCACAGCTCTGAAATGTTTTTGGGCTACTCTGGACCAAAGGTATGGTGACAGCACGATGATGGAATACTCACTCTTAGGATGATTGAAGTTAAAGCTGAAAATTATCATGGCATGTACAGATAGTATTCTAATTATAATCACAATTGGGCCCAATTTTTTTTGTTGCTAAGCAAGACAGTTGTGAAGTGAATTTTGCCCTGTTTTACAGCCTTTCTTGCCACAGCTTTTAAGAGAATCATTGCAATTGTTAAGTTAGTAATGTGAATGAACCTAGCTTTCACATAGACTTTGCTTCTGAGAAGGTTGCAAAAGTGGATCACATGGCTCCAAGCACTGCCATTGTAATAAGTATGAATCTGTTGCCAAATATCTGAACTCTGATTATGTGACCATGGGAATGCTGCAATGGCTGTAAGTGTGAAAACCGGTCATAATTCACTTTTTTAGAGTAACTTCAAATGGTCACTATTGTCACTAAATGAATTATCTGTATCTGATCAAGATGGGAAGAAAAGGCTACAGACCTTTAGCATTATAGCTGAAAATGGTGAACAAGGGTAAAATATACAAGTAGTTCTCCTTTAGTGACCAGCAATTCCATTGCTAAGTGATGCAAGTGAAATCTCATGATTGCAATGGACTTACAATGTCACTTCTCTTTTTGTTATTCAGTTAGTCACTGTACTTTATTGAGCAAGACATCTTGTGACTGCAACTTGCAATTTCATTGCTGGCTGCTCAATTGACTCAACTTGTGGGAAGCCAGTTGTGAAATGTACATGATCTCAGGGACACTGTGATGGTTGCAGATAAGAGGATTGGTTGTAAAGTTACTTTTTCCCATCATCACAACTTTAATTTGTCATTAAACAGGACAGATGTTAAGTGAGGACTACCTATAATAGAACTGTATAATGTATAATGTTTCAGGGATCTATACCATCAGAGTGAAAGTTGCATCTTATTTTTCCTATAGTCCACACCTTTTGTTTACTTCGCACAATACACTAGCAACAGGTTTGGTATATTTGAGGCTTAGCATTGTACCTTAATTCAGACAATTGTGATTTACTCAGTTTATCATGGTTGGAAAAGTTATTGCTGAAGTTGGTATGTGAACATTGTTACTCAGGGAGATTCTGGGAGCCTAGAATTCCTGTGCCTTAAGCTGGAAGGGATGCTGTCAGCTTCTCTCCAGTTATTATGGCATAAAAGCATTTTTCCCCATTCTGATGTCTTCCAAATGTGTGTTAGACTGTAACTCCAGCTTCTTCACCTATGGCAGCATATGGCATATATGGAAGCTGTGAATGAAGAGTTTGAGGAAAACATATCTGGATGGTGCCAAATTGAAAGAGAGTCAGGTTGGGCTAATTATACTCCATTTTTCTCTCACCAGGAAAAAAAAAAGATTTTTGGGGGGTTGGGGGTATTCAGTGAAACACATTATTCCTGTTTCTACATGGGAAGCCAAAGGGTTAAAATGAAAGAATATAGCCATTTTGCTAACCTTGATGCTGTAATCAATGTAGTTAGGATAGGAAGAAAAAAGAAACACAGAGAAAAACATCTGGTCTAATGGTTAAGGCACCAGACTAGACAACAGGAGACTGTGAGTGCCAGTCCCTCCTTAAGCATGAAAACTGGCTGGGTGTCTTTGGGTCAATCACCAGGAGATTGTGAGTTCTAGTTCTGCCTTAGGTATAAAAGCCATCTTGGTGGCTTTGAGTGAGTCACTCTCTTAGCCCAACCCATTTCACAGGGTGGTGGTTGTGGGGAAAATAGGAGGATGAAAGAATAGAATAGAATGAATGAGCTGGAACTTGGAGGTCTTCTTGTCCAGCAGGAGAATCTATGCTATTTCAGATAAGTGACTGTCTAGACTCAACTTAAAAGCTTCCAGTGATAGAGTACCCACAACTACCAAAGGCAAGTTGTTCCACTAGTTAATTGTCCTCACTATTAGGAAGTTTCTCCTTAATTCCAGGTTGCTTCTATCCTTGATTCGTTTTCATCCATTGTTTCTTGTCCTGCCCTCTGCTTTGGAGAATAATTTGATCCTCTCTTCTTTGTGTCAGCTCCCCAAATACTGGAATAGTGCTATCATGTCACCCCTAATTCTTCTTTTCTAAGACTAGCCAAACCAAAATCCTGCAGCCATTCTTCATATGTTTTAATCTCCAAGCCTTTGATCATCTTAGTTGCGTTTCTCTGAACTTTTTCCAAGGTCTCAACATCTTTTTTTGTAGTATAGTGAACAAAATATAGAGACTTTGTATGGATACCTTTGAGGAGTAAGTCTGTCTGCCTTAAATTCAGCTAGTAATTATAAAGGACAGAATAGTAAAAGGATGGTAAACTTTCATCCCATGCCAAAAGGGCAAGGGCGAGAGACACCAGCACGCTGCTGGGATCCAGGCAAGGGGTCAGGCCAAGAGTGCAGGAAACTCCCCCAACCCAACCAAGGGTCAATTCAATGACCAATCAGGATTACAGATGTGACCACATGACATGTACTACATTTCCCAGGATGCATGAACTATATTTACCATGAGGCATTCCCTTAAGGGGACAGCTCCCAATTCCTAACTAACTATGCCAATTCCCCATTAACTATAAACTGTCTGGACAGCACATGCAGTTTTCCAGGTGTGATCTTACTGGGGTTTTATAAAACGGCACTAATACTTCATGTGATCTTGATTCTTTGCCTCTCTTTATACAGTCTGGGATTGTATTTGCTTTTTTGCCTGCAACTGCACACTGTTGGCTCATATTCAAGTGATCATCCACTAGGACTCCAAGGTCCCTCTCACAGCTACTGTTTTTGAGCCAAGTCTCATCTAATCTGTACTTATATACCTCTGGCTTTTCCTGCTTAAGTGTAAAAGATTGTTTTTCTCCACATTGAAAATTTATTTTGTTGAACAAGGCCCATTGTATTTGGCAAGAGTATTAGGTGTCACTTTTGAGTTATTTATAAAAATGATAAAAGTGGGATAATAAAATATTAGCAAGTTGCTCTGTTTCCCCACATCTTCCCTTCTGTCTCTTCCTTTATCTCCCCCTTGCCAACCCCCATCTCAGACTGTTTCTTTAGAGGTTTTCCTGAAATCAATGCACAGAATTTTCTAGGCCGACAGCCATTCTTACTCAAATGTAAGTAAAACATGATGGATGGGACAACAACCCAAGAAAAATATGTTTTGAATCTTATACTTAAGAACGAGAGAGCAGAGATAGCATCGCGACGATATGGCATGCGATCTTGGAGGTCTGAGATCGCTGCCGATATCTTTGCTCCTGGACAGTCCAAATGGATGGTCCAAACGGATCTAAACCGTCCTGAAGAGATGGTGAATGTAAAGAGCGTATCCTGTCGATCCCAGGGACACTGCAAAGTTCCCGATAGATCCAGGAGAAGCTCTTTTTGCCAGCGGCAAAGAGGCAGCCATTAAAGCTGCTGAAGTTGGGACAGCTCTGAAATGAAAGAGAACGGAAAGAGAAAGTGTGTCAGTTTGGTGAGAACTTTTTCTTTACTTTAAGAATTGAAAGGACACCCTAAGGAAAAGAAAGAATCTGTAAAAGTTCTGACAGAAATGATTAAATGGCGATTTTAAACAGGAAGTCAAAGTAATATTTTTATTTTATTTTTTTCTCATTGCTGGATTTTCTACACATGATTTTATATTTTGAAATTGAACTGGTTTTTTTTTTTCTTCCACCTATCCTTCCTCTCCTTTTTGACTTTATAATATTCTAGGCTAGAGATTCCCTTCTAGTCATCTTTTTAAATATATTTTTCCTTTTTAAATTAATTTTTATTATATCTTGTTTGGAAAAGGAGGAGGAAAGTGAAAGCAGAAGAAACTTTGTAACACTGTCAACTAGAGGTTTGGAAATAGAATATTTCTTTTTTTTCTTGACCAGACAAAGCTGAGAAAGAACTGAGACTTCTTTTCAAGGACATTGCCTGTTTGATAAGATAGAGGGAAGAGCATGGAAGAGTATTATTGCAGGTGTTCTTCTGGATTTCCATCAATATCTGAAGTCTGGTGTTGAAGTTTATAGGAAAAAAAAGGTGATAAGACTCTGGAGAAGAAAGTTATAAATTTTAACAAAAGCCTTGGATAACCAAACAAGGTGCAGTGTGCTCTTTTTACTTTTTTAAAGCTGGCCTATTTCTTACTTTAACAAACCCCCTCCTTACTAGCTTATTTTTTGTAATAGCTATTTGGATTTTTGGCCTTTTAGAACTTGTTTTTGTCTTTCTTTTTGTTTTGGAAGTCTAATTTTTATGTTTGCATTTTATTTTAAAGGAAAAGTTTCAGCATTAATGATTTCCTTCCTTCCTTTTTTTTTTTAAGGGAGTAGTCTCTTTTCTTTTTTCTCTCTCCCTCCCTTGTATTTTTTCTTTCTATTTACCTTCCATATTGGTTTTTTTTTGTGGCTTTTTTTTAATGCATCCTTTTATACGTGAGACTTTTTAATTGGATTAAGGTGTTGAAGAACTTGAAGAACTTTTCTTTTCTCTTCTTTAGTTTTTTATTTTCTATTTTTCTGCCTTTTCCAGGTTTTAACAATTTTTTCTTTTTTGTGTGTGTTTATGGTCTTTTCTTCCATTTTTGAGTTTTTACTGCTATCTAACCAATCGATTGGATTAAGGTATACAAGAACCTAAAGAATTTTTTAAAAAATTATTATTATTATTTGGCTTTTTTTTTCCCACTATTTTTTCTTGGAATTACAATTGGTTATTTCACAAGTGGATTAAGGTCTGGAAGAACCTGAAGATTTTGAATTGTCCGAAATGAGTAGGAAACTAACAGCCCCTGGTTCCTCAACTTCTACTTCTTTCTCTTCACCATCTGGAGGACAACGCTCAATACAGATGAAGTTACAGCAAGAAAAAGAACAGGAAAAAATGACGCTGCAGATGATTATGCAAGGAATTCAAAATATACAAATAAGAACAGAGAATATTGAAAAGAGAACAGAGAACATTGAACAAAGAACAGGAAAAACTGATGAAGAACATTCAACAAATGATGATGAAGTATAATGAGAGATTCCAAAAAATTGAAGAAGATAAACAAAGAGATAAGTAGATTGGAGATATTGATAGCAGATTAACCATGGTTGAACAAGATAAAAGTGGGATGTGGAGATGGGAGATGGACAGATACCTAAAGAGATTGAAACAATGTTAGAAAGCAAAATAACGATGATGGAGTTAACTGAAGCACTTAAGAAGCAAAACAATGGAAAGGCACCAGGCCCAGATGGACTTCCGGCAGAATTTTATAAAACACTACAAGAATCGTTGAACTTTCTATTGCTAAAAGTTACGAATGAAGTTATGTTAAAGAAGAAGATACCCAAATCATGGTCAGAAGCTTATAATACACTTGTCCCAAAAAAGAAGGCCGATCCATTACAAATCAAGAACTATAGACCTATTTCCTTACTAAATGCAGATTATAAAATTTTTGCTTCAATATTGGCAGAAAGATTTAAAAAATACTTAAACAATTTTATCCATCCTGATCAAAATGGATTTCTACCAAAGAGACAAATTAAAGACAATATGAGAATAATCTTGGACACTTTGGAATACTACGAGGTACACCCTGAAAAACAAATGGCTTTGATATTTTTAGATGCACAGAAGGCATTTGATTATGTGAATTGGCGATCCATGTTATTACAGCTGGAAGAGATGGGCTTTGGTAAAAAATTTATTCAAGCAATAGAAGCTATATATCATAGCCAAACAGCAAAGGTAATGATAGAGGGAGAATTGACAGACTTTATCAATATAAGAAAAGGCACAAGACAAGGATGTCCCCTATCCCCTTTGCTATTTGTATTGACTTTGGAAGTGTTGAATAGAAATATTAGAAATGATAAAAGCATAAAAGGAATGAAACTTAAAAAGGAAGAATTCAAACTGCAAGCCTTTGCTGATGATTTAGCCTTTATTTTGGAAGACCCTTTAGAAACAGCTCCAAAGTTATTGGAAAAGATAGAGATATATGGTGAGGTGGCTGGTTTGAAAATAAATAAAGACAAAACAAAGATTTTGACAAAGAACATGCTACTGAGACAAAGAGAAGAACTGGCAGACCTGTTGAAAATCCAAGTTACGAATAAGGTCAAATATCTGGGGATACACTTGATAGCAAGATGTAGCACATTAAAAGAGAATAATTATATTAAACTTAAACAACAGATAGCTACAGACTTGAAGAAATGGGAAAATTTGCAATTGTCATTAATAGAGAGAATTTCAACAATTAAGTTGAATATTTTACCTAGAATCCTATTTCTGTTTCAAACAATACCAATTAGGCTCGGAAAAGACTATTTTGAAGATTTAAATAAAATCATGTTGAAGTTTATATGGCAAGGTAAGAAAGCGAGAATAAAGCTAAAGCTTTTGCAAGATGCTAGAATTAGAGGAGGTTTTGGCCTGCCAAATTGTGAATTGTACTATCAAGCTGCAAGTTTGATGTGGGTAAAGGAATGGATAACATTAAGAAAGACTAAATTGTTGACACTAGAAGGTCATGATTTGCTATTGGGTTGGCATGCTTTTTTATGGGATAAGGGAACTAAAACATAAGGTTATTTTAGAAGACATTATATATGGGAGTCTTTGTGGTTAAACTGGGAGAAGATAAAAAGACAATGTTATTTGAAAATTCCAGTTTGATTATTGACTATTGAAGCATTTTCCTATCCTATAATTTATAAGAAGGAACAAACAGTTAGATATGGGGAATTATTGGATGAAAAGGATGAACTTAAATCGATACAAAATTTAGAGGAACAAGGTATAAAGATGAATTGGTTTTCATATGCGCAAATACATTCAAGGTATGATGAAGATTCTAAAGCAGAGGGATTTTATGATAAACAGACTGATTTAGATAAGATCTTGATGGGTACTGATGAGAAGGTGATTAAAAAATTATATGGTTATTTACTGGGAATTAAATTAGAGGAAGAACAAGTTAAAGAAATTATGATTGTTTGGGGGAAGAATTTTGGATATGGGATTGATTTAGAGAAATGGCAAAAATTGTGGTCTCAAAATTATAAAATGACAATGTCAACAGCATATAAAGAAAATTTGTATAAGATGTTTTACAGGTGGCACTTTCCCCTGACAAGAATAGCAAGAATGTTTAAGAACAAATCTGAAAATCAGATACCTGGCTCATATTACCTTATGTGGTGGACCTGTGAGGACGCTAAAAAATATTGGACTAAAATTCGCATATGGTTGGAAAAAATGACAAAGAAACGTATAGATTTGAAACCGGAGTTTTTTCTGTTGGGAATCTTACCAGATACATACAGTAAAGACTTGAAATATCTGATTGTAAATGTATTAACAGCGGCTAGGATTGTATTTGCTAAAAACTGGAAGAATGAGAAAATACCATCACAGGAAGAAATTATTAAGAAAATATTAGAATGTGCTGAGATGAGTAGATGGCCATTTGAAATTAGAGAGCAAGAGGATAAACAATTTTATGAAATTTGGGATCTTTTTTATCAATGGCTAGATGACAAAATACGATAATAGAATATTTAGAATGTTAGATAGCAAAGAATATCTTTATTTTTTCTTTCATTTTTGTTATTTGATATTATATTTATAAAGTGTTTCTAGGATAGATTTGGTATGATTATATGATTTGTTATAGAATAAATTATTTAAAGTATTGTTATCTCATAAAGCATGAATGATTAAAAGTATAGTCAAATGTTCTTTTTAATAGCGATATTAGGATATATGTTTGGATTGACAATATGAGCTGTTATGTAGCATAACTGTAATTGAGACTACGAAATGAATGCACAAAACTAATGAACCAACCGACACACTGTATGTACATAAGAGAGTTGATGTTTTAATGTTTTGTTTGTCTTGTTTGTTTGTAGAAAATCAATAAAATTGTTTAAAAAAATAAAATAAAGCAGGTCACCATGTGACCAGACCCACTTTTACAACCTCTTTTTTGCAGTGGTTGTTAAGTGAACACTGCAACTGTTCTTGCTGCTTGAGGAAGTTGCACAACATTCTCAGAGACTCTTCCCATCCTGCTTATAATCTTTTTGAACTGTTGCCTTCTGGCAGAAGAAACAGAACAATTAAAACTCAGACCACACATTTTCTGAATAGTTTTTATCCCAGAGCCATAATTGCACTTAACAATGAACTTAAGGACCACCATCAGTGAGCTGTTGGGCAGTGTTACTTGGTCTGTTGTGTGGGTGCTTGTGTGTTTTTAGGAGGTGAGGAATTTTGGAGGGTAGGGAGGTGTTTGGTGATTGTCATATGTGTGTGTGTACATGTTGAGTCTGGTCTTTGGGTGTTATGTGAATTTCATTGTATGTATACTGTGTATATATGTACAATGACAATAAAGAATTCAATTCAATTCAAAATTCAATTCAACTCTTAAACAAACCAATTGAAGTGAATGCTATTTTTTGGTCAAAAGCATAAAATGCAGTCACACAATTGCAGGATGCTACAAATGCCCATAATGAGGGCTGATTCCTAAGCACCCAAAATATAGTCATGTGACCATGGGCAGGTCACCTGTTAGAACCCGGTTGTAAGTAGCTTTGGGAAAGGGGGGAATCTGTCATAAGTCAAGGACTACCTATATTCTCCCTTCAGTCATTATTTTCTTGCTCTGTGCTATCCGCTGCTGTTCCACATTCCACCCAATTCTGTGCCCTATTCTAACTCAGACAGGTAGTCCTTAATCTACAACCACAATTGAGCCCAAAATTTCTGTTGCTCAGTGAGGCAGTCATTAACTGAATTTTACCCCATTTTTTGACATTTTTGTCACAGTTATTAAGGAAATCACTATAATTGTTAAGTGAATCAGACATTAAGGGAATCCAGCTCCTCCCATTGACTTTGCTTGTTGGAAGCCAGCTGGGAAGGTTTCAGATAGTGATCACATGAACCTAGGAAGCTGCAACTGCCATAGATACATGCCAGTTGCCTTAAATTTGATCATGTGACCAAGGGGATGCTACAATGGTCTTAAGTGTGAACATTGGTCATAAGTCACTTTTTTTCAGGGCAGTTGTAACTTTGAATAATCACTAAAGAAACGGTTGAAGTCATGGGCTACCAGTATACAGGCACTTTTCCATGTAAAGTTTGATGTTACGATGGACCCTGAAAAAGCTACTTACAACCCCGATTCAAAGCTCCAGGTTCAGCAGGGAGAGAGTAATGAAAAAGAAAACATGAAGAGTTCTTGGCCATAAAATGAAATTTTAAAAAACCAATGAGTGAGAGATGACATCACACACTAAGAAGTGTTGAGCTTTAAATGAGAAGAGCTGCAAAAGGTTAAAAGAAGAGCTAATCATTTTTTTCCTGCTGTATCTGATCTCATCTCTGAATAGGCCAGACATGGATGGTCAGAGATACTTATTTCCAGGTGGAATTATATAGGAAGCTCTTATGAGATTTTTCTTTCCCCCTATTTCTTTTTCTTTCTTTCTTTCCTGTGCCCTTCACCTTCCCTGTTCGCTCCCTTCTATAGGCTAGAGGATAATAAGTTGCAGCAATGGCTGAGTTTGTGTAAACTTTTTAAGGTTTTACAGTAAAAAAGAAAAAGTTTGATTGTGGAAAAGGGTTTTGCTCAATGATGTTAAGCCAATTTTGGTTTCCATTTCTTAAGTCTGGTGCAAAGAAAGAAAACTAAAGATTCCGAAAATGACTTCAAGCAGAGGAAGTCACATGAGAAGTTGAGCAAGTTTATTGCCTTTTTCTTACTGAAAGACATTTGGGAGAAGACTGTAGTGTAATACAGTAGAACCTCCAGTCACCACCATAATCCATTCCATGACTTCGGTCACAATCCGATTTGGTTGCAACCGGAAGCGCATGTGCGTAAAAAAAATGGCACGGAAGGGCAAATGACCACGGCTGTGTTTAATCACCATCTGAGTATTTGGTCATGACTAGATGCAAAAAATTTTGGTTGTCACCTGATTTGGTTGTGACCAGAAGCGTTTGTGACCAGAGGGTCTACTATATAACATTACAATTAAAGATATGTATGTATGTATGTATGAATGTATGTATGTATGTATGTATGTATGTATGTTTGTTTACACAGATTGTCCTTCACTTGCAATAGTTCATTTAGTGACTAAAGTTACAACAGCACTGAAAAAAGTGACTAATGACCATTTTTCACACACCAGCTGCAGCATCCCCATGGTCATGTGATCAAAATTCAAACGCTCAGCTACTGACTCCTATTTATGACATTTGCAGTGTTCCAGGGTCATGTGACCCGGTATGTGT
Source organism: Hydrophis major (assembly GCA_033807585.1). Classification (NCBI taxonomy): domain Eukaryota; kingdom Metazoa; phylum Chordata; class Lepidosauria; order Squamata; family Elapidae; genus Hydrophis; species Hydrophis major. The sequence goes on along the minus strand of CM066343.1, from coordinate 24,165,014 downwards.
GTGCATCGTCATCATCATCCTTTGCATGAATCCAACCAATATAGTCCTGAGCTTTCTTTTGCCAATCGGGCCTGCAATATTTCTTGATGTCGATCCATCTTGTTTTGGGTCTCATTTATCAAGTGGGATCCATTCTATGACTGCCTTGGTCCAGCTGTCATTATTTTTTCCTGATATGAGACCAGCCCATTTCCACTGCAATTCTTTTACTCTCTTGACGATATCATATTCTTTTCTTTGTTCTCTAATCCATGTGTGGGTCTTTCTATTTTGTCTCGTAATGCCGAGCATGTATCTTTCCTTTAATCTTTGAGCCACTTGTAGCTTCTGTATCGATTGTGAGATTAGTGTCCATGTTTCGCCAGCATGCATTAAACCAAGTAGCACACACTGATCAAAACCTTTGCTCTTCAGGCATATATCTATATAAAGCAATATTCCTGATACATTTCATGTTGTTCCTGGAATTTGAGTTGATTTTAGATGGCACGATATTTAAGAAAACTAAGGGAAGGATTTCCTTGGAAAGGCAAGTTATGTCCATCTAGAGCAGGGAGGTCAAACTGGATTTCTTTGAGGGCCAGATCAGCATTGTAATTCTCCTCTGTGGGCCAGCTGGAGGGGGGGTGAGGGTTGGAGAGATGGGACGGACGACTCATGCATCACCCTGCCAGCCAAAATGGGGCATAGGGAGCATGCGCCACACCACCCAAATTTCGCCGGCAGAGTGCTGGAGGCCATCCAGGAGGTCCCCTGTGCCCCATTTTGGCTGGCAGAGGCAATGTGGGCCAGTCCTTCACTGTTTCCAGGGTGGCCCTGCAGGCCAGATCTAAGCACCCTGTGGGCCACATCCAGTCTGTGGGCCTTGAGTTTGACACCCCTGATCTAGAGAAACAGCAAAGATAATTTGCTTATGGGAATTTTAAAGCAACTTTCAGCAGTTTGTAGTTCTAGATTGGAGGTTTCTAAACTTTTTGCCATCACATCTCCCTTTGCTGTAATCTTAATGTATATAGCCTGATTACTTTATTTTTGCAAACAAAGGTGTTGGGTAATGAAACATCTGCAAGAGAACAACCAAGCTCAGAGAGAACCAAGGACCTCACAGTTCAACCCTGAGCTACAGATATCTAATGAAAACATGTTGTGTGAATGCAGTATGTATTATCTCCTGGGGCTGGGACCATTCTCAACCTAATGCCCATCAATCCAGATGTTTCAGGGACAGCCAGATTTGGCTTTTGGGTCAGGTCAAGATAAACCTGAACACTCGTTATTTTATTCTGTATCTCCTCCTAAATAGGATCGCACTTTGGGGCTTGCAATGCTTTGCATATATCTTGAGTAAAGAAGCCCTAGGCTCAAGCAGAATTTTGCACTTTCCCCCTCAAATAAAATGAAGACTTCACCCCCATGACGTTAGAGCTCTTGGCGTCTATTGGCCGCCTCGTTTTTCTTTCTGTTTCCATTCTCCTCCAGCCGCAGAATCACTTTCGGTTTCCATTTCTCTGGCAGGGAAGGTTGAAGTTTTAAAATTGCGTGCAGACCTCTCATTCAGCTGATTGGATCTTTTCGTGTTGAGAAGCGACGGAGCATCGCCTGAAAGTCGGGAGTGGCGGGCAGGTGATGACGGGGCAGGTTTTGGGGGGGAGGTAAAGAGAAAAGGGGCTAAAACGGTTCAAGAAAGCAGGGCAGGATTTGAGCCAACTGATCTAATCCCATTTGCCCTAAACATTATCAGTTCCATCTCTGGATCGCGCGGCCGAAATAGTTTGGAACATCGCTTCGGGTAGAAACTTGGCACAGATCTTTATAGGCTCTTTTCATTTCTAGAAGGTAATCACTTAAAAAAAAGCAAATTAGAAAAAAAACCTACAATAAATAGCTTTGCTAAAGCAAGGCGAAGAGGATCTGCATATAAGTAATTTTTGTGCCTCCGTTCGAAGTTTTGGCAGCGTAGGGATCCAAATTTGCTGGATTTGAAAAATGCAGTTTGAGAGAGAAGGGGATTGTCGTGGATTGGATCTATTGCGATGGATCATACTCTGGCCTGCTGAATCTCGTATCTAATCGCGAATGAGTTGATTCAAGGTGGGGGATCTGTTTAGTTTTTAATGAATAAATGTCAGAGGGTTAATGGCTTTAAAACTGCTTTGAAACACCAGCTTTGATTTGAGAAAGAAACGGGAGACCCGTTCAATGTGGAAATAGATTCCTCCTCTCAAATCGTTTCCAGCTTTCCTAAAAATTGACTTGTTCCAGATTAGCTGGATGGTAAAGGATCAGGCCTGTTGGGTGGGGTCTAGAATTAATTTGCCCTCAGTTCAAATTAATCGGTGGGATTAGGTTATGCCAGTATTTCATTTTGTATATTTTCCTCTTTTGTTGTTGCAGGTTGAAAATGTCTCAAAAGGAGAAAAAAAGGTAAGGAAGTATATGTATGGTGTGTGTGTGTGTGTGTAAGAAATAGAGTGAGAGAAGGCAGAAGGATTATGGCTGGGATTGTGAAAATGGACCTACCTACATGAGAGCAGGTACAATGTAATGGTTGAAACATTGAACTACAGTAGAGTAAATGTTTACATGAATGCATCGGTCGTGTGTGTGTGTGAGTGTGTGTGTGTGTGTGTGTGTGTGTGTATGTGTGTGTATGCATAGAGAGTTGCATATCATTTTCCAAGGAAAACATGAATGTGACATTATATTCCCATATAGAAGATTGTGTTTGATGTACATGCACTCTCACCTTGTTAGGAAGGCTAGGAGGAGGCCACTGGAGGTCATGCCCAAGGCCTGCGGGGGATCAGACTGAGTTGTCCCACTGATCATAGTTCTATTTTATCAATTTATCAACCGTAGAGGTGGCCCAACTCACTCTCAGTCCTTTTGTTCTAACCTTAGAATCACCTTCTGAGGATAGCCTGAGAGAACTGGTGATGGGCTAAATGTAGCCAGAATATGATTTGTTAATGGATTAATGTGTTGCATGAATGCAACCTTACGAACAAGAGCTGACTATTAAATACACATGGTAAACCCTGCCTGCCATGCAGTGAAGCAAACTGTTTATTGATGGATCCAGTAATTCAAAATTTAACTCTATGGTTATTCCTTGTCTGGTTTTAATCATGAATTACTGTATCTTCACTTGCTCGTATAATTTTATGGGGCAGGTAGTTTTGAACTTAACAACTACAGTTGGGACCAGAATTTGTATTACTGTGCAAGGCAGTTATTAAATGAGTCATACCCAGTTTTACGACATTTTTTTAGCACAGTTTTCAAGTGATCATAAGCAAATACAGCTTCTCTCCATTGACTTTGCTGGTTGGAAACTGGCTGGGAAAGCTGCGAGTAGCAATCCCATGACACTTGTACGCTGCAACCTTTGTAAAAACATGTTTGTTGCAAGCACCGGAATTTTTAACATAATATTAGGGATCCTGCAACGTTCGTGAGTGTGAGTGCAAGGATGGATCGTAAGTCACTTTTTGCAGGGCCATTATAACTTTGAACAATTGCTAAATGAACCTCTGTAAGCGAAGAACTACCTGTGTTACTTCCTTTTTAAAAAAAAGTTTTTTATTTTTATAACAAACAAAACAACAAATGAAACCTTTCAATTATACAGTGTGTTGATTTGGTACATACATTATGTGCACAGTATAATCCTTTTAACTTTACATTCATATTATATTCTAATCAACATTCCATATCATATTATATCATTAAAGTTTTAATCTCAATTCCAGGCAATTTTTTGAAGCAAATCTCAACTCTTAAAAAATTATATTCATATTGTAATTTATATGCTGTCGACATTGTAAATTTATAGTTTCTAGTCCATCATTTCTGCCTTTTATCCAAATCTACCCCATATCCAAAAATTTTCCCCCAAGCAATCATTGTTTCTTTAACTTCTTCTAAATTCCCTCCTAATAAATAACCATAAAGTTTTTTAATCATCTTCTCCTCAGTTCCTGTTAAAATTGTATCTAATTCAGTAAGTTCTTTGTAAAACCCTTCTGTCTTGCTATCTTTATCATATCTAGAATGTATTTACACATATGAGTACCAATTCATCTTTATCTCTTCTCCGTCTAATTCTTGCTTTGTTTTGAGTTCACCCCTTTCATTTAATATTTCCCTATATCTAACTATGTGTTCCATTTTAAAAACAACTGGATATGCAAATGCCTCTATTGTAGATAACTAGACTGGTATTTTAGTATAATGTTGTTTTCTTATTTTCTCCCATGTTGACAATAAAGCATCTTGAATGTAATGCCTCCTGAAATACCCATGTGCTTTACTTTCCTTATACCATAAAAATGCATGCCACCCCAATTGCAAATCATGACTTTCCAGCATTAACAATCTAGTATTTCTCAGAATAATCCATTCTTTCACCCACATCAATGTTATTGCCTGGTAATATGATTCCTAATTGGGTGATCCAAAACCACCTCTCATTCTAGCATCCTGTAACAGTTTTAATTTAATTCTTGCCTTCTTTCCCTGCCATATATATTTAAATATTATTTTATTTAAGTCCTCAAAGTATTCTTTCCCTAATTTAATTGGAATTGTCTGAAACAAATATAATATCCTTGGTAGTATGTTCATTTGGATTGTAGATATTCTCCCTATTAGAGATAGTTGTAAAATTTCCCACTTTTTCAAATCCATCGCAATCAGTTTTAATTTATAATAATTATCTTCCATTAATGTCCCACATCTTGCTGTTAATTGTATTCCTAAATATTTTACTTTGTTTGTGATCTGGATATTCCACCTGTCTGTCAATTCTTTCCTTTGCCTTTGATCATATTCTTAACTAAAATCTTAATTTTATCTTTATTTATTTTTAATCCTGCTGCCTGTCCATCTTTTTCAATCTTTTCTATCGATTTGGGTGCTGTTTCCAATGGTTCCTCCAATATGAAGACCAGATCATCTGCAAATGCTTGTAATTTATATTCCTCCTTTTTTATTTTCATTCTCTTTTATTACTCTATTATCACTGACATTTCTATTTAATACCTCAAAGTCAGTACAAACAGTAGTGGTGACAGAGGGCATCCTTGTCTAGTTCCTTTTTTAATGTTAATATTATCTGTCAAATCTCCATTTATCATTACTTTTGCAGATTGTTTATAATAGTGTATATTGCCTCAATTGCCTTAATGAATCTTTCTCCAAAGCCCATCACTTCCATTTGCAATAACATAATAAAAGTAATAAAAGATGTTTAGAATTATTGTTCCTATCATAGTAGCTCTTGCAGGGCCACAAAGTCCTATGCTGATGTTAGATAGATGGAGTAGCTACACAATGTATAGGCATTGCTAGAAGTTGGCTATTAGAAGGTCCAGATGCCATTGAACGCTGTATCTGAAGTTTGTGTCTCTTTCAGGAAGGGATTTCGGCAGAAACCGCCACCGATCCTCAAGTATTTACAGGGTATCCTTCGCAAATACCCGGATGGAGGGCAGATATTAAAGGTGGGTTTGTGAGAGTTAAGGACTGGATTTTTTTATCTTTGCAAATATTGACCGAGAAGTAGACTCCAGCTGCATTGTTTGTCCGTTCATTCAATGATTCATTCATTCCATCATGTTTATCCATTATATCATCTCCTATAAATGTAATTCAATGTATCTGCAAACTATTTTTGGTTTGTTTCGGTTAACTGAATGGTTAAATGCAATTATACACATATAAAGATAACAGCAATATTGCATTTTGATGCAAGGAACATGATTCTTCATTTTAGAATATTCCACAATTTATTTGTCAGCAATATCTAAAGAGCAGTTTTGTTTTCCACAAAAAAGTAAGAAAAGTTGTCCTTTATATGTGTAATATATTTTAAAATATTTCTGAAAAATTATAGCACTTTTTATTTGTTTAAAAAGATATGAATCTAAGTAAATAGCTTGATGGTAAGCCTCTCTGGGAGTTACTGCTAAGTAAGTATAATTATCTCTGTTCATCTATGTATTATTTCAACTTGTCTTATAAAATTTTTGGAGCATACTGAAAGAATGACTAGAATTAAAGTACACATGAAAAGGGGACATAATTATGCATGCAGTTTACAGTGGGAATTTTTGGATTTTAGAACTGTTATGGTATCCATGTTAAGGGAAATGTTGACAGCTGCAGTTCCCATCCACATGTAGGTAGGTCAGCAGGTTAGGAAAGTTAGGAAAGGTGTTTTGGAGTTGCAGGCCATTTGGGTTAGGTATATTTTTGTATACCTGTTTCATTTAGTCATATAATAATGTACAGGTAGAGCCCGCCTACTGACTGCCTCATTCCTTAGAAGTGCTGAAAAATAACTTTACAACCAGTGACCACTTTTACAATCTTGCAGCAGTTTCATTTACATGACCGCAATTATAGTCCATATGCATTGTGCTGTTCCTTATCTGGTTTTCTTTCTCCCCCTTGGGGATTGGAGAGGAAGGGATTGCAAGAGAGTAAGCGGACATACAAAAAGTACATGGGGCTGTTTGTACCAGCATATCGCTTTGGGTGCATGTTCACTACTGTGTGCTTGCTTGCTCTCTTGTAATCCCTTCCTATCCAATGAATGTAAATACAAATATTAATTCCCTTATTGTTATTCATCACAGCACCAGATGAGCATTCCAAAGACCAGAGAAGTGAGGAAAGGGAAAATAGTATAGTCACATGATTTCCCATCTAGCGATCATTTCACTTAACTGCAAAGCTGCCAGTCCCAGTTATGTTCACTAAACAAGAACTATTTGCACACGAATAAACACACTTACATTTCACCTGCACATTTAATCTCTCGTGTTTATCACAGGGAGGAACTCTTGTAGATTAAAACTGAAGGAAATGGAGAGATGAAGACTAAAAACCTTGGAAAGGAAGTCCCAGGAAATCCCAAGTTCTTTGGGAGAGAGTCAGGCAGGGATAAGTAGCATTTCAGCATCTCAGATCTGAGTTTTAAAGAATGGTGTATTTGTAAAGGCACAGCTTAATATTTATCAGCTTTGGTTTCTGTCTGAATTGGTTCTCTGCTTTTCTGCTTCTTCTCAAAGGAGCTGATCCAGAATGCAGATGATGCCGTTGCTGAAGAGGTGATTTTACTCTATGATGAGCGGAGTTTTGGAACACGAAGCCTTTTCTCTGATGGATTGGCAAGCACCCAAGGTATTAAGCAGGACATGAGGAGGACTAAAAGCTGTTCACTTTAACCCGGAAGTAATTCCAATTGTCAAGTGGGGGTAGGTGGGCGGGTTCTGATGGGGGAGATCTATATTACGTGGTTTGGGATGCAGGCTTCCTGCCACAAAGACCTGTGGTCCATATTTAACTGACAGAAGGAAAACTGGATAAATTATAGCTCAAGGAGATTGTACAGACAGTCCTCAACTTAAGACCATAATTGAGCCCAAAATTTATGTTGCTAAGTGAGACGTTTATTAAGGCAGTTCTTCCCCTTTTTACAACTTTTCTGGCCACGGTTGTTGAGTGAGTCATTGTAGTTGTTAATAATCCAGTTGTTAAGTGAATCTGGCGTCCCCACTGACTTTGCCTGTCAGAAGGTCTCCAAAGGTGTTCACATGATCTGGGCAGACTGCAACCGTCATAAATATGAGTCAGTTGCCAAGCCGCCCAATCTTGGTCACGTGACTATAAGGATGCTACAATGGTTACAAGTGTGAAAAATAGTCATCAGTCACTTTTTTCAGGGATGTAACTTTGAAAGTTCACTAAGTGGACTGTTGTAAGTCGAGGACTACCTGTATTGTTAAGGGGTTTAAGGAATGGTTTTCCCATTTCTATTAGATGTACATTAGACAACAGGGGTCCCCTCATTTTGCAGGCAGCAGGGCCTGTTGACCCATTTAATTTGACGCTAATTAATTTAATTAAGTTTTAAAAGCCTTCTATTTTAGAATTAGTCCTCGGCTTACAACCACAGCTGAGCCCAAAATAGTTGTTAAATGAGTTTTCCCCCATTTTAGTACCTTTCTTGCCACAGTTCTTAAGCGGATCATTGCAGTTGTTAAGTTAGTAAGACGGTTGTTAAATGAATCTGCCTTCCCCATTGGCTTTGCTCGTCAGAAGGTCACAAAAGGGGATCACATGACCCCCAGGACACTGCGACAGTCATAAATGTGAACCAGTTGCCAAGTTCCTGCATTTTGATCTTGTGACCATGGGGGATGCTGGAACGATCATAGGTGTGAAAAATGATGATGGGTCACTTTTTTCAGTGCTGTTGTAACTTTGAACAGTCACTAAGTGAAAAATTATATGCCAAGGACTGTCTGTATGAGTTCTTACACGAGAATGTTGAAAATAAAGCGGATTTTGGGGGTTATTTCTAGTAGGTTCCTCATGGACATCCTAATTTAAGATGCCTATGTGTACAAAATCACCCCCTCTGTGCCCCACACCACCCTTTAAGTGAGTTTTGATCAGACAAGTCTCTCTCTCTTCCCCCAGAAGTCATTTGCCACTGATTCCTTAACTAGCTGACCAGACTGGCTATACTGATGTTATGTATAACCTCCATGCAAATAACTTGGGTGACGCTTAGATCAATAGCACTCGGACTTATATACCGCTTTATAGGACTTTACAGCCTTCTCTAAGCGGTTTCACAGAGTCGGCCTATTGCTCCCCCCCCCAGCATTCTAGGTCCCCCTTTTACCCACCTCGAAAGGATGGAAGGCTGAGTGAACCTTGAGCCTGGTGGGACTTGAACTGCCAAATTACAAGCAGCCTGCAGTCAGCAGAAGTAGCCTGCAGTACTGCACTCTAACTACTGAGCCACCTTGGGTCTTAAGGTCAAACCGTGTATTCAGCTTGTAAAATCGAGATCGCCTTTTATCAATGGCTGTTTTTTGCTTTGGGCTCCTCCACCTGCGGCCTTGGTGGCAATCAAGATGTTTCCATGTTGTTTTTAGTAATCAGACAAGGGTCGTCCCCCACCCCCCAAAAAGCGAAAATATTAGTTCTGTGATTTGCATCAGATCATCTGAAGGGAGTTTGGGGCTTATTTTTCCATGATCCGGAACTCCTTCTTCACTCTCTCCTCCGGATTGATGTGTGGGCATCCTTTTTTGAATTCCCTGCACACTTGCAGCATTCAGAGGTTGGTGGAAATGAAGAAGAGGAGTGCATAGGGTAGAGGGACCAGAAAGTGGGCTGGGAAAATGACCTTTGGGGGTAGAATAAACTCCCTTTTTTGACCCTGTAATCTCTTACTGTCAAGAAAGGAGTAAATCTATGTTATTCCTCTCTTAGGAGCTGCACTTCTGGCTTACAATGATGGCATTTTCACTGAGGATGACTGGGAAGGGATCAAAAGTCCTGGCATCAGTCATAAGGAAGACGATCCATCTACTGTTGGTAGATTCGGCTTAGGCTTCAATTCTGTCTACCATGTTACTGGTGAGTAGCTGTGCATGGCTTGATTTAGGAAAGAGCAAATTTCAAAACCGACAAACATTTCTGAAAACATTCCTTGTGCATAGTGTTTCCTTTGACCGCCGCTGCCAAAATTCTGAAGTATTTTCAGAAAATGGAGTTCTTTTTTTTTTTTTGAAACAAATTTTTATTAATTTTAGAGATAAAACAACACATCATTAACCTTTAAATACATAAACACATAAAACCTCTTAACATTGTAAATCCTTACAAGTCAAACAAAACATTATTTTTATACAGCATAATTCCAAATTATCCCATCTCCATATGGACACACAAATATCTTTCAGCAAATTTCTCATTATTTCTCTTTACTCCTATTCAATTTCATTTCTCTTCCATATTTATTCATTTTATAGTCATCATATTCTTTTCTTTCTGGCTTGTTTAAATTATTCTCATCTAACATTCCTCCAAGGTTTTATTGATTCTTTTTTCCTTTTTTTTATAAAAAACAAATTTTGTTAGTTTTACCATAAACACAATACACAAACATACAAACACAAAACATAAACAAAACTAAAAGATCTTTTCTGAAGGTTGTCTGTTCCCGGGTTAAAACTCTTTACACAGACACAAATTCAAACATCATATTCAACTCAAATCTCCTTCCATATCTAATTATCATTTTCTTTTTATATATATATATAAAAAAACCATTTTTATCAGTTTTATAAAAACAATGCACAAAGAATCAAGGCATAGCAGCTTATAAATTCTTTTCTAAGAAAAAATAATAAAAGACCAATAAGGCATAACATTTCCAGATTATAATATCAATATTTCATATAATATTAACTTCATATCTTATCCCTACTTCTCCTTTCCATCCAAATTATTTATTAATTAAAGTTTTATTGCCTTTTATCAATATACAAAATCCAAAAAAAAAAAAAAAAAGCATATATATCCTTCTATATCTTATTACCATTTTCAACAACATTCTTTGTCTGTTCTATTTCCAATTATCCATTCATCTTTTTTTTTCTTTTACTATACTTCTCCTGTACACCAATTGGAGTAACATCTATAACTCATTACCCTAACTTAGAAATACTACATATAGCAATCTTTCTTGGGATTCTGTTTAAAAGATTCTAAAATTACATAATAAATTTTATATTCTAAATATACATATAAAAACACACTCTTATATACCCTCCAGAATCCCTCTTTTAATCTAAATTAAATTCACCCATTGTCTCTAAATAAACTTTTTTTCTTTAGGTCTTGCTTCCCCCCATTAAGGCTTCTCCTCCCCCCCTTTCTCTCTTGCTTATTCTTCTCCTTGCCCTTTCTACCCCTTTGCTTTTTCCCTTCGCTTTTCATACTCCTTTTCCTTTGCTTTCTAATCTTGCCTCCATCTTTTCGCTCATTTTTCTCTCTTTTGGTTGTTTTTATAATTCTTAAAATCCCCTTTTTCTTATCCTTTTTCTCCTCCTCTCCGGAAGGGACCCATTGTTCATCAAAGATGGCTTCTTCTTCCTCTTCTTCCTTGTCCCAGTCCTTCTGCTGCGTAATCAACTTTTCAACAGAACATAACGCCATTTCTAAGAATTGAAACAAAGCGCCCAAAGTATCTTCTTTTTTATATTTTTGATATTCAATCTCTAGTTCATCCACAAACGATGCCATTATGAAAAGGGAAACTTTTTCCAAAACAACCACAAGTATTTTTAATCAAAGACAATCAAAAGCATTTGAAAAAAAAAAATTCCAAAAATTAATACTTTTCTTCCTTCTTCTCTTTCTCTTTCTGGATTAATTTTTAATCAAAGAGGTCCAATTACCATATATCTTCCTTTGGGATCCACAAAGACGTTCTAGACAATCTCCTCCTTTTTCAGCTTCTGCTCCAATTTTTTTTCTCCCTTCCCACTTGCAATGACAATTTTAAATAATCAAAAATCCATACCTCCAGCAAAGATTTTCCAATTTCTTAAATTTTTCAATGTCCAAAAATCCCTTTGTCTCTTAGCTTCAACTTTCAAAGCAATCCACTTTCAATGTCTAATATATCCAAATATTTCCGCTATTTCCGTGGGGTGGGAGAGTAAAAAAAAAAAAAAAGTTCCCTTTAACAGCTTCTCCGCCGCTTTTCGCTCTTCTTAGGGATACAATGTATCCTCCAGCAATTCAAGCAGCTCAATTCCAGGCAATTTAAAAGGTGTTACTTGACCCGGCTCAGACAGAACTTTCACTCTTCACACTTCCTCCAGCACAGTTCTTACCCGGTTGCTGGCTTCTTCGTGGCGGCCATTGCTGACCGCCGCTCCACCGTCTTGGGAAAAAGGGGTTTTCCCGGAGAAGGGGGGGGTCTGCGACACCCCCACCTCCCTATCCGACTCCCCTCTCTCTTCAGCTGTCCCTACAGGGCAGCCATATCCCCCTGACCCATCTGGATCGGGGGTACCTCGACGGCTAGCACAGCAGGAATCGCGAGCTGTCGCGAATTCCTGCTGCCCCGAAGCCACGCAAACCGAAAGTTCCAGAAAATGGAGTTCTGTGCTTGCCTGGTACATATGAAATCCAGCAAGACACATTCCCAGTATTTTAGATAAGGGAGGAGTTGGTTTTTTTCACAAAAGGGGATCCTCTAATATTTAGCTTCAACCCTAACTGCAAGTTAAAACCAGACAAATCACATTGTGCTGTCTGATTTATCAACTATGGATTTTCAGTTATTGATTTGTGCAAATCCAGCCAGTTGTAGCTTAGTGTGAATGAAATACCTGTGGTTTAGCGCAATAAGGTTTGTATGGGGCACTAAGCCTCAATGTGATTTGCCAGGTTTGATTTAGCCCGAAGGAATGGCTGTCAGAATCTCATGTGATATGTGGGCATCCAGTAAAGTGAAGAGACACTAGAACAGCGTTGCTCAACTTTGACAAATTTAAGATGCGTGGATTTCAATTTCCAGAATTCTGGGAGTTGAAGTCCACACATGTTAAAATCGCCACGGTTGAGGGACACAGCTGCTCACCCAAGAAGCTTCTGGGACGAGAAGCAAAACATCTTCAAAGAAAAAGCCTCTTGGAAAAACACCTTTGGGACAACCATGACTTGGATGACTGAGAATCTCCATAGACACTTAGCTATAAATTCTACAGCTGTGTTCCTCAACTTTGGCGATTTTAGGACACAGCTGTAGAATAAAAGTAAACTCTGCTGGATGTTTTTTCTCTTTGCTTAGCAACAATCCAATGACGGTTGATCTTTGCCATTCCCTTTTGCCATTTTCAACTTTGTTCTGCACAATTTTATCCCACCGCAATCGCTTGACTGTTCCTTGGGTATATTTCCTGGTTATCTGGTCCACAACGTTAATATTTCCTGGTGGTCCAAGTATTATTCGGGTTAAGGACTAAGATAAGGCAGACTACTGTTGACTAATAAGGAGTGAAATAAGAAAGAAGGAAAGTAATAGAAGAAGGAGTGTTTGTCTTATTCTTGTGAAGTTAAATTTCTTTCCTTCTCATCCTTCAGACTTTCCATCAATTCTCTCTGGTGAGTTTTTGGGAGTGCTGGACACACAGCAAACAGCATTAGAGGAAGGAGGTCAGCTGTGGAGTATAGAAGAATGGGAGGAAGCATCTGATCAGTTCCAACCATTCTGGGCAACCCTAGAATCCCTTGGGAAACCTTGCCCAGCAGTCAAGGGCTACTTCCCGGGCACCCTCTTTCGCTTTCCTATTCGGCAGAGCCCTTCCAAGATCTCAGACAACATCTACAGTCCACAACGGGTGCAGGAACTTCTGCACTCCCTCTTAAATGATGCTCCCATTAGCATGCTCTTTCTCAGGAACATCCAAAAACTGACCCTGGGCTTCGTTGGGTCTGACGGTACCATCTGTGAGCTGCTAAAGGCTGATATCTCAACTCGTCCATATTGTGAGTCAAATGCTATTCAAGATATGCTAAAACCAGCCAAAGCATCTCTGAACCATGGTAGCGGTAGAAGTATCTCGGAAATATTTGCTGATTATAGTCTTGGCGCCACATTGGAGACCAATGGCTGCATCAAAACACTTGCTTTACAAGGTGCTGGGGTTGCTAAAGCTGCCAGCTGCGATTGGCTCATATTGTCAGCAGAAGCAAAAGAAGCTGATCTCCCAGGATTGTGGGACCTGGCTGAGAAGGTGAAATCCAGATCAGCATTATCCCTGGCTTACTGTTTGCAGGATAGATGCGCTGGGCGCCTTAGCTGTGTCTTGCCTCTCCCAGCCACGGAGGAAAACATCACTGGATTGCCACTGCATATCAGTGCTCCCTTTCAACTCACCGATGACAGGAGGCATGTTCAGTGGTCTGAGGAGGGGTCCCAGGCACGGGGGGCTGAAGGCCGCTGGAACCACATCCTGATGGAGGAGATACTGCCTGTTGCTTATTGCCAAATGGTTGTGCTGGCCTCCTCCTGTCCCGGTGACCCCTATGCATCATGGCCAGACCCAAGTCATAGCCAACAACTCCGGTACAAGCCTTTAGTAATTGAAATATGCCAGAGGTTAAGGAACATGAGACTCTTGGTGAGGGTTGGAGAGGGGGACCCTTGCTTGCTCCATCCTTCTGAAGCCGTCCTTTTGCCAAAGGCCATCTTGGATAGGCCTATAGGTGCTGTGCTGGAGAAGGCCCTCCTTTTGGCAGGATCACCTCTGGCAGCTGCCCCTCGTCATGTGCGTCAAGCCTTGGCATTGGGTGCAAAAGACGGGACAGTAGTGCAGGAGGCCACAGCCAGGTTTGTGAGAGGGGCTCTGCAACATGCTGACAAAATCTGGAATTGCCTCACAGAGTCTGAGAAAAGGTTGCTACTGGAATATTTGGTTGAAGATGGATGTTACCTGGAACTGAAGGATCTGCCCCTGCTTCCAACAGCCAATGGGCAATTCACCTGCTTTGGAGAGGCTGGAGAGATTGTATTTGTTGAGAATCCTGACTTTCCCAGGTGAGCAGCTTTCTTCCATCCTACCCTCCCCCAATGGTCTAATTTTGTCTTCCCTTTCTTCCTCCTTCAGCACACTGTACTTCCTGATTTGATTATCTGAATCGAGTCAGACTTGAACTCCTGTCAAGATAGAAATTCAAAATGCTTTAACTGTAAAGGGAAGAAGAGCTCTACTGATTTGTTCCAGAGTAGTTGAAGCTCAGTGTCAACAGATGCATTTAGAAATGCCACACTCTAAATCTTTTAGTGGACATACTTTCCTAAAATATCTTGTGTTGTAAGCAAAGAAAATTAAATGGAAATCTGTGTCACTTTTTAATTTGTAAGTATATTGCTGGGCCCCGGATAGAACAGGTAGCATACCTAAAAAGTAAGAATGTAGAAAATGGAAAATGCACTTGTTTCTTTAGAAAAAAGATGGAAGATAATATCCAGGGGAACAGTCTTCATCCCAGGGTGGTTCCAGCTAGGGAGTGAAGGATTAACCTTGTCAATTCAGTAAACAAACCAGATTGTCTTAATCAGAGTTGGGATTCAAATTTTTTAACAACCGTTTCTGTGGCTGTGATTTAGTTGGTGGGTGTGGCATGATGGTCATGTTATTGGCTGGACATGGCCAACTCAATATGACTCACATCGAGGCATGCATCTCCTTGCCTGGCCTCTCATAACTGTGGGGATGCTGCAACAGTTTAAATGTGAAAAATGGTCATGTCACTTTTTTCAGTGCCATTGTAACTTTGAATGGTCACTCCACACAAGCAAAGTACCAGCAAAGGAGGGAAAAATAACTCCAGAGGAGTTCCTGAGACAGGAAGTCTAGTCCTGCCAAGAATGTAATAAGAGTGAAGGAGAGGCAGTTTCTGTAAGCAACACCAGAATGTTTCCT
Source organism: Hydrophis major (assembly GCA_033807585.1). NCBI lineage: Eukaryota > Metazoa > Chordata > Lepidosauria > Squamata > Elapidae > Hydrophis > Hydrophis major. The sequence continues at coordinate 24,149,706 of CM066343.1, read as the reverse complement.
TTCTGCCTTCCTTACAGGATTAGGCCAGTAATTTCTTCTAACAATGGTTCTCTGAACTGCTAAGAATGTTAACAACCAGTTCTAGCAAATAGGTGCGAACTGGTAGAATCCCACCCTTGGCCTTAATGTTTTATAGGCCTATGTAATATTTACAATCTTAAAATATATAGAATAAGACCCATTTTCTTGACCTTCCTGGTAGTTTGTAATTTATTTATGGAACTTTTCTCTTGGTTTTGCAGAATTCTTTTGCCTTGTTTGGCCAATCAATTTCTTCCCAAAGATCTAAATCCTGTGTTGCTGAACCATTTGCAAACAATTGCCAAAAAAGGTAAGTTGTTATCTTTCCCATATATGTCAGAAACGGGAGTGTAATAGGCTGTGAGAATAACCTTGAGGAACAGAAAGAAGAGCCACAACTAAAACAATAGTAGCATTCTCTTGGTTTGAGGCTCTCATTCATGTTCCTCAAGGTAATTGTTACACCCCATTAGACAGGTTGTGCAGTCTTATCTAGTAGCTCCCACCATCTAAGTGGAATATTGGTTGCAGAGGATGGAGTTAATGGAATATACCTGAAGGACAATATGAATGGGTCTTAGCATATCTATCTAGACACAGCAGCCAGCTGCCCTCTGAGATCAGACAGACTGAAAGTCATCATTCCCTAAAGCAGGGGTCAAATTTGATTGCATCATGTGACATATGACATATATTCTGTATCCTGTACAAACGCAGATAGATAAACTCCACAAAACATCCATAACAGAGTACTTTTATTGGTTCATCAGGTATCCTCATAGCTCACATTTGTGATGAAGTTCTTCTTTAATGACCAATCCTTTGCATATCTGTCTTGTAGGTAAAAAGATAGTTTATCTCCCATCCTTTTTCTCCCACCTTGTAACGATAGAAGTAGAACAGTTACCACGAGTCCATGAGTTCAGCCAAGAGTGAGGAAAACTCCCCCAACCCATCGAGGGTCAATTTAGTAACCAATTGGATTACAAATGTGGTCATGTGACATGGAGTACATTTACCATGATGCATTCTCTTAAGGGAACAGCTCACAATTGCTACCTAACTATCCAATTCTCATACACTGGCTGGACAGCACACTCCCTGCCTGAAATTGTAAATTCCACTATAAAAAGAAGAGAAAAAACATTACCTATAAACTAAAATAAGCAGTAGACAGTAATACTAACTGAATAGCAGATAACTATATTACTAAGATAAACAGCTAGCTAGATAACTAAGAAAAACAGTAGACATTAATAAAGCATCAAACAAAGCAAAGCATGCAAAGCTTGAGGTTCAATCTTCAAGTTCAGCCCTTCTCCGCAGTAGCACAAGGTCGGTGACCGGCCTGGTCGCAGGAGGAATCTAGTGACGTCACCATCAGGACCTTCACTTTGTGGATAAGTCCATCAGAGCTGGACATGGTTTGAGACACAAGTCCCATAGGCCACGAGTTGCAATTCACATCCTTTCTTTCAGCAAGACAAGGTCTCCCTTCTCAAGGTTTGGTTCTTTGGTCTTCCATTTACGGTGGTCTTGTAGGGTAGACAGGTACTCTCGCTTCCAAGGGTTCCAAAAGGTGTTGGCAAGCTGTTGAACTTGTCTCCATTGTTGTTTGTACAAGTCCTTAGAATCAAAGTTCCCTAACGGTGGGGGCCAATCACCCATCTTTTCAGTTAGCAAGGCAGCTGGAGTGAGAATGGTGGAATTCTCAGGATGCGAAGAGACCGGAACTAAAGGTTGACCGTTTATGGTGGCCACAACTTCTGTCATAAGGGTAGATAGAGTCTCATTTGTCAGTTTAGGTGCTTTCGTCAGCATCAAATCAAGGATCCGACAAACTATTCCTAATCATAAGTTCCCACGCTCCTCCCATGTGAGATGGGTGGGGAGGATTAAATATCCATGTGCATTTGTTGGCTTTAAGGTAGCCGTCGGGTGGCGAGTCAGGGTGAATGTCATCTTCAATTTGTAGTTCTTTACAAGTGCCTACAAAGTTCGTTCCACAGTCAGATCTGAATACCTTGACTGGGCCTCTGTGGGCTTGAACCTTCTCAGGGTGTTGATGAAGCAAGAGGCATCCATAGATTCGATGACTTCTATATGGACCACTCGAATACTGAGGCATGTAAAGAGTACTGCCCATTGTTTGCTGTTAGCTTGACCGCCCCTGGTCCATCGGGTGTACACAGACCAAGGGCTGAATACATCAAGGCCTACATTGGTGAATGGTGGTTCGGAGCTCAGGTACTCAGGTGGTAGGTCAGCCATCATCTGGTGTAGAGTCTGGCCTCGTTGCTTGCAACAATGGAAGACTGCAGAACAGTTGTAATACATCTTTTGGCACCTACGATCCAGAGTCCATTCGCTCTGAGGGCACCTTATGTGAAGTGGCGGCCTTGATGATGGATAAGTTCTCGTGGTGGTGTTGTACTAACAGCCTCATTGCATGGTGGTTAGCCAGAAGGATGATGGGGTGCTTGCTGGCTGAGTTCATTTCAGTTTTGTGTAGGCGACCTCCTACTCGCAGTACCTCCTAATCATCGAGGTAAGGGTTCAGTCTCAGAAATGGACTGGATTGTGGTATGGGTTTCCCTGCACTCGGGCATCTGTATTCCGATGGATATGTGTTTTGTTGCACACTTCTCAATATTCGTCTCTCAGCATGAGTACAGTGGTCTGGGAAGTATGACTTGAAGACTTTCTGATGACCGAGGAGACGGACGACTGTGCAGATGAGCACAGTTATTCCCAGTATGAGAGATTTCCATTGGAGAAGCATTCAAAGCAAGCAGATTTCAAGGGGCCTATCTTCTCGCATTGTAATTGTTGCAAGGCAGACAACTGGGGGGCGACCGGTTCTACCTTCTTGACTAGGGGTCAAATGTTGCCATCATTATCTTGGAGGCAGCAGAGAGAATTGCACCATGACTCCCATTCTTGTTTCTGCTGTGGTGGGAGTGGTTCATCCCAGACTTTGGTGTTTTGGGAGAGTGTGTGCAGTAGGATTCTACTTGAATGGTAACAGGAGCTGCAAGCCCTACAGGATCGAACAGGCTGTTAACTGTTGACAGCACTCCTCTCCTCTGAAACCGGTCTTTAGGGCTGGGATTTTGAAGGTGAAGAGGACTTTCTTCAAGCCGAGACTGCGTTCGATGAAGGGGCGTTGCTGGCAAAATTGAGGTCTTGCAATCCTTTGGCATGGTCCTTGGGACTGAAGGCCTTTAGAACTTCTTCACTATTGGACGCTATCTTATGTAGCTTGAGATTGGCCATCCCTAGCATTTTCTGTGTATTCTTTAAGAGGTCTGTGGCCTCCACTGGGGTGGCTACGGATTTCAAGCCGTCTACATAGAAGTCGTGTTCTACAAAGCGTTGAGCTTCTGCTTCATATTTGTCTCCTCCCTTAAGAGCTGTACGTTGGAGACTGTAGTTGGCAACTGCAGGAGAGGAGCCGTTCCCAAACACATGCACCCTCATTCGGTATTCCGAGATCCTTTGGTTGTGTTGGCCATCACTAAACCACAGGAAACGAAGATAATTACGATGATCTTCTCATACGAGGAAGGAATAAAACATCTGCTGTATGTCGGCCATAATTGCTATGGCTTCTTTTCTAAAGCAGATGAGCACTCCAAGGAGACTGTTTGTGAGGTCAGGTCCTGTCAAAAGGGCATGCATTTGTGGTAACTGTTCTACTTCTATCGTTACAAGATGGGAGAAAAAGGATAGGTGATAAACCATCGTTTTACTATCCTGTATCCTGTACAGATGCAGATAGATAAACTCCACAAAACATCCATAACAAAGTACTTTTATTGCTTCATCATTTTTGCCTTTGCAGACCCATCCAGCCCATGCGGCTGCCAGTTTGACAGGCCTGCCCTAGAGGAATGACAGTGAGCCTTTCCACATTGCAATTGCTGCTCAGTGTAGGATACACCTGACTTACTGGTGCACTTAGAAGCAGGAAATCATTCCCCTTGCTGTTTTTTGTGGTTCTGTAAAGCAGAGGATAGAAGGAGGGTTTGTCTTCCCAGGATTCAGGATTTTCTTCCGATAGAAAACAAAGAGCAAATGGAACTTCTTCCTGAAGGAAGTCAAAGACTCTTTCTGGCAGTTGTAGTGAACTAGATTCTTTGACCTCTGGCCACAAACTGCCTTCAGAGGTCCTTTAAATATGCGAGACTGTCAGATCCACTTTGGATCAGGCATAGAGTGCATGTAACAGCGCTACTCACATTCCAACATTCTCTTGTTAGAATCCTCCTCCTCCTCCTCCTCAATTTAGCTCTTGTCTATCCACTGCAGGATGAAGGCCTCTTCTGCATGTTTCCAACCAATATGAACCTGGGCTTTTTTTTGCCAATTGGGCCCGCAATACTTGCTGATGTCTTAGCACCCTCTGTCTTTGGGCAGGTCTTTCCACTGTCATGGGTAGTTGCCATAGGGCCTCTGGGAAATGAGGGGCATTTTTGAGGTTGTATTGGCCTTGGAAGGAATAGACCATAATCTGCCGTGCTTGGTCCAATGTGGGTTGGCAGATGTAATCGATATTAGTCTGGGGTATCCATCATGGCTTGTTTGCCTTGGGAGACCCTTCTGGACACATATATGTCTGATGAACATAGCCCAAGCCTTCTATGATCGGGGCCTTGATGATGCAAAAAGGCTTGTGTGGGTAAATGAAATTGTGGGCTTGTTAGAATCACCAGCTGCAATTAGCTGGAAAAATAGTACCTAGAGAAGATAATATTTGTAGCTCAGGGTTCTTAGTGCTAAGGGGTCCTGAAGATGTTACGTAGTTGGGTAATGAAATGTCTGTGAGAAAACACAGACCTCCAAGGACCCCACAATAGTGTGATCTCAGACTATTCACAGCCTTTAGCACAGACCAAGAATCCTTTTGCAGCTATTTAGCCCCAGCTGATGTGTCCCAAAGGTGCTTTTTCAAAAGGCAGCTGGACTTTAACATTCTCCTTGAGGAAGGTATTTCGCTTCTTATTCAAGAAACTCCATCAGTTCTGATTGGATTGTGGGGGAGAGGGAGGAAGGAATAATCCTGAAGAAAAAACTAATCAGAACTAATCCTTCCATCTTCCCCACCAATCAGTCAGAACTGATGAAATGTCTTGTGGGAGAGATAAAATTCCTTCTTCAAGGGAAAAAGCAAAGTTCAGCTGCCTTTTGAAAAAGCACCTTTGAGACAGTCGTGACCTTGGATGACTGAGAATCTCTATAGACCCAGAGATGCACGAACATTGGTATTTGATCCTTGTGTCTTTCTTGTCTCTCTAGGATTATTCAAAAATCTGGTCTCCTTGAATCAAGCCATCCTTGAGAAGATTCTTCCTGGAGCTCTCCCAAGAGATTGGGTGAGCAACGAATCTAAGCCTGTTATTTGGAGGCCCAGTGCGCATCCCAGCGAACCTCCCCTTGAGTGGCTTTCTGCTTTGTGGACTTTCCTGATACACCATGCTTCCTCCCTGGAGCCCTTCAAGGGATGCCCAGTAATACCACTGACCCATCAGTACAGCTCTCTCCATGACATACAATTGGCTCGGCTTTTGCCTCACCCCACCCTCATATTCCAGAGGCATAATGGGGAATGCTTGCCGGATGCAGTGGCTGGAATTTTAGAAGAGTTGGGCTGCACCATGATCCAGAACTGGGACTCCAATTGGTCCCACCCCCAGCTGAAAGAATATGTTCTAGAACCCACACCTAGCAATGTCCTGCAAGCTTTTGTCCATCTGGGGTTAGCAGATGTAGAAAATCACCTGACATTTTTGCCATCCTGCCAGATTGAAAGTTTGAGCGCTTTTCTCTCTACGGCTTCCTCATTTTCTCAAAAAGATATCAGAGTCCTCACTAATTTGCCACTCTTCTTTAAGATGCCCTCTCTTCTTCCTCCTTCCAAGCCAGGTTTGGTATCAGCTCAGGATTATTTGGCTTTAGAAAAGACTTTGGTTCCACCAGTACCTACACATCTCTTGACCCCAGAGCCAGTGCTCTTGTGTCGCAACGAAGCTGAACGAAGCTTGCTTTTCAAAATCCGTGGAAAGCTTCTGGGAACGCCGGATCTGTGCCTGCTGTGTGTCCGAGCAATGAAGAAGGGGTTCTATGCCAATCGAGCTGAGGATGCCAAGCAACTCATGCTGTGGTTACTGCACAGTGGAGACACACTCTTTAGCCAGAGCCGAGAACTACAAGCATTGTGCTGTGATCTTCCATTTGTGGATTGCGGATCAAGAGAACTGCTCCGTCCCTGTCATCTCTACGACCCAGAGAACCACACATTGCTGGCTTTATTAAGACCCAGCCACTTTCCCCAAGGGCCCTTTCAGGAGCAAGCAGTGCTGCGAATCCTTCGTACACTGGGTCTGAAATCAGATCTTAGTACTGTCTGTCCAGCAGATGCAATAACCGCTGCAAGGGAAGTGAATGTAAGTGAAACGGCAACCGCCAAGGCCAAATCCCAGGCCCTTATCCGGATTTGTAATGAGAGTCCTCTACTGTCACGCTTATCTCCTGAGATGCTGAAGCAGCTGAGGTCCCTGCCTTGGGTCCCTGCCATCAATTCCTCTAAATGTGGGCCAGCTGGAATCTTCCTAGCACCTGAATCAATTCGCTCGGAGAAGTATGCAGCTCTTGTAGGACAGGTCATGGGACTGACAAACGCTTTTTGGTCCCACGCTGCAGAAAAATTGGGCCTAGAATGCTCACCACCTCCAGAAAAGGTGATGGAAAATTTTGCTGACCTGGTACAAGGTTATCGCTCTAAAATGACTCCCCTGAATGATGCAAAGTTGTGTAGCATCTATCAACACATGCAACAGCATCTCTTTGATTTCCAGCATCCGCCTGTATACCGTTCGGTATGGAATGGGAACGACTTCTCGTGGCCATCAGATGTGGTACTGTCCTTTCCTAATGATTTGAACTTTGCGCTCCTGATGCCACGAGTTCCTCCAGCTTTCCAACAATACAGGCAGCTTTTTGTAAAATGGGGTGTCCAGCGATCACCCAGCGAGGAAGACGTAGACCAAGCTCTTCGTAAGTTGGCACAACAAATCAATGCCAGACCAAAAGGGGGTACGCAGGCTGAATTACTCCTCTTCATCGCTGCCTTGGACTGGCTTAGCAATCAAAGTTACCATGGGAGAGAGGGAATGCCTATACCGGTGCAAATCACAGGTTTGGTTGGTTTTGCTCTTCGCCCTGCCAATTCAGCACTGTATTGTGACATGGATCGTGCCCGACTTGCTGATTTGGGTGAAGACCGACCCATTTTGGTGCACAAAGCTATTTCTTCTGCCACAGCTACTTTCCTTGGGGTGGAGATGCTGAGTACCAAGTTGTCAGGCTTAGAATTGTTTGAGGCTTGGGGGCCTTCAGAGCCCATCACTCTCCGGATCCATAACATCCTTCGGGAGTACAGCCAGGATGCGGACGTGTTTCAGGAACTGCTGCAGAATGCAGAAGACGCTGGTGCTCTGATTTGCCGCTTCTTAATAGACCTCCGGGAGCATGACGCCACTAAAGGACTTCTGGATCCTGGCATGGCTGCCTGTCAAGGCCCAGCCCTTTGGGCCCAAAACGATGCACTGTTTACTGAGGCAGATTTCTCCAACATTACCCAACTAGGTGCAGCCACCAAGGAGCACCAGGAGGACAAGATCGGTCGCTTTGGCCTAGGTTTCTGCACTGTCTATCACATGACTGATGTGCCTTTCCTTCTCAGTGGTCACACCGTCCTCATCTTTGATCCCAATATCACTCATCTCCAAAAACATATCCGTGCTTCAGCCCGACCGGGCATCCGTTTGAATTTAACGTCCACAGTTGCTGCTTCATTTCCAGAGCAATTTGGGCCCTTCAGAGGGATCTTTGGATGTCGAATTGGGGAGAAATACCAAGGCACTCTGATCCGTTTGCCTTTCCGCACTGAACAGGAGGCCAAAGAATCTCAGATCTGCCCTGAGCCATTTGGACCCAGCCGGATCAAAGGACTAAGAACTGGCTTCCAGGAGATGTCCCAGTACCTGCTGATTTTCCTACACAATGTGCAGGAGGTATCACTCTCCTGCCTTGCACATGGTTCCAATTCTCCAGAAGTTGTCCAGCCACTGGCGACAGTAAGCAGAGAAGTACTGGATGAGATGGGCTTTCCCCTTATACGATTGAGAACAACGTGGCAGTCAGCTATGGATATCCACCACTTTCTGCTCCATTCATGCTCAGCTGATGGAGAAGCCAAGGAACTATTCAGAAAGGGAAGGGAAAAGGGTATCCATTTCTTGCCTCCTTCTTCTAGGGTAGCCTTGCCACTCCGGCCTAGTACTACCATTGGACGATGGCTCCCAGATATAAATGGTTTTAAAGGCCGTGTCTTTTGCTTCTTACCTCTTCCCATTGAATCAGGTCTCCCACTGCATCTCACAGCCCCCTTTGCCGTGCTTAGCAATCGCAAAGGACTCTGGGATACCACAGAAAAGGGCCAGTGGAATATAGCACTGCTACGAGATTCGGTGACAGCTGCATGGCTTGGGGCACTAACTCAGCTCCGAGACATGTACAAACAAGAACTGCTGGAGGATTACGAGTATTATGATTTTTGGCCAGATGTATACAGTACCAAGTATCCTTTCACTGAAGCAGCCAAAGCCTTCTATCGAGCACTAATCGATGGAGTAAATGGGGAGCAGCCAGTTCTTTTCTCTGATGGACAAAACTGGTGCTCACTTAATCATGCTTGCATTTTGGATGATGATATCATTTGTGAGACGCAACTGAGTTCTATAGCAACCAGAGCCTTCTCATTACTCTTACCAAAACCACAGATTGCAGTTTCTCTTCCAGAGAAAGTTAAATTGAGCATCAAAACCTTCACCTCAAGAAACAGTTCAATGTTAAATACTTATAACTGGGCACGGTTCCTTCAGGAGCTTGTTTTGCCCAATCTTGCTAAGCTTGCAGTGCCTGATTGTAATGCCTTGATTCTTCGTGCCCTAGATATGAATGATGACAGGGTGAACGAGCGCCTGAAATCCCTGCCTTGCATTCCTACTACTCCAAATGAAACACTGAAAACTATTAATGAACTTGTACATCCGGGGGGGAGTGTTGCACCTCTCTACAGTCCCAATGATGGCTGCTTTCCTATGGGTGAAAAGTTTCTGAAGCCGGAGAGGCTTTTGCGCTTGGAACATCTTGGCATGACCAAAGATTGGGTGCCAATGGAAGAACTGATAAGCCGAGCCCAAACTGTGGAAGTTTTGTGGCATCAAAACCCGAACGAAGCATACCAGAGAGTCTGCTGTATCTTGCATCTCCTTGATGGCCATCTCCAGGAAAGTTCCAGAAATACTACCCAGGTTTTGTTTAGAGATATTCCCTTTTTGCCGGCAGTGCTTCCTGAGAACACGCATAAAATCTGCTGTCCCAATGAGATTTACCACCACAAGCTGTATTCCTTGGTACATTTGGTTGAACCAATCCTGGACAAGGAAGTTCTTGGGGAAAGCTTCAAGCTCTCTAAGGAGATAATGGAATTCCTTGGAGTGAAATGCAAACCACCCGTAAGTACAGTGCTAAAGCAACTGGAGAGAGCATCCTTGTGTTCCAATGCTCTCTCCAAGAAAAAGCTGGCTAAGATGGTACAAAATTGTTATGCTTTTCTCAATGATATAGTCCGGAATAATCAAAGTAGGGTAGAGGTGGCGCAAAGGGCAAAGACGTTCCCTTTCATCCTGGTCAGTGCTGGCTTTGTGCCAGTGTGTAAAGTGGCCCACAATCTGGCTTTTGACGCTGCTCCATACCTCTTCAAATTGCCCGAGGAATACCAGCAGCAAAAGGATCTGTGGAAGTGTATCGGTCTGCGTGACGCATTTACCTTGGGTGATTTTGCTTCTGTCCTGGAAACCCTGGCTGAGGATGCAGCTGGACGGCCTCTTTCTGAAGAGCAACTAGAAATTGTAAGGTTGATCATTGTAGGGCTTGCTGGAGTTTTGCCAGAAAATCAACAACTGGATTCTTACTTGTCCCAGAAAATGTTTTTCCCAGATCAGGACAACGTCCTACGACAATTGCCTAAGCTGCTTTTTGATGATACTCCATGGCTTCCCCATGAGAGTGGAACACCGTTCTGCCATAGTATGATTCCACGAGAAATGGCTGTGCACTGCGGCATATTGACCATAAAACACCGTATCATGAACCAAGTGAAGATCCCAACACTTTCTCCTTGGGGCACAGAGTTTGGAGCTAAGGAAGACCTGTGTACCCGCTTGTCTAACATCCTTCAGGAGTATCCTTCTTCACAGGATGTGCTGAAGGAGCTGCTGCAGAATGCTGACGATGCTGGGGCGAGCGTCATCCATTTCGTTTGGGATCGCCGCCACCATCCAACAGAGCGTGTCTTCAGCGAGGAGTGGAAGTCCCTTCAAGGCCCAGCCCTCTGCATCTATAACAACCGGACCTTCCAAATGAGCGATATTGAGGGGATCCAGCGCTTAGGATCTGGCGGGAAAGGAGGAAGGCGGGATGTTATAGGAAAATACGGTCTGGGATTCAACACTGTTTTCCATTTGACAGATTGCCCTGCGTTTGTCACAGGGGATAGACTACTATGTGTCTTTGACCCCACATTGCGTTACCTCACAGAATCTGATGAGGTCTCAGCTGGTGCAAAGTACAACCTCACAAAAGATTTCAGAAAAGCCTTTTTGGATGTTTATGACACCTTTTTGCCTGATGTGCTTGAGTTGGAGCAGGGCACACTTTTCCGGTTGCCCCTGCGTACTCCTGCAGGGGCAGCCTCCTCTCCTATTTGCCAGAATTCGGTGTCTGAAACAGATATGGAGAACATGCTGCAGGCTCTTAAAGAAGATGCAGAGTGCCTCATGATGTTTCTCAATCACATTCGCACTGTAATTTTCTCTGTTATGGGCGAGGAAGACAGGAGACCCAAAGAGTTGTTGCGGGTTGAAACTGAAGGAGGGGAACCTGGAAGGCTGGAGTACCAGGAACACCTGCAACAGGCAGCTGCAGCAGGAGGCCTGGAGACGAGCAAACCAGTAGCCATCTTCTACAAAATTAAGATCAGCACTAATCTCTCGCGTGATCCCAGCATCTGGTGGGTTGGAAGGCAGATTGGAATGGACAGCACAGAGACCATAGAGGGCATGCTACTGCCGTATGGCGGTGTGGCTGCTTGTCTTAATAGACGAGTATGTGGGAGGGCTTTCTGCACATTGCCTCTGCCAGGAAGGACAGGCCTTCCCATCTATGTCAGTGGGAACTTTGCTGTGGATTCAGCTCGGCGTGACTTGCGGAAGGACTGCAGTGAAGGGAGTGTCAGTTCAACCTGGAATAGGTTACTCATGCAGTTTCTGCTGGCCCCTTTGTATGGCCAGTTACTTAGAAACCTGTGCCAGGGACTGGGAAGTGAGCCATTGAAATTCCACACACTGGAGGCGTGTCACAATCGTCTTGCTTGTAAGTATTTGCAATATTTCCCAATTGTGACCAAGGACGTACCTCCTGTTTGGCAGCAGCTAGTGACCCATCTGTATAAACTGATGCATAAAGACCAGCTTCCATTGTTGCCAGTCTATCAAAAAAATGTTCATAACCAAAATGGACAGACAATTGAAACGATAAGTGTGTGTTGGAGTGCACCCAAAGAAGAGGATTCCACCAAAGGCCTCTATTTCCTGGAGAATACAATAGAGGATACAATTCTTGAGCGCGCTCTTCAGGAGCTGGGTATGAGCTTGGTCCCTGCCTTTGGACAGCTACAAGATATACATAAGCAGTTTGTCGTAGCAGAAATTGATGTGGTGACTCTCAATTCTCCTTCCCTGTGTCGTTTTTTGAAAGGACTGCTCACCTTCTTACCATGCCCCCTAAATCAAACTCCTCTAAAGAATCGTTCCAATTGCCTTGCTCTCCTAACCTTTTGTATAAATGGATTGTGTTCCGATGATGTGAGTTGCGTGGAAGGACTTCCATTACTGGTGACCAACGATAATGTGCTGAGATGTTTCAGCCAACAAGAACCTGTTTATCAGAATATCGGTGCTTCTGAGCTTTTCCCGCATCATCAACACTGTTTTTCTGCCTTTGTAACTTACAATCTAAAGGAGCTTCTATTAGAAATGAGGTTCCTGAAGGATTTTACTCTAGATGAATCTGTGGCTTACATCCAGGAGATGCTGGCACTGGTGGATAGCTGGGGCAAGGATAGCAAACGCCAGAGGAGCTGGTTAGAGAAACTGTGGAAGTTCTTTGAAAAACAAATCTGTGTGTCACGGGATGAGAAAAAACGGAACCAGTTATTTGCAGAGTTCATTTCCCTCTTCAGAGGATGCAATCTACTCCCTGTCTGTGGTTCCAGTGAGTTGTTGCCTCTTGAATCCCTTGGTATATTGATGCCTGATAACTTAAGTTTAGTTTGTGAAATTCTTGATCAGCTGGGCTTTGCCAAAATTGATCAATCCCTGCTGCCTGCAGAGTTAACTGTATACTGCATCAATCCACAGCTGCTGAAGATCAAAGACCCTATAGTAGTACTAGAGCAACTGTCTACCCACAGCAGCTTACACTGGAATAAACTCGAGCCATTGCATTATTGTTTGCTGTTAAGGTTTCTCTGTAAGGATCTGGGAAAGCTAAATCCAGGATTATTAGGAAAACTGAAAGCTTTGCCTGTATTTGAGACATATCAAGGAAAATATGTACCATTAGTTTCATATGAAAATGTGTATCGCCTGGTATCCAAAAATCCAAAGCTCTGTGAGAACTTTACGGAATTTTATGAAATGGATGCAAGGACTGTTTTACTAAAGGACACTGATTTGAATAAAATTGTAAGCAAGCCCTTAGGTATTGGAGAAATGAATGATTTGCAACAGTTTATGCTGCTTTTGCCTAGGGTACCCAGTCTTCCTGAGGCCCAAGTACTGGAAGCCTTGAAGTTGCTGTTCAGAATCAAATCCCAGTATGATGAAGAGTATGAGACTCAGAAAGCAACTGTGGTGTCAACATTCAAGTCTTTTGCCTTCATTCGGGATGAGGAGAATGTGCTGCGTCTTGTATCATACTTCTATCAGGATAATGTTATTTTTGAAAAGTTGGGATTCGGCTCTAGATTTGTACCATGTAAATTCTATGATTCAATGCTTCCAATCCAAAAGCAGGAAGTGAACCCATTTTTATTGGACCTGGGCTTGCAGGAGGTGATTCCTGAGGAAGATTGTTTGAAATGTGCTGCCCAGGTTGAACAAGAGGCATTCAGCAGCGGTGCTACTTCTAAAAATGTCCAAGAAAAGAGTAAAGCACTCTTGAAATACCTGCTTGAAGACAGAGCAAAAGATGATCTGTCTAATTCCTTCCTGGCAAAATTGTCCAAGATCCGTTTCCTTGTACCGCGTGTCATCCTTGATAAACTGTGTAGCCTTCATTTGCCGTACGTTCCTTGCAAAGCTCCAGTGGCACCCCAAGGTTCTTTGTGCTGTTCACAAAGTGTTGAATTATTTTGGACTTCAGCAGTTAGTTTCTCTCCTAATGTTTATATAGGGAAAGAAGAGAGGGCTTTTCTCCAAAAACTTGGAGTCATATTCACATTACCTACTGAAGCAGTGTTGAAAAATTTGAGCAATGTATGCCAAGTAACCTGTGATACCCTAGAAAATAAGAAAACTCGGGCAGAAGTTCTAAAAGGCATGTACAGATTCCTCTCAGAACAGGAAGAAATAGATGTGAGCTCCCTTAGAGGACTTCTTGTGATACTGACAGATGATAATGAAGTGACGGAGGCAGAAAATGTGGTGGTCCACTTGCAGCACTCAAAAGTCTTCCGGCCATACCTCTACATGTTGCCATCCAAGTTAAGGGCATTTATAGATATGTTTGAGAAGTTTGGAGTGCAAACTGAGGCAACCATCTATCATTATGCTAGTGTTCTGGCCAGGATCCAAGAAGAGACTATGGATCGGATGAAACTGCAACCCAATCTTACTAAAGCAGTGCTCAGGGCTACTCAGTTTTTCATCCAGCTCCTAGAAAGAGCAAAGAAGCCAATGGATTTCTCAAAGCTGCAAGAACTTTATCTCCCTTGCATTGATGGGAAGCTTTATCCATCAAACACTTTAGTATTTAGTTTCTACCAATCTGGCCAAGAACCCCCTGCTTTGATAAAAAAAATTCACTTTCTGGTCGATCTCTCTGAATGTTCCATATCAGCGGACAAGTATAAGCAGTGGAACCTTCTTTGCTACCTACCTAAAAACCTGCGTCCCATGCGTCTCAGTGACATTGTTGAAGAACAACTAGAAGAGTCTTCTCTGAAACTGTGCATCTATCAGGAACACTGTGAGTTTCGGAACAATCTCAAAGAACTTCTGGTTTCTCTTGAATTCCAGAATGCACTGATTGCACTATTGAAATGGCAGAGTAAAAGAGAGGAAATAGGAGGCATGAATGATGGACTCTTCTCCCCAGATCAGTTAGAAGTGGTGTGTTGTGAAAAGCTCTGCACTGTAAAGGTCTACAACTTGCAACTTTTAGAGGGAACTCAATGTGTCAAGACAGTGCATGTTGCAACAATACCAGATGACAAGACAAAAATTTACCTTACTCACCAGGAAAACATGGGTCTCCGAGAGGGAGTACGTATTTTCTCAGTTCTAGTTCAAGAAGTTAATATGCTTTTGGGAGAAAGACTTCATCCGAAAGCTATGGGGATTCTCATGGAGATCTTAGTTTGTCAGGGACCTAAAAATATTGTTGAAGTCCTAGAAAATTACAATGTGCCCCTATATCAGCATGCAAATCTAAATGCTTATGACCTTCCTCCTCCAGGGGAAGACATACCTGAGGAATGGTATGACAGTCTGGATATGAGCATTCTGCATACTTTTGTGAAGGGAGATTATGTGGGCTATCTGGATTCTTCCCAGCCCAAAGAGCATTACCTGTATGCTGTTGTCCTTGAAGTACTTGAGTCACAGAACACATACCGCATTGACTTGGGAGGAGGTCGGGAAGAAGAAGTGACTGCGTATGACTTGTACCATTTCAAGAGAAATAAGCCAGTCTCCGATTCAGATAAAATGGTGATGCTGCCTGTAGGCTCCACTGAGGCTGCCCAAATGGTAAGACCAGGTATTAATGAGTATTGGCATCAACGGCCACTGAGCGAGGTCAAGAAAGAGATAGATATGTGCCTAGCTCAACTTTGGAGACTTTCAGAAGAGGAGAAGAAGAAAGCCCTTAGAAGATTGTATCTCTGCTACCACCCAGATAAAAATCTTGGCCAAGAAGATTCGGCTAACGAACTCTTCAAGTACCTTAAAGAAAAGATCAAGGAGATGGAGAAGGGAATGTGGTCAAATGGTGGAGGATCCAAAAGTAGCACTTCCCATCGCAGAAACTTCTCAGACTGTTGGGGTGAATGGGATCAGCAAGCTCATCAACATCAACAGAGGCACTATGAATTTACCAGCCGAAGATCGGCTGGAAGAGGAGGAGGAGGAGGAGGAGGAGGAGGATGTAGCAATTACAATTTCTGGTCATACCATCAACGTGGACCAAACTCTTCAAGATCACAACCAAAGCACTGTTTCCTAGAGGCAAAGCGTTGGCTCCAGCAAGCAGAATGTGATCTGCAGGTAGCAAGCACCATTGCTGGAAATGGCAACACTGAATGGCTGCTGTATATGGTTTTCAGGGCTATGGAGAAGACTCTGACAGCAGTTGAGTACAAGCAGGGAGGTGGCTTTGAGAGGAATCTCTCTCTTGCAAAGCTGGCTGACAAGGCAGCATCTTATGGATGTGAGCTGGCTAAGCTCCCTGAGCAGATAGCGTTGCTCAGGGAGCACGGCGTGGATGACAAGACAACACAGTATCCCAAATATCACACTTTACCCACCATTCCTCATGAGGCCTTTTCTGCCTGCAAAGAGCAGGGTGTGCTATTGTTAGCTTGGGAGATCTTAAACATGGTAAAGAGTTGGCTTGGCCTCTAAATAACGGCTTGGCGTGGAAATATTAAAAGCTGCGAGAGACCATTATATATATAAAATGCAGCAATGCCTGTAAAGAAAATGTGCAGATTAGATGCTTTAAATTGAGAAGATTGTTCTTCAGAAAAAAAAATAGAGAGCCTCCTAGAACCTATTTTTTTTGTAGATGGTAAAATAATGTGTCTGTGAAAACTATGCATATTCTTTAGTGTTGACATTCCATTATTTGTCTTGATAATTTGCTTTAATAAACTTGGCTTTGTTAAATAATTAAATAATTGGTTACATATTTATGGAGGGGAGCAAAGGGAATTATTATAGCAATAGCACTTAGACTTATATACTGCTTCACAGTGCTTTCTAAGCGATTTATAGAGTCAGCATATAATCTGGGTCCTCATTTTACCGACCTTGGAAGAAGGATGGAAGGCTTGAGGCAGTGAGATTTGAACTGCCAAACTGGTGGCAACAGCCAGTCAGTAGAAGTAGCGGGCAGCACTGCATTCTAACCACTGCTCCACCACAGTTCTTATAGGTTCCTTGATAGAGATTTCATTTCCTCTATCACTGTATTTGATTCTTTTATAAAGTAAACCACCAGTTCACCCCAGTACCCAATAACTAGAATTAATAGGCAGTGTTTTTCCCAATGGATGTGCTTACCAAAATTGTCATGACTACATGAGTATTAATTCACCATATCAAAATTATTCCCCCCCCCCATAATCTGTCTCTCATCTGGTCCTTCAGGTTTTCCAGTGGTGCACCTCTGCCACTGGTTGCTGCTGATTATTTAATGGTTGGTGAGGACTAGCTATACTGAAACTGTCTTATATTTTGGTTCTCTATTTACGGGGATGTGTGTACATATTTTTAATACACATTCAGAAAGGTAGTCTGTAGTTTATTGCATGTCCTGATTTGGCTACAGTGTAGGATTTGTATTTCAGGATGAGAATCACTTACACTTGCACAAGAGCGTCAACCATTTTGGATCAACAAACAGTGAAAAAGTATAATCCTGTTTGGCCCAAATGGAGATGTATTATGGTTTTACAATTGGGACGTTGAGATGTGATTAAAAACACAGAATCCAGGTTTCTGATTTCTAATGAAGATAGCTATTAATACTATAATGTTTAGCAGTACAAGTGATTTTATTTAGTGTACAGTTAACTAGTGCAGCGCAATTGGTCTTAAGGAATCCTAGTTTGGACTATATCCCTATAACCAATTCCACATTGTCAAAATAAAGCATGGTGTTCAGCAAAAGGCACAACAAATGGATGACAGCCTCCAAAGTTACCTTGAGATAAGATGGGCAGCCTATACATCTTACAAATAAATAAATAAATAAATAAACATCTGCAGGGCTGTATATCAGAGCTGTCTTCCTGCACTGGCACTAAACAATAGAAGTTGACTGAGTTTTAACCTAGGTGCGCACCTGGAGCAAGTGTTTTTGATATCTGTCAGCTATCAGTACTTCTCACTGCCAAGGAATGGAATGGTTGTTGAGCAGCCTTCCCTCACAACTGTTATTGTCTGCTAACTGGCGCAACAGAAACTGTTTGAATTGTTTTAGGGTACTGTGTTCATGCTGTTGACAAAACATCCTGTAATAGGTGGTGTTGATGGCAGCAAAAGCTTCAAAGTTGCATATTGCACTATTTTGCATGATGTAGCGATTCTACTTCCTAGCCGTGTTCTTGTGAGATCCCAAGGCTTCTATTTCCTCTGGGAAAGTATATGTTCCTGAACTCAAAGGTTTTGGATGTCTAGCAAGGTCAAATCATAAAGTAATGATGTTCAACTATGTGGACATAATGGTGGCCAGTAGCTGCTGCCTTCCTGTTTTATCTACCATCAGATTGCCCAGTATCTAGGGAAATTAGATTGTTAGTGAAATATCCCATAGGTCCACACAACATCAAACCTTTGTTCTTTGCATCTGTTAAAGAAGTTGCTTGTACTATTTTACTAAGGATGGAAATAATTTGTTAGGAATTCATTCTGTAAGAGAATTGTATTCTTTTCTATCGGGTTTCTCGCCTCTGCAATTTGCTTCAGAGATAGACACATCCTTGAAGACAATTCCCACAAACATCTGCTAAGTGAGGCTGCCCAGAAGCATGAACATACAAGGACAAGGGATACTATGTGTTGTAATGATGAGGCAGATGAGTTGTTTGATCATGAACAACTGAATCATGATGATCTTTATAGGAGTCTAGTCTTGCATTTATACACATTTTTAGTTATCCTCCATCACTGGTTAACTTTGGTTACTGCTTAACTTTGGTTACTGTTTAGCACAGTAATCCATACAATTAATTATCTCTAGTTAAAGTCTAACATATGTTTACTTCCTCTCGCTAATCCTCCTTTAGATTAGTGACTTTGTTTATCTGAGTTGTATTTGCTTGGAAACATTTTTTATCTGAGGTTTGCCATCTGAGATTGGAACATTCCTGCAATTACAACTCTACATATCCTCGTTTTTCATTTTAAATGGAGGATTCAAAGATTTATGAATGTATCGCAATTGTAGAGGATTAAGAGAGGGGGAAGCAGGACGAAACAATGCGAATAAATTTGGAATACATTGAATAAAACAACAGGTTGCAGTTAGTACAATAATAATAATTATAGCATAAAAGAAAAACTGTCTGAGCCAAGACCAATCAGGGAGCCAATTGGTTAGCCACTCAAAAGGTGAGTAATGAGCATGGATATTATTTTGAATGTATGATTGTAAATTGGCAAGCTCATCCTCAATAGTTTTATTCAAAGAATGAAAATGCACAGCATATCCATGGCGTCCAACTAACGTACAGAACCCTCCCTGATGGGCTAAAAGATAGTCTATGGCAAAACGCTGCTGTAAGACATCTTGATTTAAGTCTTCTATTTCATGCTGCAAATCACGAATAATAGCAGCAGTAGCATTGATGGATTTTTCAAGTCTGCAGGTGAGACCAAGAATAGATTGTCTGTTTTCTTGAGCAATTATGCCAGGATAAGAGCCTAGAGTAAGGACTCCTGTAACGGCCCCTGCCAATGTCCGGCCAAATGTAGAACCAGAAGACAGTTGTGTGTCAATAATGACTTTATCGTTACATGTAGGCCCCAGAGAGGAACACCGCTGTTGAGTTGATGGGAGCGTACCTATTTGAACAGGTAGAGTAAAATAACCTTGCACATTGATAATTCTGAGGATGAACATTAGGAGTATATTTATCAAAAAAGAACCACCTATTAGGATCCTTAAGCTGCCAACCAGCGCATATCGATCCTGTATTAGATTGATCAGAGGCATTAAAAATAGGAAAAATGTCAGGATACATATCAGGAGCTATATTAATTCCATGCAAAGAAGAATTAAAGGTACCTGACAACCAATAGTAGTCAGAACAATAACTATAACTCCCTAGCTTTTTTAATATGTGCTGAGCAGCTTCATAATCAGACCAATTATGAAGCCAAGTGTGTTTATCGTGACAACAGAAACACAGACCCCTTGTAAATTGACTAACTTTCAAGTAACGCCAACGGACAGAATTCAATTGCATAGGGGGTATAGAAAATAGCCAGGAATGTGAAATAATTGTAGTTGTGAGACAATAAATGTAGAAGACACGATCAAGTTAGGGGTAAAAGAAATTTGACCAAATGCCATTGGGGGCTCATAGTATAAAGTAATATTTGTGCCATGGGTCATAAATATGTATTGGGCATGACGAACCCACAAATTAGGGTTAAGATGAACCACAGAAGTGTCATTTTGAGCAGAAACACCATTAACGATAAACAAGAAAATACAAAGTAAAATGGTAACAGTTAGCAATAATAATAGCAAAAACAGCAGCAACAAGATTTTCAGGAGTCTGAGGTAATGAGGCCTGTTGCAGTTGATATGTAGTAGATTTAACTTGGCCCCAAGTGATGGGTTGCGGGTGCGTCGACCTTGGAAGATGGACTTCTGTGTTCAGGTGAAGATTGAAATCCGGAATCGGGTTGTAAAGGCCCTGATGCCATGCCATGATACGGATGAACACAGCATGCTGGAACCTACACTGCTTGTCGAGTAGAAGGATCTTCCACGGCAGTTTAACCACAACCCCAGGTGATCAGCGGTGTAGAGCCTTTCCAGGTTGGATCTGGAGCTTGGCAATACTTTATCAAAGGCCTTGCTAAAGATTCAATAATTTGAAAATGCAGATTAACCGGTGAGTCTGCAAGGGAATCTAAAAAGGTTAAATAGTTCCAAATATATAATGCTACAGCAATGAGATTTTGAATCTTTCGCAGATGGTAAGGGCCAGACTCAATTTGTAATTGTTTCCGAAGCAATGCCTTAAAAGTACGATGAGCTCACTCAACTCTAGCTTGACCCTGAGAATTGTAAGGAATTCCGTGCACTAAAGTAATATTCCACTTCTGACAAAAGGTTTGAAATTCCTTACTAATATAAGCGGGGCCATTGTCAGTTTTCAACTGAGAAGGCCGACCCATTATAGCAAAAGAGGATAGGCAATGAGAAATAACATCTGAAGTATGTTCATGTTTTGAAGCAGTAACCCAAAGGAAGTGTGAATGAGTGTCAATAGATTTATGAAGATAACGGTATGGCTTAAAGGTTGAAAATTGAGTTACATCCATTTGCCAAATTTGATTAGCTTGGGTTCCTCGTGGGTTGACACTGACTGGAAAGGGAACTGCCAGTTGCTGACAAACTGGACAAGCACGGACAATATCCCGGACTTGAGATAATGAAATTTTAAATTGCTTTGCAAGCGATTTGGCATTTTGATGAAAATAAGAATGACTAGCCACAGGATCAGCAAACAAAGACGCAACATCCTTTAAGGATTCATCTGCCTTCCGATTTCCTTCAGTGAAGGCATTAGTAAAGGGAGTATGACTTTGAATGTGTTCTACATACAAAGAATACAAGTGAGTTTCCAAACTATTCTTTAAAGATAAAAACAAGGATAACAAATTCTTATCCAAAGAGAGAGCACAATAAGAAAAGGGAAGAGATTGCATAGCTAAATACACATATTGAGTATCAATGATCAAATTAATAGGTTGGTCATTGAACAATCATAAAGCCAAAATCACAGCACCCAGCTCAGCACGTTGAGCTGAAGTCTGCATGGCAGTAAATTTAGAATACCATTGTTGTTGAATCTGCCAGACAACCACACCCCTTGTAGATGATCCATCAGTAAAGACTGTAAGAGCTTTAGAAATAGGATTTCGCACAAAAATGGAAGAAAAGGCCGGATTTAAAGTAGTAGTAACCACTATTCTAGGATCCTTGGGTAAAGAATACAACAAGTTTCCCACATATTGAGAAAAGGCCATCTGATATGATTCTGAAATCATCATCAAATGCTCATGTTCAACTTTTGTACGAGTGAAAGCTATGCTAATGAGATCCTGTCCTGTAAGATGGAGTAGAAGGTTCTATATGACCAGCAGCCAATTGTTCTTGAACCAATTGTTGTAAAGCAGTGAGTTTTTCCCTTGATAATGGCCATTGTTCAACCCAAATCGGCGTAGAACAGAGCCATGTAAGAAGAAGAGCCATCATCAAGAATCAAATGGGCATTAAGAAGAGAAAGGATATCGTGGCCCCAAATATTAGTATGAATATCTAGAATGTATGGTTGTAGGAAAAAGGACTTACCAGCAGATGTTATAACATTAATTTCTTGAACACTCTGCCAAGCAGCTGTAGAACCTCCTATTCCCCACAATGAAGAAACTGTCATTTTTGGCCACTGTACTGGCCACTGTAAAGAGGAGATGACAGTAACATTGGCTCCAGTATCCAATAACCCTTGAAATGGTTGTTTATTAAGGAAGAGCGTTAACAAAGGACGAGAGGAGTTCAGCTGATGAAGTAAGCCTACAGATAAAGAAGTTGATCCAAATCCTGCATCCCCACGATTAGCTATGCCAGGAGATGGATTTTCATATGGAAGAAGAAGCAATTGAGCAACAGAAGAATTACAAGGAAGAACTTGAGGAAGATTCACCCAAATCTGAATCATGAGGATAACAGTGTAATCTGAATCTATTACCCCAGGCACAACAAAACAGCCCTTTTTGGGTGCAGAAGAATGAGGCAAAATTAAGCCAACTAATCCCGAAGGAAGAGGACCTTTGAATTGAGATGGAACTATTTTTAACTTCCATGGGAAATTTAAACTCAATTTCCTCTTGAGTGATTAAATCGATCCCAGCGCTACTGGCTGTGGCTGGGGAGGAGTGAGAGAGACTGCTGGAGGAGTCAGAGTGATGGGAAAGGCACGCTTTGGATTCTGGGTGGGTGCCACACCTATTGGCAAGTTTCCCAACCGAAACTGACATTGATTGGCTCAATGAAATCCCTTTTTGCAAATAGGGCACTTCTTAGAAGGACGATTCTGAGACATAGAAGGTGTAGAACGACAGTCCTTCTGAAAGTGGCCAGGTTTCTTACACTTAAAACAGTTACCAATTGGTCACTGTCCTTTCTGAATAGCAGCTGCTAACATGCATTTTATAAGTTTTTGATCCAATATCCTGGCAGACTCACAGCATATCTGCCAGAGTGTAATGAGCAGTAGCCTTTAACGGCTGTAAAGCTCTTTTACAATCTGCATTAGCATTTTCAATAGCTAAATGTTGAAGAAGTTCACCAGCAGCTTCCTGATGATCAAACTGCTGTCTAATTACTTTGGACAGATGCTCAACAAAGTCAGCACAAGGCTCATTGGCATTCTGTTGAATGTTTGAAAAATTCGCTCTCGGTTCTCCAGCTTGGGGTACCTTAAGAAAAGCATGAAAGGCACATTCAGAAACAATAGTAAGCATAGCTGGAGGAAGAACAACTTGACCAAATAGCTGCTCAACTGTATATGCCCCTCCCCCTCCTAAAGCAGCAGCTTGAGCATGTCTCATATATTCACTCTCCCAAACCACATATTGCATGGATGTTAAAATCATGCGAAATATTTGCTTCCAATCTTCAGGGATCATTGTATAACCATTTTTTATTCCTTCTACAAGTCCTCTTGTAAAATTACCACTAATCCCATAGTCTGTAACTGCCTTTTTTAAACTCTCTTAAGATCTGATAAGGCAGACCCTCCCATTCTGCTACTTGCAGTCCAAGCTATCGCCCCTGACCAGGACGATATTGTACTGGACAAACAGACATTAATTCTGCAAGTTCTGTTCCTGAGACAGAGGCATCCCTTTTACAAGTCTCTACCATTTTCTGAAAAGAAGACTGAACAATAGAGTCAGGAGGCTTTTGCCCTGTATCTGCAGGAGCTGAGGGAATTGAAGACATATATTCAGATGAAGAAGGGGGACAAATGACAGCATTAGTATAACGTGAAGGTGGAGGTGTTCAGAAAGTTCATTGTGACCAAATTTTTCAATTGCATGCCTACATAAATGCCACACATGCAAAACTTCTATTTTTGCTCGAAGTTCAGTATGTAATATTTTCTCTATGTGTTCCCAATCAGTTAATTTTAAAGACCCCTTTTCTGGATACCATAGGCACTGAGCTGCAATCTCCTGGACCAGCCTTAAGAGATTTTTCTGTGGTACCTCAGTATTATTTTTCTTCAACAAATAGCCTAATTCATCTACATGCTTCCTTTGTTCCTCAGAAAGCGAAGACCCCATACTTACAAAAACCAAAAGGTTGAAGAAACCACAAAGGGTTGAAGGTGCACCAAATCCTTGCCGGACAAAGTAAGAGTGTCCCTGTTCATGCGCCACTTGTTGTAATGACGAGGCAGTCAAGTTGTTTGATCATGAACAACTGAATCATGATGATCTTTATTGGAGTTTAGTCTTGCATTTATACACATTTTTAGTTATCCTCCATTACTGGTTAACTTTGGTTACTGCTTAACTTTGGTTACTGTTTAGCACAGTAATCCATACAATTAATTCTCTCTAGTTAAAGTCTAACATATGTTTACTTCCTCTCTCTAATCCTCCTTTAGATTAGTGACTTAGTTTACCTGAGTTGTATTTGCTTGGAAACATTCTTTATCTGAGGTTTGCCATCCGAGATTGGAACATTCCTGCAATATTACAACTCTACAACTGTGTAAAATAACAAAGTATGGACAGAGCACGGACAAAGAACGCACCATGGATAAAGAAGGGGAGGGCCTGGGCAAGACATTGCTCACATTAATAACGAACCTTTGTCTCTGATTGGATAAACTTAGTTTCTATCAGTATATAATACTCTGAGCCACTCCCGCAGGGTGTGGCTATTCTTTACATGCATTTTGTCTATATGTTTTGGACATAGGATTCACCCAGATTTTTTGCTTTGGCCAAAAAATAAAAAAGCTGTTATTTTTGCAAGCCTCACCTCGAGTCTCACTCTTTGGCATCTCCATGGTTCGGGGAAACTCCTGGGACCTTACATTACTATCAAATGTAACTAAAACATGACGGATGGGACAATAACCCAAGCAAAATATGTTTTGAATCTTATACTTAAGATCATATGCAATTGTTCTCCTAGGTGGTAGATCTGTTTTGCACAGTACACCAATGGTTGAAAATTTTTGATCCTTACTCTGCAAAATGGTAGTCCTATGGGACAAATATGACGTCCCTTTAACCTCATCTCTTGCTTTTTCCCTATCTGTCTTGTTTTACATGTAGACCTTGACTTAACGGCCATAATGGAGCCTGCCCATTATGGTTGTAAGTCATGAGGGTTATAAAGCAGGTCACCACATGACCAGACCCACTTTTACAACCTTTTTTCAGTGGTTGTCAAATGATTGCCATGCTTGTTAAGTGAACTCTGCAACTGTTAAACAGACCAATTGAAGTAAATGCTATTTTTTGTCAAAAGCATAAAACACAGCCACACAATTGCAGGATGCTACAAATGCCCATAATGAAGGCTGATTGCTAAGCACCCAAAATACAGTCATGTGACCAGGGGAGTCACCTGTTGGAACTGGGTTGTAAATAGCTTTGGGAAAGGGGGAATCTGTCATAAGTCAAGGACTTACCTATATTCTCCCTTCAATCATTATTTTCTTGCTCTGTGCTATATGCTGCTGTTCCACAGTCCACCCAATTCTTTGCCCTATTCTAACTCAGACAGGTAGTCCTTAATTTATAACCACAGTTGAGCCCAAAATTTCTGTTGTTCAGTGAGGCAGTCGTTAACTGAATTTTACCCCATTTTTTGACATTTTTGTCACAGTTGTTAAGGAAATCACTATAGTTGTTAAGTGAATCAGACATTAAGGGAATCCAGCTCCTCCCATTGACTTTGCTTGTTGGAAGCCAGCTGGGAAGGTTTCAGATAGTGATCACATGAACCTAGGAAGCTGCAACTGCCATAGATACATGCCAGTTGCCTTAAATTTGATCATGTGACCAAGGGGATGCTACAATGGTCTTAAGTGTGAACATTGGTCATAAGTCACTTTTTTTCAGGGCAGTTGTAACTTTGAATAATCACTAAAGAAACGGTTGAAGTCATGGGCTACCAGTATACAGGCACTTTTCAATGTAAAGTTTGATGTTACGATGGACCCTGAAAAAGCTACTTACAACCCCGATTCAAAGCTCCAGGTTCAGCAGGGAGAGAGTAATGAAAAAGAAAGCATCAAGGGTTCTTGGCCATAAAACGAAATTTAAAAAAAACCAATGAGTGAGAAATGACATCACACACTAAGAAGTGTTGAGCTTTAAATGAGAAGACCTGCAAAAGGCTGAAAGAAGAGCTAATCACTTCATCTAATGAAAACAATACTGTTGAAAAACAGATTGAGGTAATTGAAAGGTTCTTCATATCTCCCCCGAACTCTCTGCATCTCTTAAAAAGAGGTAGACTTCCCTGTTTAGAAAACCCTGCTCTAAATGTCCCAATATCAAATTTCAATACAAGGTCCTCAACTTGCAATCACAACTGAGATCAGAAAGTCATGCCCAGTTTTATAATAGTTTTCGCCATGGTTGTTAAATGAATCACTGCAGTTATTAAGTGAATCGTACAATCATTAAGTGAATGCAGCTTCCCCCTTGATTTCACTGGTCAGAAGCAGGCCAGGGAAGGTTACATATGGTGATCACATGACCAGGATGCTGCAACCATTATAAATACATGCTGGTTGCTTAGCGCCCAAATTTTGATCATGGGACAGTGGGAAAGCTGCAATGGTTGTAAATGCGAGGAGCGGTTTTCAGTCACTTTTTTCAGTGCTGTTTTAACTTCGAACGATTGCTAAATGGATGGTTGTAGGTTAAGGACTATCTTATCTATCCTGTAGTTCCCAAGTAGGGGGGATGACGTAACTTTAACTTAGGATAGAACATGAAGCACCCTCCCCTCCCCTCCCGCAGATACCCAGAATCCCCCTCCATTGGCCATGCTGATGGAGCTGCTAGGTCCTGTAGCTTTGGAACAACTTCAACTTCCCATGAAATCCAATCAACCTTATGAATCCAAATAATAGCAATAGCACTTAGTCTTAGACTTATATACTGCTTCATGGTGCTTTACAGCCCTCTCTAAGCAGTTTACATATTGTCAAGTATATTGCACCCAACAATTTGAGTCTGCATTTTACCCAACTTGGAAGGATGAAAGGCTGAGTCAAGCCTGAGACTCAAACTGCCTTTCAGAATAAATTATTTTTATTTATTAAATTTGTTTTCTGTCCATCTCTCTGCGATTCTTTCCACCTTTTCTAAAAGTTTCACTTTAGCATATTGTGCGAATGCAGTATGTATTATCTCCCGGGGTTCGGGACCATTCTCAACCTAAATGCCGATTAATCCAGATGTTTCAGGGACAGCCAGATTTGGCTTTTGAGTCAGATCAAGATAAACCTGAACACTCGTTATTTTATTCTGTATGGGTGGTGTTTTCCCAGGAGGAAGTCTCCTCCTAAATAGGATCGCACTTTGGGGCTTGCAATGCTTTGCATATATCTTGAGTAAAGAAGCCCTAGGCTCAAGCAGAATTTTGCATTTTCCCCCTCAAATAAAATGAAGACTTCACCCCCATGACGTTAGAGCTCTTGGCGTCTATTGGCCGCCTCGTTTTTCTTTCTGTTTCCATTCTCCTCCAGCCGCAGAATCACTTTTGGTTTCCATTTCTCTGGCAGGGAAGGTTGAAGTTTTAAAATTGCGTGCAGACCTCTCATTCAGCTGATTGGATCTTTTCGTGTTGAGAAGCGACGGAGCATCGCCTGAAAGTCGGGAGTGGCAGGCAGGTGATGACGGGGCAGGTTTTGGGGGGGAGGTAAAGAGAAAAGGGGCTAAAACGGTTCAAGAAAGCAAGGCAGGATTTGAGCCAACTGATCTAATCCCATTTGCCCTAAACATTATCAGTTCCATCTCTGGATCGCGCGGCCGAAATAGTTTGGAACATCGCTTCGGGTAGAAACTTGGCACAGATCTTTATAGGCTCTTTTCATTTCTAGAAGGTAATCACTTTAAAAAAAGCAAATTAGAAAAAAAAACCTACAATAAATAGCTTTGCTATAGCAAGGCGAAGAGGATCTGCATATAAGTAATTTTTGTGCCTCCGTTCGAAGTTTTGGCAGCGTAGGGATCCAAATTTGCTGGATTTGAAAAATGCAGTTTGAGAGAGAAGGGGATTGTCGTGGATTGAATCTATTGCGATGGATCATACTCTGGCCTGCTGAATCTCGTATCTAATCGCGAATGAGTTGATTCAAGGTGGGGGATCTGTTTAGTTTTTAATGAATAGATGTCAGAGGGTTAATGGCTTTAAAACTGCTTTGAAACACCAGCTTTGATTTGATAAAGAAACGGGAGACCCGTTCAATGTGGAAATAGATTCCTCCTCTCAAATCGTTTCCAGCTTTCCTAAAAATTGACTTGTTCCAGATTAGCTGGATAGTAAAGGATCAGACCTGTTGGGTGGGGTCTAGAATTAATTTGCCCTCAGTTCAAATTAATCGGTGGGATTAGGTTATGCCAGTATTTCATTTTGTATATTTTCCTCTTTTGTTGTTGCAGGTTGAAAATGTCTCAAAAGGAGAAAAAAAGGTAAGGAAGTATATGTATGGTGTGTGTGTGTGTGTAAGAAATAGAGTGAGAGAAGGCAGAAGGATTATGGCTGGGATTGTGAAAATGGACTCACCTACATGAGAGCAGGTACAATGTAATGGTTGAAACATTGAACTACAGTAGAATAAATGTTTACATGAATGCATCGGTTGTGTGTGTGTATGCATAGAGAGTTGCATATCATTTTCCAAGGAAAACGTGAATGTGACATTATATTCCCATATAGAAGATTGTGTTTGATGTACATGCACTCTCACCTTGTTAGGAAGGCTAGGAGGAGGCCACTGGAGGTCATGCCCAAGGCCTGCGGGGGATCAGACTGAGTTGTCCCACTGATCATAGTTCTATTTTATCAATTTATCAACCGTAGAGGTGGCCCAACTCACTCTCAGTCCTTTTGTTCTAACCTTAGAATCACCTTCTGAGGATAGCCTGAGAGAACTGGTGATGGGCTAAATGTAGCCAGAATATGATTTGTTAATGGATTAATGTGTTGCATGAATGCAACCTTACGAACAAGAGCTGACTATTAAATACACATGGTAAACCCTGCCTGCCATGCAGTGAAGCAAACTGTTTATTGATGGATCCAGTAATTCAAAATTTAACTCTATGGTTATTCCTTGTCTGGTTTTAATCATGAATTACTGTATCTTCACTTGCTCGTATAATTTTATGGGGCAGGTAGTTTTGAACTTAACAACTACAGTTGGGACCAGAATTTGTATTACTGTGCAAGGCAGTTATTAAATGAGTCATACCCAGTTTTACGACATTTTTTTAGCACAGTTTTCAAGTGATCATAAGCAAATACAGCTTCTCTCCATTGACTTTGCTGGTTGGAAACTGGCTGGGAAAGCTGCGAGTAGCAATCCCATGACACTTGTACGCTGCAACCTTTGTAAAAACATGTTTGTTGCAAGCACCGGAATTTTTAACATAATATTAGGGATCCTGCAACGTTCGTGAGTGTGAGTGCAAGGATGGATCGTAAGTCACTTTTTGCAGGGCCATTATAACTTTGAACAATTGCTAAATGAACCTCTGTAAGCGAAGAACTACCTGTGTTACTTCCTTTTTAAAAAAAAGTTTTTATTTTTATAACAAACAAAACAACAAATGAAACCTTTCAATTATACAGTGTGTTGATTTGGTACATACATTATGTGCACAGTATAATCCTTTTAACTTTACATTCATATTATATTCTAATCAACATTCCATATCATATTATATCATTAACGTTTTAATCTCAATTCCAGGCAATTTTTTGAAGCAAATCTCAACTCTTAAAAAATTATATTCATATTGTAATTTATATTCTGTCGACATTGTAAATTTATAGTTTCTAGTCCATCATTTCTGCCTTTTATCCAAATCTACCCCATATCCAAAAATTTTCCCCCAAGCAATCATTGTTTCTTTAACTTCTTCTAAATTCCCTCCTAATAAATAACCATAAAGTTTTTTAATCATCTTCTCCTCAGTTCCTGTTAAAATTGTATCTAATTCAGTAAGTTCTTTGTAAAACCCTTCTGTCTTGCTATCTTTATCATATCTAGAATGTATTTACACATATGAGTACCAATTCATCTTTATCTCTTCTCCGTCTAATTCTTGCTTTGTTTTGAGTTCACCCCTTTCATTTAATATTTCCCTATATCTAACTATGTGTTCCATTTTAAAAACAACTGGATATGCAAATGCCTCTATTGTAGATAACTAGACTGGTATTTTAGTATAATATTGTTTCCTTATTTTCTCCCAGGTTGACAATAAAGCATCTTGAATGTAATGCCTCCTGAAATACCCATGTGCTTTACTTTCCTTATACCATAAAAATGCATGCCACCCCAATTGCAAATCATGACTTTCCAGCATTAACAATCTAGTATTTCTCAGAATAATCCATTCTTTCACCCACATCAATGTTATTGCCTGGTAATATGATTCCTAATTGGGTGATCCAAAACCACCTCTCATTCTAGCATCCTGTAACAGTTTTAATTTAATTCTTGCCTTCTTTCCCTGCCATATATATTTAAATATTATTTTATTTAAGTCCTCAAAGTATTCTTTCCCTAATTTAATTGGAATTGTCTGAAACAAATATAATATCCTTGGTAGTATGTTCATTTGGATTGTAGATATTCTCCCTATTAGAGATAGTTGTAAAATTTCCCACTTTTTCAAATCCATCGCAATCAGTTTTAATTTATAATAATTATCTTCCATTAATGTCCCACATCTTGCTGTTAATTGTATTCCTAAATATTTTACTTTGTTTGTGATCTGGATATTCCACCTGTCTGTCAATTCTTTCCTTTGCCTTTGATCATATTCTTAACTAAAATCTTAATTTTATCTTTATTTATTTTTAATCCTGCTGCCTGTCCATCTTTTTCAATCTTTTCTATCGATTTGGGTGCTGTTTCCAATGGTTCCTCCAATATGAAGACCAGATCATCTGCAAATGCTTGTAATTTATATTCCTCCTTTTTTATTTTCATTCTCTTTTATTACTCTATTATCACTGACATTTCTATTTAATACCTCAAAGTCAGTACAAACAGTAGTGGTGACAGAGGGCATCCTTGTCTAGTTCCTTTTTTAATGTTAATATTATCTGTCAAATCTCCATTTATCATTACTTTTGCAGATTGTTTATAATAGTGTATATTGCCTCAATTGCCTTAATGAATCTTTCTCCAAAGCCCATCACTTCCATTTGCAATAACATAATAAAAGTAATAAAAGATGTTTAGAATTATTGTTCCTATCATAGTAGCTCTTGCAGGGCCACAAAGTCCTATGCTGATGTTAGATAGATGGAGTAGCTACACAATGTATAGGCATTGCTAGAAGTTGGCTATTAGAAGGTCCAGATGCCATTGAACGCTGTATCTGAAGTTTGTGTCTCTTTCAGGAAGGAATTTCGGCAGAAACCGCCACCGATCCTCAAGTATTTACAGGGTATCCTTCGCAAATACCCGGATGGAGGGCAGATATTAAAGGTGGGTTTGTGAGAGTTAAGGACTGGATTTTTTTATCTTTGCAAATATTGACCGAGAAGTAGACTCCAGCTGCATTGTTTGTCCGTTCATTCAATGATTCATTCATTCCATCATGTTTATCCATTATATCATCTCCTATAAATGTAATTCAATGTATCTGCAAACTATTTTTGGTTTGTTTCGGTTAACTGAATGGTTAAATGCAATTATACACATATAAAGATAACAGCAATATTGCATTTTGATGCAAGGAACATGATTCTTCATTTTAGAATATTCCACAATTTATTTGTCAGCAATATCTAAAGAGCAGTTTTGTTTTCCACAAAAAAGTAAGAAAAGTTGTCCTTTATATGTGTAATATATTTTAAAATATTTCTGAAAAATTATAGCACTTTTTATTTGTTTAAAAAGATATGAATCTAAGTAAATAGCTTGATGGTAAGCCTCTCTGGGAGTTACTGCTAAGTAAGTATAATTATCTCTGTTCATCTATGTATTATTTCAACTTGTCTTATAAAATTTTTGGAGCATACTGAAAGAATGACTAGAATTAAAGTACACATGAAAAGGGGACATAATTATGCATGCAGTTTACAGTGGGAATTTTTGGATTTTAGAACTGTTATGGTATCCATGTTAAGGGAAATGTTGACAGCTGCAGTTCCCATCCACATGTAGGTAGGTCAGCAGGTTAGGAAAGTTAAGAAAGGTGTTTTGGAGTTGCAGGCCATTTGGGTTAGGTATATTTTTGTATACCTGTTTCATTAAGTCATATAATAATGTACAGGTAGAGCCCGCCTACTGACTGCCTCATTCCTTAGAAGTGCTGAAAAATAACTTTACAACCAGTGACCACTTTTACAATCTTGCAGCAGTTTCATTTACATGACCGCAATTATAGTCCATATGCATTGTGCTGTTCCTTATCTGGTTTTCTTTCTCCCCCTTGGGGATTGGAGAGGAAGGGATTGCAAGAGAGTAAGCGGACATACAAAAAGTACATGGGGCTGTTTGTACCAGCATATCGCTTTGGGTGCATGTTCACTACTGTGTGCTTGCTTGCTCTCTTGTAATCCCTTCCTATCCAATGAATGTAAATACAAATATTAATTCCCTTATTGTTATTCATCACAGCACCAGATGAGCATTCCAAAGACCAGAGAAGTGAGGAAAGGGAAAATAGTATAGTCACATGATTTCCCATCTAGCGATCATTTCACTTAACTGCAAAGCTGCCAGTCCCAGTTATGTTCACTAAACAAGAACTATTTGCACACGAATAAACACACTTACATTTCACCTGCACATTTAATCTCTCGTGTTTATCACAGGGAGGAACTCTTGTAGATTAAAACTGAAGGAAATGGAGAGATGAAGACTAAAAACCTTGGAAAGGAAGTCCCAGGAAATCCCAAGTTCTTTGGGAGAGAGTCAGGCAGGGATAAGTAGCATTTCAGCATCTCAGATCTGAGTTTTAAAGAATGGTGTATTTGTAAAGGCACAGCTTAATATTTATCAGCTTTGGTTTCTGTCTGAATTGGTTCTCTGCTTTTCTGCTTCTTCTCAAAGGAGCTGATCCAGAATGCAGATGATGCCGTTGCTGAAGAGGTGATTTTACTCTATGATGAGCGGAGTTTTGGAACACGAAGCCTTTTCTCTGATGGATTGGCAAGCACCCAAGGTATTAAGCAGGACATGAGGAGGACTAAAAGCTGTTCACTTTAACCCGGAAGTAATTCCAATTGTCAAGTGGGGGTAGGTGGGCGGGTTCTGATGGGGGAGATCTATATTACGTGGTTTGGGATGCAGGCTTCCTGCCACAAAGACCTGTGGTCCATATTTAACTGACAGAAGGAAAACTGGATAAATTATAGCTCAAGGAGATTGTACAGACAGTCCTCAACTTAAGACCATAATTGAGCCCAAAATTTATGTTGCTAAGTGAGACGTTTATTAAGGCAGTTCTGCCCCTTTTTACAACTTTTCTGGCCACGGTTGTTGAGTGAGTCATTGTAGTTGTTAATAATCCAGTTGTTAAGTGAATCTGGCGTCCCCACTGACTTTGCCTGTCAGAAGGTCTCCAAAGGTGTTCACATGATCTGGGCAGACTGCAACCGTCATAAATATGAGTCAGTTGCCAAGCCGCCCAATCTTGGTCACGTGACTATAAGGATGCTACAATGGTTACAAGTGTGAAAAATAGTCATCAGTCACTTTTTTCAGGGATGTAACTTTGAAAGTTCACTAAGTGGACTGTTGTAAGTCGAGGACTACCTGTATTGTTAAGGGGTTTAAGGAATGGTTTTCCCATTTCTATTAGATGTACATTAGACAACAGGGGTCCCCTCATTTTGCAGGCAGCAGGGCCTGTTGACCCATTTAATTTGACGCTAATTAATTTAATTAAGTTTTAAAAGCCTTCTATTTTAGAATTAGTCCTCGGCTTACAACCACAGCTGAGCCCAAAATAGTTGTTAAATGAGTTTTCCCCCATTTTAGTACCTTTCTTGCCACAGTTCTTAAGCGGATCATTGCAGTTGTTAAGTTAGTAAGACGGTTGTTAAATGAATCTGCCTTCCCCATTGGCTTTGCTCGTCAGAAGGTCACAAAAGGGGATCACATGACCCCCAGGACACTGCGACAGTCATAAATGTGAACCAGTTGCCAAGTTCCTGCATTTTGATCTTGTGACCATGGGGGATGCTGGAACGATCATAGGTGTGAAAAATGATGATGGGTCACTTTTTTCAGTGCTGTTGTAACTTTGAACAGTCACTAAGTGAAAAATTATATGCCAAGGACTGTCTGTATGAGTTCTTACACGAGAATGTTGAAAATAAAGCGGATTTTGGGGGTTATTTCTAGTAGGTTCCTCATGGACATCCTAATTTAAGATGCCTATGTGTACAAAATCACCCCCTCTGTGCCCCACACCACCCTTTAAGTGAGTTTTGATCAGACAAGTCTCTCTCTCTTCCCCCAGAAGTCATTTGCCACTGATTCCTTAACTAGCTGACCAGACTGGCTATACTGATGTTATGTATAACCTCCATGCAAATAACTTGGGTGACGCTTAGATCAATAGCACTCGGACTTATATACCGCTTTATAAGACTTTACAGCCTTCTCTAAGCGGTTTCACAGAGTCGGCCTATTGCTCCCCCCCCCCAGCATTCTAGGTCCCCCTTTTACCCACCTCGAAAGGATGGAAGGCTGAGTGAACCTTGAGCCTGGTGGGACTTGAACTGCCAAATTACAAGCAGCCTGCAGTCAGCAGAAGTAGCCTGCAGTACTGCACTCTAACTACTGAGCCACCTTGGGTCTTAAGGTCAAACCGTGTATTCAGCTTGTAAAATCGAGATCGCCTTTTATCAATGGCTGTTTTTTGCTTTGGGCTCCTCCACCTGCGGCCTTGGTGGCAATCAAGATGTTTCCATGTTGTTTTTAGTAATCAGACAAGGGTCGTCCCCCACCCCCCAAAAAGCGAAAATATTAGTTCTGTGATTTGCATCAGATCATCTGAAGGGAGTTTGGGGCTTATTTTTCCATGATCCGGAACTCCTTCTTCACTCTCTCCTCCGGATTGATGTGTGGGCATCCTTTTTTGAATTCCCTGCACACTTGCAGCATTCAGAGGTTGGTGGAAATGAAGAAGAGGAGTGCATAGGGTAGAGGGACCAGAAAGTGGGCTGGGAAAATGACCTTTGGGGGTAGAATAAACTCCCTTTTTTGACCCTGTAATCTCTTACTGTCAAGAAAGGAGTAAATCTATGTTATTCCTCTCTTAGGAGCTGCACTTCTGGCTTACAATGATGGCATTTTCACTGAGGATGACTGGGAAGGGATCAAAAGTCCTGGCATCAGTCATAAGGAAGACGATCCATCTACTGTTGGTAGATTCGGCTTAGGCTTCAATTCTGTCTACCATGTTACTGGTGAGTAGCTGTGCATGGCTTGATTTAGGAAAGAGCAAATTTCAAAACCGACAAACATTTCTGAAAACATTCCTTGTGCATAGTGTTTCCTTTGACCGCCGCTGCCAAAATTCTGAAGTATTTTCAGAAAATGGAGTTCTTTTTTTTTTTTTTGAAACAAATTTTTATTAATTTTAGAGATAAAACAACACATCATTAACCTTTAAATACATAAACACATAAAACCTCTTAACATTGTAAATCCTTACAAGTCAAACAAAACATTATTTTTATACAGCATAATTCCAAATTATCCCATCTCCATATGGACACACAAATATCTTTCAGCAAATTTCTCATTATTTCTCTTTACTCCTATTCAATTTCATTTCTCTTCCATATTTATTCATTTTATAGTCATCATATTCTTTTCTTTCTGGCTTGTTTAAATTATTCTCATCTAACATTCCTCCAAGGTTTTATTGATTCTTTTTTCCTTTTTTTTATAAAAAACAAATTTTGTTAGTTTTACCATAAACACAATACACAAACATACAAACACAAAACATAAACAAAACTAAAAGATCTTTTCTGAAGGTTGTCTGTTCCCGGGTTAAAACTCTTTACACAGACACAAATTCAAACATCATATTCAACCCAAATCTCCTTCCATATCTAATTATCATTTTCTTTTTATATATATATATAAAAAAACCATTTTTATCAGTTTTATAAAAACAATGCACAAAGAATCAAGGCATAGCAGCTTATAAATTCTTTTCTAAGAAAAAATAATAATAAAAGACCAATAAGGCATAACATTTCCAGATTATAATATCAATATTTCATATAATATTAACTTCATATCTTATCCCTACTTCTCCTTTCCATCCAAATTATTTATTAATTAAAGTTTTATTGCCTTTTATCAATATACAAAATCCAAAAAAAAAAAAAAAAGCATATATATCCTTCTATATCTTATTACCATTTTCAACAACATTCTTTGTCTGTTCTATTTCCAATTATCCATTCATCTTTTTTTTTCTTTTACTATACTTCTCCTGTACACCAATTGGAGTAACATCTATAACTCATTACCCTAACTTAGAAATACTACATATAGCAATCTTTCTTGGGATTCTGTTTAAAAGATTCTAAAATTACATAATAAATTTTATATTCTAAATATACATATAAAAACACACTCTTATATACCCTCCAGAATCCCTCTTTTAATCTAAATTAAATTCACCCATTGTCTCTAAATAAACTTTTTTTCTTTAGGTCTTGCTTCCCCCCATTAAGGCTTCTCCTCCCCCCCTTTCTCTCTTGCTTATTCTTCTCCTTGCCCTTTCTACCCCTTTGCTTTTTCCCTTCGCTTTTCATACTCCTTTTCCTTTGCTTTCTAATCTTGCCTCCATCTTTTCGCTCATTTTTCTCTCTTTTGGTTGTTTTTATAATTCTTAAAATCCCCTTTTTCTTATCCTTTTTCTCCTCCTCTCCGGAAGGGACCCATTGTTCATCAAAGATGGCTTCTTCTTCCTCTTCTTCCTTGTCCCAGTCCTTCTGCTGCATAATCAACTTTTCAACAGAACATAACGCCATTTCTAAGAATTGAAACAAAGCGCCCAAAGTATCTTCTTTTTTATATTTTTGATATTCAATCTCTAGTTCATCCACAAACGATGCCATTATGAAAGGGGAAACTTTTTCCAAAACAACCACAAGTATTTTTAATCAAAGACAATCAAAAGCATTTGAAAAAAAAAAATTCCAAAAATTAATACTTTTCTTCCTTCTTCTCTTTCTCTTTCTGGATTAATTTTTAATCAAAGAGGTCCAATTACCATATATCTTCCTTTGGGATCCACAAAGACGTTCTAGACAATCTCCTCCTTTTTCAGCTTCTGCTCCAATTTTTTTTCTCCCTTCCCACTTGCAATGACAATTTTAAATAATCAAAAATCCATACCTCCAGCAAAGATTTTCCAATTTCTTAAATTTTTCAATGTCCAAAAATCCCTTTGTCTCTTAGCTTCAACTTTCAAAGCAATCCACTTTCAATGTCTAATATATCCAAATATTTCCG
This sequence comes from Hydrophis major, assembly GCA_033807585.1. Taxonomy (NCBI): domain Eukaryota; kingdom Metazoa; phylum Chordata; class Lepidosauria; order Squamata; family Elapidae; genus Hydrophis; species Hydrophis major. The sequence continues at coordinate 24,112,538 of CM066343.1, read as the reverse complement.
CTATTTCCGTGGGGTGGGAGAGTAAAAAAAAAAAAAAAGTTCCCTTTAACAGCTTCTCCGCCGCTTTTCGCTCTTCTTAGGGATACAATGTATCCTCCAGCAATTCAAGCAGCTCAATTCCAGGCAATTTAAAAGGTGTTACTTGACCCGGCTCAGACAGAACTTTCACTCTTCACACTTCCTCCAGCACAGTTCTTACCCGGTTGCTGGCTTCTTCGTGGCGGCCATTGCTGACCGCCCCTCCACCGCCTTGGGAAAAAGGGGTTTTCCCGGAGAAGGGGGGGGTCTGCGACACCCCCACCTCCCTATCCGACTCCCCTCTCTCTTCAGCTGTCCCTACAGGGCAGCCATATCCCCCTGACCCATCTGGATCGGGGGTACCTCGACGGCTAGCACAGCAGGAATCGCGAGCTGTCGCGAATTCCTGCTGCCCCGAAGCCACGCAAACCGAAAGTTCCAGAAAATGGAGTTCTGTGCTTGCCTGGTACATATGAAATCCAGCAAGACACATTCCCAGTATTTTAGATAAGGGAGGAGTTGGTTTTTTTCACAAAAGGGGATCCTCTAATATTTAGCTTCAACCCTAACTGCAAGTTAAAACCAGACAAATCACATTGTGCTGTCTGATTTATCAACTATGGATTTTCAGTTATTGATTTGTGCAAATCCAGCCAGTTGTAGCTTAGTGTGAATGAAATACCTGTGGTTTAGCGCAATAAGGTTTGTATGGGGCACTAAGCCTCAATGTGATTTGCCAGGTTTGATTTAGCCCGAAGGAATGGCTGTCAGAATCTCATGTGATATGTGGGCATCCAGTAAAGTGAAGAGACACTAGAACAGCGTTGCTCAACTTTGACAAATTTAAGATGCGTGGATTTCAATTTCCAGAATTCTGGGAGTTGAAGTCCACACATGTTAAAATCGCCACGGTTGAGGGACACAGCTGCTCACCCAAGAAGCTTCTGGGACGAGAAGCAAAACATCTTCAAAGAAAAAGCCTCTTGGAAAAACACCTTTGGGACAACCATGACTTGGATGACTGAGAATCTCCATAGACACTTAGCTATAAATTCTACAGCTGTGTTCCTCAACTTTGGCGATTTTAGGACACAGCTGTAGAATAAAAGTAAACTCTGCTGGATGTTTTTTCTCTTTGCTTAGCAACAATCCAATGACGGTTGATCTTTGCCATTCCCTTTTGCCATTTTCAACTTTGTTCTGCACAATTTTATCCCACCGCAATCGCTTGACTGTTCCTTGGGTATATTTCCTGGTTATCTGGTCCACAACGTTAATATTTCCTGGTGGTCCAAGTATTATTCGGGTTAAGGACTAAGATAAGGCAGACTACTGTTGACTAATAAGGAGTGAAATAAGAAAGAAGGAAAGTAATAGAAGAAGGAGTGTTTGTCTTATTCTTGTGAAGTTAAATTTCTTTCCTTCTCATCCTTCAGACTTTCCATCAATTCTCTCTGGTGAGTTTTTGGGAGTGCTGGACACACAGCAAACAGCATTAGAGGAAGGAGGTCAGCTGTGGAGTATAGAAGAATGGGAGGAAGCATCTGATCAGTTCCAACCATTCTGGGCAACCCTAGAATCCCTTGGGAAACCTTGCCCAGCAGTCAAGGGCTACTTCCCGGGCACCCTCTTTCGCTTTCCTATTCGGCAGAGCCCTTCCAAGATCTCAGACAACATCTACAGTCCACAACGGGTGCAGGAACTTCTGCACTCCCTCTTAAATGATGCTCCCATTAGCATGCTCTTTCTCAGGAACATCCAAAAACTGACCCTGGGCTTCGTTGGGTCTGACGGTACCATCTGTGAGCTGCTAAAGGCTGATATCTCAACTCGTCCATATTGTGAGTCAAATGCTATTCAAGATATGCTAAAACCAGCCAAAGCATCTCTGAACCATGGTAGCGGTAGAAGTATCTCGGAAATATTTGCTGATTATAGTCTTGGCGCCACATTGGAGACCAATGGCTGCATCAAAACACTTGCTTTACAAGGTGCTGGGGTTGCTAAAGCTGCCAGCTGCGATTGGCTCATATTGTCAGCAGAAGCAAAAGAAGCTGATCTCCCAGGATTGTGGGACCTGGCTGAGAAGGTGAAATCCAGACCAGCATTATCCCTGGCTTACTGTTTGCAGGATAGATGCGCTGGGCGCCTTAGCTGTGTCTTGCCTCTCCCAGCCACGGAGGAAAACATCACTGGATTGCCACTGCATATCAGTGCTCCCTTTCAACTCACCGATGACAGGAGGCATGTTCAGTGGTCTGAGGAGGGGTCCCAGGCACGGGGGGCTGAAGGCCGCTGGAACCACATCCTGATGGAGGAGATACTGCCTGTTGCTTATTGCCAAATGGTTGTGCTGGCCTCCTCCTGTCCCGGTGACCCCTATGCATCATGGCCAGACCCAAGTCATAGCCAACAACTCCGGTACAAGCCTTTAGTAATTGAAATATGCCAGAGGTTAAGGAACATGAGACTCTTGGTGAGGGTTGGAGAGGGGGACCCTTGCTTGCTCCATCCTTCTGAAGCCGTCCTTTTGCCAAAGGCCATCTTGGATAGGCCTATAGGTGCTGTGCTGGAGAAGGCCCTCCTTTTGGCAGGATCACCTCTGGCAGCTGCCCCTCGTCATGTGCGTCAAGCCTTGGCATTGGGTGCAAAAGACGGGACAGTAGTGCAGGAGGCCACAGCCAGGTTTGTGAGAGGGGCTCTGCAACATGCTGACAAAATCTGGAATTGCCTCACAGAGTCTGAGAAAAGGTTGCTACTGGAATATTTGGTTGAAGATGGATGTTACCTGGAACTGAAGGATCTGCCCCTGCTTCCAACAGCCAATGGGCAATTCACCTGCTTTGGAGAGGCTGGAGAGATTGTATTTGTTGAGAATCCTGACTTTCCCAGGTGAGCAGCTTTCTTCCATCCTACCCTCCCCCAATGGTCTAATTTTGTCTTCCCTTTCTTCCTCCTTCAGCACACTGTACTTCCTGATTTGATTATCTGAATCGAGTCAGACTTGAACTCCTGTCAAGATAGAAATTCAAAATGCTTTAACTGTAAAGGGAAGAAGAGCTCTACTGATTTGTTCCAGAGTAGTTGAAGCTCAGTGTCAACAGATGCATTTAGAAATGCCACACTCTAAATCTTTTAGTGGACGTACTTTCCTAAAATATCTTGTGTTGTAAGCAAAGAAAATTAAATGGAAATCTGTGTCACTTTTTAATTTGTAAGTATATTGCTGGGCCCCGGATAGAACAGGTAGCATACCTAAAAAGTAAGAATGTAGAAAATGGAAAATGCACTTGTTTCTTTAGAAAAAAGATGGACGATAATATCCAGGGGAACAGTCTTCATCCCAGGGTGGTTCCAGCTAGGGAGTGAAGGATTAACCTTGTCAATTCAGTAAACAAACCAGATTGTCTTAATCAGAGTTGGGATTCAAATTTTTTAACAACCGTTTCTGTGGGTGTGATTTAGTTGGTGGGTGTGGCATGATGGTCATGTTATTGGCTGGACATGGCCAACTCAATATGACTCACATCGAGGCATGCATCTCCTTGCCTGGCCTCTCATAACTGTGGGGATGCTGCAACAGTTTAAATGTGAAAAATGGTCATGTCACTTTTTTCAGTGCCATTGTAACTTTGAATGGTCACTCCACACAAGCAAAGTACCAGCAAAGGAGGGAAAAATAACTCCAGAGGAGTTCCTGAGACAGGAAGTCTAGTCCTGCCAAGAATGTAATAAGAGTGAAGGAGAGGCAGTTTCTGTAAGCAACACCAGAATGTTTCCTTTCTGCCTTCCTTACAGGATTAGGCCAGTAATTTCTTCTAACAATGGTTCTCTGAACTGCTAAGAATGTTAACAACCAGTTCTAGCAAATAGGTGCGAACTGGTAGAATCCCACCCTTGGCCTTAATGTTTTATAGGCCTATGTAATATTTACAATCTTAAAATATATAGAATAAGACCCATTTTCTTGACCTTCCTGGTAGTTTGTAATTTATTTATGGAACTTTTCTCTTGGTTTTGCAGAATTCTTTTGCCTTGTTTGGCCAATCAATTTCTTCCCAAAGATCTAAATCCTGTGTTGCTGAACCATTTGCAAACAATTGCCAAAAAAGGTAAGTTGTTATCTTTCCCATATATGTCAGAAACGGGAGTGTAATAGGCTGTGAGAATAACCTTGAGGAACAGAAAGAAGAGCCACAACTAAAACAATAGTAGCATTCTCTTGGTTTGAGGCTCTCATTCATGTTCCTCAAGGTAATTGTTACACCCCATTAGACAGGTTGTGCAGTCTTATCTAGTAGCTCCCACCATCTCAGTGGAATATTGGTTGCAGAGGATGGAGTTAATGGAATATACCTGAAGGACAATATGAATGGGTCTTAGCATATCTATCTAGACACAGCAGCCAGCTGCCCTCTGAGATCAGACAGACTGAAAGTCATCATCCCCTAAAGCAGGGGTCAAATTTGATTGCATCATGTGACATATGACATTTATCCTGTATCCTGTACAGACGCAGATAGATAAAACTCCACAAAACATCCATAACAGAGTACTTTTATTGGTTCATCAGGTATCCTCATAACTCACATTTGTGATGAAGTTCTTCTTTAATGACCAATCCTTTGCATATCTGTCTTGTAGGTAAAAAGATAGTTTATCTCCCATCCTTTTTCTCCCACCTTGTAACGATAGAAGTAGAACAGTTACCACGAGTCCATGAGTTCAGCCAAGAGTGAGGAAAACTCCCCCAACCCATCGAGGGTCAATTTAGTAACCAATTGGATTACAAATGTGGTCATGTGACATGGAGTACATTTCCCAGGATACCTTAACTACATTTACCATGATGCATTCCCTTAAGGGAACAGCTCACAATTGCTACCTAACTATCCAATTCTCATACACTGGCTGGACAGCACACTCCCTGCCTGAAATTGTAAATTCCACTATGAAAAGAAGAGAAAAAACATTACCTATAAACTAAAATAAGCAGTAGACAGTAATACTAACTGAATAGCAGATAACTATATTACTAAGATAAACAGCTAGCTAGATAACTAAGAAAAACAGTAGACATTAATAAAGCATCAAACAAAGCAAAGCATGCAAAGCTTGAGGTTCAATCTTCAAGTTCAGCCCTTCTCCGCAGTAGCACAAGGTCGGTGACCGGCCTGGTCACAGGAGGAATCTAGTGACGTCACCATCAGGACCTTCACTTTGTGGATAAGTCCATCAGAGCTGGACATGGTTTGAGACACAAGTTCCATAGGCCACGAGTTGCAATTCACATCCTTGTCTTTCAGCAAGACAAAGTCTCCCTCCTCAAGGTTTGGTTCTTTGGTCTTCCATTTACGGTGGTCTTGTAGGGTAGACAGGTACTCTCGCTTCCAAGGGTTCCAAAAGGTGTTGGCAAGCTGTTGAACTTGTCTCCATTGTTGTTTGTACAAGTCCTTAGAATCAAAGTTCCCTAACGGTGGGGGCCAATCACCCGTCTTTTCAGTTAGCAAGGCAGCTGGAGTGAGAATGGTGGAATTCTCAGGATGCGAAGAGACCGGAACTAAAGGTTGACCGTTTATGGTGGCCACAACTTCTGTCATAAGGGTAGATAGAGTCTCATGTGTCAGTTTAGGTGCTTTCGTCAGCATCAAATCAAGGATCCGACAAACTATTCCGAATCATAAGTTCCCACGCTCCTCCCATGTGAGATGGGTGGGGAGGATTAAATATCCATGTGCATTTGTTGGCTTTAAGGTAGCCGTCGGGTGGCGAGTCAGGGTGAATGTCATCTTCAATTTGTAGTTCTTTACAAGTGCCTGCAAAGTTCGTTCCACAGTCAGATCTGAATACCTTGACTGGGCCTCTGTGGGCTTGAACCTTCTCAGGGTGTTGATGAAGCAAGAGGCATCCATAGATTCGATGACTTCTATATGGACCACTCGAATACTGAGGCATGTAAAGAGTACTGCCCATTGTTTGCTGTTAGCTTGACCGCCCCTGGTCCATCGGGTGTACACAGACCAAGGGCTGAATACATCAAGGCCTACATTGGTGAATGGTGGTTCGGAGCTCAGGTACTCAGGTGGTAGGTCAGCCATCATCTGGTGTAGAGTCTGGCCTCGTTGCTTGCAACAATGGAAGACTGCAGAACAGTTGTAATACATCTTTTGGCACCTACGATCCAGAGTCCATTCGCTCTGAGGGCACCTTATGTGAAGTGGCGGCCTTGATGATGGATAAGTTCTCGTGGTGGTGTTGTACTAACAGCCTCATTGCATGGTGGTTAGCCAGAAGGATGATGGGGTGCTTGCTGGCTGAGTTCATTTCAGTTTTGTGTAGGCGACCTCCTACTCGCAGTACCTCCTAATCATCGAGGTAAGGGTTCAGTCTCAGAAATGGACTGGATTGTGGTATGGGTTTCCCTGCACTCGGGCATCTGTATTCCGATGGATATGCGTTTTGTTGCACACTTCTCAATATTCGTCTCTCAGCATGAGTACAGTGGTCTGGGAAGTATGACTTGAAGACTTTCTGATGACCGAGGAGACGGACGACTGTGCAGATGAGCACAGTTATTCCCAGTATGAGAGATTTCCATTGGAGAAGCATTCAAAGCAAGCAGATTTCAAGGGGCCTATCTTCTCGCATTGTAATTGTTGCAAGGCAGACAACTGGGGGCGACCGGTTCTACCTTCTTGACTAGGGGTCAAATGTTGACATCATTATCTTGGAGGCAGCAGAGAGAATTGCACCATGACTCCCATTCTTGTTTCTGCTGTGGTGGGAGTGGTTCATCCCAGACTTTGGTGTTTTGGGAGAGTGTGTGCAGTAGGATTCTACTTGAATGGTAACAGGAGCTGCAAATCCTACAGGATCGAACAGGCTGTTAACTGTTGACAGCACTCCTCTCCTCTGAAACCGGTCTTTAGGGCTGGGATTTTGAAGGTGAAGAGGACTTTCTTCAAGCCGAGACTGCGTTCGATGAAGGGGCGTTGCTGGCAAAATTGAGGTCTTGCAATCCTTTGGCATGGTCCTTGGGACTGAAGGCCTTTAGAACTTCTTCACTATTGGACGCTATCTTATGTAGCTTGAGATTGGCCATCCCTAGCATTTTCTGTGTATTCTTTAAGAGGTCTGTGGCCTCCACTGGGGTGGCTACGGATTTCAAGCCGTCTACATAGAAGTCGTGTTCTACAAAGCGTTGAGCTTCTGCTTCATATTTGTCTCCTCCCTTAAGAGCTGTACGTTGGAGACTGTAGTTGGCAACTGCAGGAGAGGAGCCGTTCCCAAACACATGCACCCTCATTCGGTATTCCGAGATCCTTTGGTTGTGTTGGCCATCACTAAACCACAGGAAACGAAGATAATTACGATGATCTTCTCATACGAGGAAGGAATAAAACATCTGCTGTATGTCGGCCATAATTGCTATGGCTTCTTTTCTAAAGCGGATGAGCACTCCAAGGAGACTGTGAGGTCAGGTCCTGTCAAAAGGGCATGCATTTGTGGTAACTGTTCTACTTCTATCGTTACAAGATGGGAGAAAAAGGATAGGTGATAAACCATCGTTTTACTATCCTGTATCCTGTACAGATGCAGATAGATAAACTCCACAAAACATCCATAACAAAGTACTTTTATTGCTTCATCATTTTTGCCTTTGCAGACCCATCCAGCCCATGCGGCTGCCAGTTTGACAGGCCTGCCCTAGAGGAATGACAGTGAGCCTTTCCACATTGCAATTGCTGCTCAGTGTAGGATACACCTGACTTACTGGTGCACTTAGAAGCAGGAAATCATTCCCCTTGCTGTTTTTTGTGGTTCTGTAAAGCAGAGGATAGAAGGAGGGTTTGTCTTCCCAGGATTCAGGATTTTCTTCCGATAGAAAACAAAGAGCAAATGGAACTTCTTCCTGAAGGAAGTCAAAGACTCTTTCTGGCAGTTGTAGTGAACTAGATTCTTTGACCTCTGGCCACAAACTGCCTTCAGAGGTCCTTTAAATATGCGAGACTGTCAGATCCACTTTGGATCAGGCATAGAGTGCATGTAACAGCGCTACTCACATTCCAACATTCTCTTGTTAGAATCCTCCTCCTCCTCCTCCTCAATTTAGCTCTTGTCTATCCACTGCAGGATGAAGGCCTCTTCTGCATGTTTCCAACCAATATGAACCTGGGCTTTTTTTTGCCAATTGGGCCCGCAATACTTGCTGATGTCTTAGCACCCTCTGTCTTTGGGCAGGTCTTTCCACTGTCATGGGTAATTGCCATAGGGCCTCTGGGAAATGAGGGGCATTTTTGAGGTTGTATTGGCCTTGGAAGGAATAGACCATAATCTGCTGTGCTTGGTCCAATGTGGGTTGGCAGATGTAATCGATATTAGTCTGGGGTATCCATCATGGCTTGTTTGCCTTGGGAGACCCTTCTGGACACATATATGTCTGATGAACATAGCCCAAGCCTTCTATGATCGGGGCCTTGATGATGCAAAAAGGCTTGTGTGGGTAAATGAAATTGTGGGCTTGTTAGAACCACCAGCTGCAATTAGCTGGAAAAATAGTACCTAGAGAAGATAATATTTGTAGCTCAGGGTTCTTAGTGCTAAGGGGTCCTGAAGATGTTACGTAGTTGGGTAATGAAATGTCTGTGAGAAAACACAGACCTCCAAGGACCCCACAATAGTGTGATCTCAGACTATTCACAGCCTTTAGCACAGACCAAGAATCCTTTTGCAGCTATTTAGCCCCAGCTGATGTGTCCCAAAGGTGCTTTTTCAAAAGGCAGCTGGACTTTAACATTCTCCTTGAGGAAGGTATTTCGCTTCTTATTCAAGAAACTCCATCAGTTCTGATTGGATTGTGGGGGAGAGGGAGGAAGGAATAATCCTGAAGAAAAAACTAATCAGAACTAATCCTTCCATCTTCCCCACCAATCAGTCAGAACTGATGAAATGTCTTGTGGGAGAGATAAAATTCCTTCTTCAAGGGAAAAAGCAAAGTTCAGCTGCCTTTTGAAAAAGCACCTTTGAGACAGTCGTGACCTTGGATGACTGAGAATCTCTATAGACCCAGAGATGCACGAACATTGGTATTTGATCCTTGTGTCTTTCTTGTCTCTCTAGGATTATTCAAAAATCTGGTCTCCTTGAATCAAGCCATCCTTGAGAAGATTCTTCCTGGAGCTCTCCCAAGAGATTGGGTGAGCAACGAATCTAAGCCTGTTATTTGGAGGCCCAGTGCGCATCCCAGCGAACCTCCCCTTGAGTGGCTTTCTGCTTTGTGGACTTTCCTGACACACCATGCTTCCTCCCTGGAGCCCTTCAAGGGATGCCCAGTAATACCACTGACCCATCAGTACAGCTCTCTCCATGACATACAATTGGCTCGGCTTTTGCCTCACCCCACCCTCATATTCCAGAGGCATAATGGGGAATGCTTGCCGGATGCAGTGGCTGGAATTTTAGAAGAGTTGGGCTGCACCATGATCCAGAACTGGGACTCCAATTGGTCCCACCCCCAGCTGAAAGAATATGTTCTAGAACCCACACCTAGCAATGTCCTGCAAGCTTTTGTCCATCTGGGGTTAGCAGATGTAGAAAATCACCTGACATTTTTGCCATCCTGCCAGATTGAAAGTTTGAGCGCTTTTCTCTCTACGGCTTCCTCATTTTCTCAAAAAGATATCAGAGTCCTCACTAATTTGCCACTCTTCTTTAAGATGCCCTCTCTTCTTCCTCCTTCCAAGCCAGGTTTGGTATCAGCTCAGGATTATTTGGCTTTAGAAAAGACTTTGGTTCCACCAGTACCTACACATCTCTTGACCCCAGAGCCAGTGCTCTTGTGTCGCAACGAAGCTGAACGAAGCTTGCTTTTCAAAATCCGTGGAAAGCTTCTGGGAACGCCGGATCTGTGCCTGCTGTGTGTCCGAGCAATGAAGAAGGGGTTCTATGCCAATCGAGCTGAGGATGCCAAGCAACTCATGCTGTGGTTACTGCACAGTGGAGACACACTCTTTAGCCAGAGCCGAGAACTACAAGCATTGTGCTGTGATCTTCCATTTGTGGATTGCGGATCAAGAGAACTGCTCCGTCCCTGTCATCTCTATGACCCAGAGAACCACACATTGCTGGCTTTATTAAGACCCAGCCACTTTCCCCAAGGGCCCTTTCAGGAGCAAGCAGTGCTGCGAATCCTTCGTACACTGGGTCTGAAATCAGATCTTAGTACTGTCTGTCCAGCAGATGCAATAACCGCTGCAAGGGAAGTGAATGTAAGTGAAACGGCAACCGCCAAGGCCAAATCCCAGGCCCTTATCCGGATTTGTAATGAGAGTCCTCTACTGTCACGCTTATCTCCTGAGATGCTGAAGCAGCTGAGGTCCCTGCCTTGGGTCCCTGCCATCAATTCCTCTAAATGTGGGCCAGCTGGAATCTTCCTAGCACCTGAATCAATTCGCTCGGAGAAGTATGCAGCTCTTGTAGGACAGGTCATGGGACTGACAAACGCTTTTTGGTCCCACGCTGCAGAAAAATTGGGCCTAGAATGCTCACCACCTCCGGAAAAGGTGATGGAAAATTTTGCTGACCTGGTACAAGGTTATCGCTCTAAAATGACTCCCCTGAATGATGCAAAGTTGTGTAGCATCTATCAACACATGCAACAGCATCTCTTTGATTTCCAGCATCCGCCTGTATACCGTTCGGTATGGAATGGGAACGACTTCTCGTGGCCATCAGATGTGGTACTGTCCTTTCCTAATGATTTGAACTTTGCGCTCCTGATGCCACGAGTTCCTCCAGCTTTCCAACAATACAGGCAGCTTTTTGTAAAATGGGGTGTCCAGCGATCACCCAGCGAGAAAGACGTAGACCAGGCTCTTCGTAAGTTGGCACAACAAATCAATGCCAGACCAAAAGGGGGTACGCAGGCTGAATTACTCCTCTTCATTGCTGCCTTGGACTGGCTTAGCAATCAAAGTTACCATGGGAGAGAGGGAATGCCTATACCGGTGCAAATCACAGGTTTGGTTGGTTTTGCTCTTCGCCCTGCCAATTCAGCACTGTATTGTGACATGGATCGTGCCCGACTTGCTGATTTGGGTGAAGACCGACCCATTTTGGTGCACAAAGCTATTTCTTCTGCCACAGCTACTTTCCTTGGGGTGGAGATGCTGAGTACCAAGTTGTCAGGCTTAGAACTGTTTGAGGCTTGGGGGCCTTCAGAGCCCATCACTCTCCGGATCCATAACATCCTTCGGGAGTACAGCCAGGATGCGGACGTGTTTCAGGAACTGCTGCAGAATGCAGAAGATGCTGGTGCTCTGATTTGCCGCTTCTTAATAGACCTCCGGGAGCATGACGCCACTAAAGGACTTCTGGATCCTGGCATGGCAGCCTGTCAAGGCCCAGCCCTTTGGGCCCAAAACGATGCACTGTTTACTGAGGCAGATTTCTCCAACATTACCCAACTAGGTGCAGCCACCAAGGAGCACCAGGAGGACAAGATCGGTCGCTTTGGCCTAGGTTTCTGCACTGTCTATCACATGACTGATGTGCCTTTCCTTCTCAGTGGTCACACCGTCCTCATCTTTGATCCCAATATCACTCATCTCCAAAAACATATCCGTGCTTCAGCCCGACCGGGCATCCGTTTGAATTTAACCTCCACAGTTGCTGCTTCATTTCCAGAGCAATTTGGGCCCTTCAGAGGGATCTTTGGATGTCGAATTGGGGAGAAATACCAAGGCACTCTGATCCGTTTGCCTTTCCGCACTGAACAGGAGGCCAAAGAATCTCAGATCTGCCCTGAGCCATTTGGACCCAGCCGGATCAAAGGACTAAGAACTGGCTTCCAGGAGATGTCCCAGTACCTGCTGATTTTCCTACACAATGTGCAGGAGGTATCACTCTCCTGCCTTGCACATGGTTCCAGTTCTCCAGAAGTTGTCCAGCCACTGGCGACAGTAAGCAGAGAAGTACTGGATGAGATGGGCTTTCCCCTTATACGATTGAGAACAACGTGGCAGTCAGCTATGGATATCCACCACTTTCTGCTCCATTCATGCTCAGCTGATGGAGAAGCCAAGGAACTATTCAGAAAGGGAAGGGAAAAGGGTATCCATTTCTTGCCTCCTTCTTCTAGGGTAGCCTTGCCACTCCGGCCTAGTACTACCATTGGACGATGGCTCCCAGATATAAATGGTTTTAAAGGCCGTGTCTTTTGCTTCTTACCTCTTCCCATTGAATCAGGTCTCCCACTGCATCTCACAGCCCCCTTTGCCGTGCTTAGCAATCGCAAAGGACTCTGGGATACCACAGAAAAGGGCCAGTGGAATATAGCACTGCTACGAGATTCGGTGACAGCTGCATGGCTTGGGGCACTAACTCAGCTCCGAGACATGTACAAACAAGAACTGCTGGAGGATTACGAGTATTATGATTTTTGGCCAGATGTATACAGTACCAAGTATCCTTTCACTGAAGCAGCCAAAGCCTTCTATCGAGCACTAATCGATGGAGTAAATGGGGAGCAGCCAGTTCTTTTCTCTGATGGACAAAACTGGTGCTCACTTAATCATGCTTGCATTTTGGATGATGATATCATTTGTGAGACGCAACTGAGTTCTATAGCAACCAGAGCCTTCTCATTACTCTTACCAAAACCACAGATTGCAGTTTCTCTTCCAGAGAAAGTTAAATTGAGCATCAAAACCTTCACCTCAAGAAACAGTTCAATGTTAAACACTTATAACTGGGCACGGTTCCTTCAGGAGCTTGTTTTGCCCAATCTTGCTAAGCTTGCAGTGCCTGATCGTAATGCCTTGATTCTTCGTGCCCTAGATATGAATGATGACAGGGTGAACGAGCGCCTGAAATCCCTGCCTTGCATTCCTACTACTCCAAATGAAACACTGAAAACTATTAATGAACTTGTACATCCGGGGGGGAGTGTTGCACCTCTCTACAGTCCCAATGATGGCTGCTTTCCTATGGGTGAAAAGTTTCTGAAGCCGGAGAGGCTTTTGCGCTTGGAACATCTTGGCATGACCAAAGATTGGGTGCCAATGGAAGAACTGATAAGCCGAGCCCAAACTGTGGAAGTTTTGTGGCATCAAAACCCGAACGAAGCATACCAGAGAGTCTGCTGTATCTTGCATCTCCTTGATGGCCATCTCCAGGAAAGTTCCAGAAATACTACCCAGGTTTTGTTTAGAGATATTCCCTTTTTGCCGGCAGTGCTTCCTGAGAACACGCAGAAAATCTGCTGTCCCAATGAGATTTACGACCACAAGCTGTATTCCTTGGTACATTTGGTTGAACCAATCCTGGACAAGGAAGTTCTTGGGGAAAGCTTCAAGCTCTCTAAGGAGATAATGGAATTCCTTGGAGTGAAATGCAAACCACCCGTAAGTACAGTGCTAAAGCAACTGGAGAGAGCATCCTTGTGTTCCAATGCTCTCTCCAAGAAAAAGCTGGCTAAGATGGTACAAAATTGTTATGCTTTTCTCAATGATATAGTCCGGAATAATCAAAGTAGGGTAGAGGTGGCGCAAAGGGCAAAGACGTTCCCTTTCATCCTGGTCAGTGCTGGCTTTGTGCCAGTGTGTAAAGTGGCCCACAATCTGGCTTTTGACGCTGCTCCATACCTCTTCAAATTGCCCGAGGAATACCAGCAGCAAAAGGATCTGTGGAAGTGTATCGGTCTGCGTGACACATTTACCTTGGGTGATTTTGCTTCTGTCCTGGAAACCCTGGCTGAGGATGCAGCTGGACGGCCTCTTTCTGAAGAGCAACTAGAAATTGTACTTAGGTTGATCATTGTAGGGCTTGCTGGAGTTTTGCCAGAAAATCAACAACTGGATTCTTACTTGTCCCAGAAAATGTTTTTCCCAGATCAGGACAACATCCTACGACAATTGCCTAAGCTACTTTTTGATGATACTCCATGGCTTCCCCATGAGAGCGGAACACCGTTCTGCCATAGTATGATTCCACGAGAAATGGCTGTGCGCTGCGGCATATTGACCATAAAACACCGTATCATGAACCAAGTGAAGATCCCAACACTTTCTCCTTGGGGCACAGAGTTTGGAGCTAAGGAAGACCTGTGTACCCGCTTGTCTAACATCCTTCAGGAGTATCCCTCTTCACAGGATGTGCTGAAGGAGCTGCTGCAGAATGCTGACGATGCTGGGGCGAGCGTCATCCATTTCCTTTGGGATCGCCGCCACCATCCAACAGAGCGTGTCTTCAGCGAGGAGTGGAAGTCCCTTCAAGGCCCAGCCCTCTGCATCTATAACAACCGGACCTTCCAAATGAGCGATATTGAGGGGATCCAGCACTTAGGATCTGGCGGGAAAGGAGGAAGGCGGGATGCTATAGGAAAATACGGTCTGGGATTCAACACTGTTTTCCATTTGACAGATTGCCCTGCGTTTGTCACAGGGGATAGACTACTATGTGTCTTTGACCCCACATTGCGTTACCTCACAGAATCTGATGAGGTCTCAGCTGGTGCAAAGTACAACCTCACAAAAGATTTCAGAAAAGCCTTTTTGGATGTTTATGACACCTTTTTGCCTGATGTGCTTGAGTTGGAGCAGGGCACACTTTTCCGGTTGCCCCTGCGTACTCCTGCAGGGGCAGCCTCCTCTCCTATTTGCCAGAATTCGGTGTCTGAAACAGATATGGAGAACATGCTGCAGGCTCTTAAAGAAGATGCAGAGTGCCTCATGATGTTTCTCAATCACATTCGCACTGTAATTTTCTCTGTTATGGGCGAGGAAGACAGGAGACCCAAAGAGTTGTTGCGGGTTGAAACTGAAGGAGGGGAACCTGGAAGGCTGGAGTACCAGGAACACCTGCAACAGGCAGCTGCAGCAGGAGGCCTGGAGACGAGCAAACCAGTAGCCATCTTCTACAAAATTAAGATCAGCACTAATCTCTCGCGTGATCCCAGCATCTGGTGGGTTGGAAGGCAGATTGGAATGGACAGCACAGAGACCATAGAGGGCATGCTACTGCCGTATGGCGGTGTGGCTGCTTGTCTTAATAGACGAGTATGTGGGAGGGCTTTCTGCACATTGCCTCTGCCAGGAAGGACAGGCCTTCCCATCTATGTCAGTGGGAACTTTGCTGTGGATTCAGCTCGGCGTGACTTGCGGAAGGACTGCAGTGAAGGGAGTGTCAGTTCAACCTGGAATAGGTTACTCATGCAGTTTCTGCTGGCCCCTTTGTATGGCCAGTTACTTAGAAACCTGTGCCAGGGACTGGGAAGTGAGCCATTGAAATTCCACACACTGGAGGCGTGTCACAATCGTCTTGCTTGTAAGTATTTGCAATATTTCCCAATTGTGACCAAGGACGTACCTCCTGTTTGGCAGCAGCTAGTGACCCATCTGTATAAACTGATGCATAAAGACCAGCTTCCATTGTTGCCAGTCTATCAAAAAAATGTTCATAACCAAAATGGACAGACAATTGAAACGATAAGTGTGTGTTGGAGTGCACCCAAAGAAGAGGATTCCACCAAAGGCCTCTATTTCCTGGAGAATACAATAGAGGATACAATTCTTGAGCGCGCTCTTCAGGAGCTGGGTATGAGCTTGGTCCCTGCCTTTCGACAGCTACAACAGATACATAAGCAGTTTGTCGTAGCAGAAATTGATGTGGTGACTCTCAATTCTCCTTCCCTGTGTCGTTTTTTGAAAGGACTGCTCACCTTCTTACCATGCCCCCTAAATCAAACTCCTCTAAAGAATCGTTCCAATTGCCTTGCTCTCCTAACCTTTTGTATAAATGGATTGTGTTCCGATGATGTGAGTTGCGTGGAAGGACTTCCATTACTGGTGACCAACGATAATGTGCTGAGATGTTTCAGCCAACAAGAACCTGTTTATCAGAATATCGGTGCTTCTGAGCTTTTCCCGCATCATCAACACTGTTTTTCTGACTTTGTAACTTGCAATCTAAAGGAGCTTCTATTAGAAATGAGGTGCCTGAAGGATTTTACTCTAGATGAATCTGTGGCTTACATCCAGGAGATGCTGGCACTGGTGGATAGCTGGGGCAAGGATAGCAAACGCCAGAGGAGCTGGTTAGAGAAACTGTGGAAGTTCTTTGAAAAACAAATCTGTGTGTCATGGGATGAGAAAAAACGGAACCAGTTATTTGCAGAGTTCATTTCCCTCTTCAGAGGATGCAATCTACTCCCTGTCTGTGGTTCCAGTGAGTTGTTGCCTCTTGAATCCCTTGGTATATTGATGCCTGATAACTTAAGCTCAGTTTGTAAAATTCTTGATAAGCTGGGCTTTGCAAAAATTGATCAATCCCTGCTGCCTATAGAGTTAACTGCATACTGCATCAATCCACAGCTGCTGAAGATCGAAGACCCTATAGTAGTACTAGAGCAACTGTCTACCCACAGCAGCTTACACTGGAATAAACTCGAGTCATTGCATTATTATTTGCTGGTAAGGTTTCTCTGTAAGGATCTGGGAAAGCTAAATCCAGGATTATTAGGAAAACTGAAAGCTTTGCCTGTATTTGAGACATATCAAGGAAAATATGTACCATTAGTTTCATATGAAAATGTGTATCGCCTGGTATCCAAAAATCCAAAGCTCTGTGAGAACTTTACGGAATTTTATGAAATGGATGCAAGGACTGTTTTACTAAAGGACACTGATTTGAATAAAATTGTAAGCAAGCCCTTAGGTATTGGAGAAATGAATGATTTGCAACAGTTTATGCTGCTTTTGCCTAGGGTACCCAGTCTTCCTGAGGCCCAAGTACTGGAAGCCTTGAAGTTGCTGTTCAGAATCAAATCCCAGTATGATGAAGAGTATGAGACTCAGAAAGCAGCTGTGGTGTCAACATTCAAGTCTTTTGCCTTCATTCGGGATGAGGAGAATGTGCTGCGTCTTGTATCATACTTCTATCAGGATAATGTTATTTTTGAAAAGTTGGGATTCGGCTCTAGATTTGTACCATGTAAATTCTATGATTCAATGCTTCCAATCCAAAAGCAGGAAGTGAACCCATTTTTATTGGACCTGGGCTTGCGGGAGGTGATTCCTGAGGAAGATTGTTTGAAATGTGCTGCCCAGGTTGAACAAGAGGCATTCAGCAGCGGTGCTACTTCTAAAAATGTCCAAGAAAAGAGTAAAGCACTCTTGAAATACCTGCTTGAAGACAGAGCAAAAGATGATCTGTCTAATTCCTTCCTGGCAAAATTGTCCAAGATCCGTTTCCTTGTACCGCATGTCATCCTTGATAAACTGTGTAGCCTTCATTTGCCGTACGTTCCTTGCAAAGCTCCAGTGGCACCCCAAGGTTCTTTGTGCTGCTCAGAAAGTGTTGAATTATTTTGGACTTCAGCAGTTAGTTTCTCTCCTAATGTTTATATAGGGAAAGAAGAGAGGGCTTTTCTCCAAAAACTTGGAGTCATATTCACATTACCTACTGAAGCAGTGTTGAAAAATTTGAGCAATGTATGCCAAGTAACCTGTGATACCCTAGAAAATAAGAAAACTCGGGCAGAAGTTCTAAAAGGCATGTACAGATTCCTCTCAGAACAGGAAGAAATAGATGTGAGCTCCCTTAGAGGACTTCCTGTGATACTGACAGATGATAATGAAGTGACGGAGGCAGAAAATGTGGTGGTCCACTTGCAGCACTCAAAAGTCTTCCGGCCATACCTCTACATGTTGCCATCCAAGTTAAGGGCATTTATAGATATGTTTGAGAAGTTTGGAGTGCAAACTGAGGCAACCATCTATCATTATTCTAGTGTTCTGGCCAGGATCCAAGAAGAGACTATGGATCGGATGAAACTGCAACCCAATCTTACTAAAGCAGTGCTCAGGGCTACTCAGTTTTTCATCCAGCTCCTAGAAAGAGCAAAGAAGCCAATGGATTTCTCAAAGCTGCAAGAACTTTATCTCCCTTGCATTGATGGGAAGCTTTATCCATCAAACACTTTAGTATTTAGTTTCTACCAATCTGGCCAAGAACCCCCTGCTTTGATAAAAAAAATTCACTTTCTGGTCGATCTCTCTGAATGTTCCATATCAGCGGACAAGTATAAGCAGTGGAACCTTCTTTGCTACCTACCTAAAAACCTGCGTCCCATGCGTCTCAGTGACATTGTTGAAGAACAACTAGAAGAGTCTTCTCTGAAACTGTGCATCTATCAGGAACACTGTGAGTTTCGGAACAATCTCAAAGAACTTCTGGTTTCTCTTGAATTCCAGAATGCACTGATTGCACTATTGAAATGGCAGAGTAAAAGAGAGGAAATAGGAGGCATGAATGATGGACTCTTCTCCCCAGATCAGTTAGAAGTGGTGTGTTGTGAAAAGCTCTGCACTGTAAAGGTCTACAACTTGCAACTTTTAGAGGGAACTCAATGTGTCAAGACAGTGCATGTTGCAACAATACCAGATGACAAGACAAAAATTTACCTTACTCACCAGGAAAACATGGGTCTCCGAGAGGGAGTACGTATTTTCTCAGTTCTAGTTCAAGAAGTTAATATGCTTTTGGGAGAAAGACTTCATCCGAAAGCTATGGGGATTCTCATGGAGATCTTAGTTTGTCAGGGACCTAAAAATATTGTTGAAGTCCTAGAAAATTACAATGTGCCCCTATATCAGCATGCAAATCTAAATGCTTATGACCTTCCTCCTCCAGGGGAAGACATACCTGAGGAATGGTATGACAGTCTGGATATGAGCATTCTGCATACTTTTGTGAAGGGAGATTATGTGGGCTATCTGGATTCTTCCCAGCCCAAAGAGCATTACCTGTATGCTGTTGTCCTTGAAGTACTTGAGTCACAGAACACATACCGCATTGACTTGGGAGGAGGTCGGGAAGAAGAAGTGACTGCGTATGACTTGTACCATTTCAAGAGAAATAAGCCAGTCTCCGATTCAGATAAAATGGTGATGCTGCCTGTAGGCTCCACTGAGGCTGCCCAAATGGTAAGACCAGGTATTAATGAGTATTGGCATCAACGGCCACTGAGCGAGGTCAAGAAAGAGATAGATATGTGCCTAGCTCAACTTTGGAGACTTTCAGAAGAGGAGAAGAAGAAAGCCCTTAGAAGATTGTATCTCTGCTATCACCCAGATAAAAATCTTGGCCAAGAAGATTCGGCTAACGAACTCTTCAAGTACCTTAAAGAAAAGATCAAGGAGATGGAGAAGGGAATGTGGTCAAATGGTGGAGGATCCAAAAGTAGCACTTCCCATCGCAGAAACTTCTCAGACTGTTGGGGTGAATGGGATCAGCAAGCTCATCAACATCAACAGAGGCACTATGAATTTACCAGCCGAAGATCGGCTGGAAGAGGAGGAGGAGGAGGAGGAGGAGGAGGAGGAGGATGTAGCAATTACAATTTCTGGTCATACCATCAACGTGGACCAAACTCTTCAAGATCACAACCAAAGCACTGTTTCCTAGAGGCAAAGCGTTGGCTCCAGCAAGCAGAATGTGATCTGCAGGTAGCAAGCACCATTGCTGGAAATGGCAACACTGAATGGCTGCTGTATATGGTTTTCAGGGCTATGGAGAAGACTCTGACAGCAGTTGAGTACAAGCAGGGAGGTGGCTTTGAGAGGAATCTCTCTCTTGCAAAGCTGGCTGACAAGGCAGCATCTTATGGATGTGAGCTGGCTAAGCTCCCTGAGCAGATAGCGTTGCTCAGGGAGCACGGCGTGGATGACAAGACAACACAGTATCCCAAATATCACACTTTACCCACCATTCCTCATGAGGCCTTTTCTGCCTGCAAAGAGCAGGGTGTGCTATTGTTAGCTTGGGAGATCTTAAACATGGTAAAGAGTTGGCTTGGCCTCTAAATAACGGCTTGGCGTGGAAATATTAAAAGCTGCGAGAGACCATTATATATATAAAATGCAGCAATGCCTGTAAAGAAAATGTGCAGATTAGATGCTTTAAATTGAGAAGATTGTTCTTCAGAAAAAAAAATAGAGAGCCTCCTAGAACCTATTTTTTTTGTAGATGGTAAAATAATGTGTCTGTGAAAACTATGCATATTCTTTAGTGTTGACATTCCATTATTTGTCTTGATAATTTGCTTTAATAAACTTGGCTTTGTTAAATAATTAAATAATTGGTTACATATTTATGGAGGGGAGCAAAGGGAATTATAGCAATAGCACTTAGACTTATATACTGCTTCACAGTGCTTTCTAAGCGATTTATAGAGTCAGCATATAATCTGGGTCCTCATTTTACCGACCTTGGAAGAAGGATGGAAGGCTTGAGGCAGTGAGATTTGAACTGCCAAACTGGTGGCAACAGCCAGACAGTAGAAGTAGCGGGCAGCACTGCATTCTAACCACTGCTCCACCACAGTTCTTATAGGTTCCTTGATAGAGATTTCATTTCCTCTATCACTGTATTTGATTCTTTTATAAAGTAAACCACCAGTTCACCCCAGTACCCAATAACTAGAATTAATAGGCAGTGTTTTTCCCAATGGATGTGCTTACCAAAATTGTCATGACTACATGAGTATTAATTCACCATATCAAAATTATTCCCCCCCCCCATAATCTGTCTCTCATCTGGTCCTTCAGGTTTTCCAGTGGTGCACCTCTGCCACTGGTTGCTGCTGATTATTTAATGGTTGGTGAGGACTAGCTATACTGAAACTGTCTTATATTTTGGTTCTCTATTTACGGGGATGTGTGTACATATTTTTAATACACATTCAGAAAGGTAGTCTGTAGTTTATTGCATGTCCTGATTTGGCTACAGTGTAGGATTTGTATTTCAGGATGAGAATCACTTACACTTGCACAAGAGCGTCAACCATTTTGGATCAACAAACAGTGAAAAAGTATAATCCTGTTTGGCCCAAATGGAGATGTATTATGGTTTTACAATTGGGACGTTGAGATGTGATTAAAAACACAGAATCCAGGTTTCTGATTTCTAATGAAGATAGCTATTAATACTATAATGTTTAGCAGTACAAGTGATTTTATTTAGTGTACAGTTAACTAGTGCAGCGCAATTGGTCTTAAGGAATCCTAGTTTGGACTATATCCCTATAATACGAATACGAATACCTTTATTGTCACTATCCACGTGTACAACTTGCATCATACGCATACACAGTGAGATTAAGCGACTCGTCGTTCAGTACAACCATACATGTTAAAAAGAGAATGTGCATAAGAATATCTAAAAATATCTAAAACAACAAAGAAGAATAAAATGAGTAAAATTACCAGCTTATTGCACTTAATTTGTGCCTATTCACAGTAGGAGTTATTGCACTTGTCAGCCAGCACAGTAATAGTCATGATATATTGCACAAAAATTTCCCAATTGTCCCAAAGTATTATTTACAATATGTTTGACAGGACTTAAAGTCAGTGCATATGTAAGTTCAGGGTAGTTATAGCTTTGGGAAAAAAACTGTTTTGAAGACGATTTGTCCTTGACCTGATGCACCTATAGCGCCTCCCCGAGGGCAACAGGTCAAACAGTCCGTTACCAGGATGGAAACTGTCTTTTATGATGTTCACAGCTCTACTAAGACAGCGTGAGGAATAGATGTCTGACAGGGAGGAAAGAGGGCAGCCAATGATCTTCTGAGCTGTTTTGACTATCCTCTGTAGTCTCTCCCTGTCTGCCATAGTACAATGACCATACCACACTGTAATGCAGTATGTCAACAGGCTTTCAATGGACGCACGATAGAAGGTAATCAGCAGGCTGGAGGCCAGATTGTGCTTCCTGAGCACTCGCAGGAAGTGGAGTCTCTGCTGAGCCTTCTTAATAACTGCCGTGGTGTTTTCCGTCCAGGAGATCTTATCAACAATAGTAACACCCAAAAACCGGAAAGTATGGACCCTCTCCACCTGCTCTCCATTAATGTAAAGGGGAGCCAGGTCAGTGTTGTGCCTCCTAAAGTCCACAATGAGTTCCTTAGTTTTCTTGGTGTTCAGAGCTAAATTATTGTCCGAACACCAAGCAGCCAACATCAGGACCTCCTTCCTATAAGCTGCCTCATCTCCCCTCGAAATGAGTCCAACCACCGTGGTGTCATCAGCAAACTTCACAATGAGGTTGCTATCATGGTGTGGACTACAGTCGTGGGTATAGAGGCAGTACAGGAGTGGGCTCAGCACACAGCCCTGTGGGGAGCCAGTGCTCAGCGTACGTGTGGAAGAAAGGTGGGGACCAAGCCTCACAATCTGGGGCCGATCACTCAGGAAGTTCTTTATCCAGGCACAAGTAAGGGGGGGCAAACCCAATGTATCCAGTTTTTTGATTAAAATTCCTGGGATGATTGTATTAAAGGCAGAGCTGTAGTCCACGAAAAGCATCCGGACATAGCTCTGCCGTTGCTCCAGATGGTTCAGCGTAGCGTGCAGAGCTATGGCTATGGCATCCTCCGTAGACCGATTAGTGCGGTAAGCGAACTGATAAGGATCAAAATCCAAGGGGAGATGATTCATGATGTGCCGGAGCACCAGCCTCTCAAAACATTTCATGATTACTGGAGTAAGCGCCACTGGGCGGTAATCATTGAGGCTGGAGATGGGAGATTTCTTCGGCACAGGGATGATTATGGCAGATTTCAGACAGGATGGTATAACTGCCTGGGCCAGGGAAAGGTTGAAAATATCTCTGAAGATGGAGGCAAGCTGGGGGGCACATGCCCTAAGCACCTTGCCAGGGACTCCATCTGGGCCAGCTGCCTTTCTGGGGTTCGCTGCTCGGAACACCCGTCTGACGTCATCCTCCGTCACAGAAAAAATACTGGGTGGGGTAGCAGAACTGAATGTAATTGGAGGAGGGAGTAGGGCTGGTGCAGCTGTACGCTGTTGTGAAACTTCAAAGCGAGCAAAGAAGTTATTCAGCTCCTCTGCTAGCGCTGCACTCAGATGTTCTGTTGTTCCGTGACAACCCCTATAATTAGTGATGTCATGTATGCCCTTCCACACCTCCCGTGTGTTATGGCTAGACAAGTGGGACTCAATACTCCTCCTGTGATCCATCTTGGCTTTCTTAATCCCCCTCCTCAGGTCAGCTCGGGCGACTGTATACAAAGCTCTATCGCCTGACCTGAAGGCTACGTCACGGGCTTTAAGAAGTCCACGGACTTGAGTAGTCATCCAGGGTTTCTGATTTGGGAAGACCCGGATGTTTCTGTCTACAGTCACATTTCCGATGCAGAACTTGATATAGTCCAGCACCGTACTTGTATGCATTTCCAACTCTTGATGTTGGAACATCTTCCAGTCTGTCTGTTCAAAGCAGTCTTGAAGTCTACTAAGTGCATCCTCAGGCCAAATCGTTACAGTCTTCGTAATGGGCCTGCTACTGCGTCTGAGGGGGGTATAAGCTGGGGATAACAGGAGGGAGAGATGATCTGAATACCCAAGGTGGGGGAGGGGTATGGCTCTGTATGCATGTTTAATGTTGGTATAAACATGATCCAGAGTATTTTCTCCCCTCGTGGCACACTTAACATACTGGTAAAACTTCGGGAGTACAGTTTTCAGATTGGCCTTATTAAAGTCTCCTGCAATAATATGAACACCATCAGGGTAAGCCTGCTGCTGTTCGTTTATGGTATTCAGCAGGAGAGAGAGTGCCTTATCTGTGTTTGCGTCGGGCGGGATATACACCGCCGTAACGATCACAACAGTTAGCTCTCTCGGTAGAAAAAAAGGCCGACATCTTACAGACATGTACTCAAGATCCGGGGAACAATGATTATCTATAACTGTCCCATTATTACACCAGTTCTCATGTACGTAGATGCAGAGCCCCCCTCCTCTGCTCTTACCACAGTCCTTCGTTCTGTCCCAGCGTAAAAAAGTACGGCCTGCCAGCTGCATGCTAGCGTCAGGTATCCCAGAATGTAGCCATGTTTCAGTAATTACCATGACGCAGCAGTCTCGAACATAGCGGTTACCGGCGAGCTGTAGCTGTAAATAATCCGTTTTATGTGCCAGGGATCTGGCGTTGGCGAGATACAGACTCGGAAGAGGTGGCTTGAATGGATGTTTCCTCAGCCTAAGCATAACGCCAGACCTACAGCCTCGCTTCTGCTTCCTCTCCCTCCTCCGTCTTCGCCGCCTCCTGGCCCCGACAACAATCCACGGAGAGCCCGCTGGTCTCGCTATCTCATCGGGGATGTTATGGACGCGATGAAAGTCACTCGAAACAGACATCTGGCATTGAATTCCAATGTCTATAATATCTGATCGTGTATAGAGTTGGCTCGTAGAGCCGATAGTCCAGAAGACATATACAAACAGCGGAAAAAAGCACCGAAAAGAGCACCGAACGGGAGAGCCATAAGCCGCTGCGTCTATACGCGCCGCCATCTCTATCCTTCCATAACCAATTCCACATTGTCAAAATAAAGCATGGTGTTCAGCAAAAGGCACAACAAATGGATGACAGCCTCCAAAGTTACCTTGAGATAAGATGGGCAGCCTATACATCTTACAAATAAATAAATAAATAAATAAACATCTGCAGGGCTGTATATCAGAGCTGTCTTCCTGCACTGGCACTAAACAATAGAAGTTGACTGAGTTTTAACCTAGGTGCGCACCTGGAGCAAGTGTTTTTGATATCTGTCAGCTATCAGTACTTCTCACTGCCAAGGAATGGAATGGTTGTTGAGCAGCCTTCCCTCACAACTGTTATTGTCTGCTAACTGGCGCAACAGAAACTGTTTGAATTGTTTTAGGGTACTGTGTTCATGCTGTTGACAAAACATCCTGTAATAGGTGGTGTTGATGGCAGCAAAAGCTTCAAAGTTGCATATTGCACTATTTTGCATGATGTAGCGATTCTACTTCCTAGCCGTGTTCTTGTGAGATCCCAAGGCTTCTATTTCCTCTGGGAAAGTATATGTTCCTGAACTCAAAGGTTTTGGATGTCTAGCAAGGTCAAATCATAAAGTAATGATGTTCAACTATGTGGACATAATGGTGGCCAGTAGCTGCTGCCTTCCTGTTTCATCTACCATCAGATTGCCCAGTATCTAGGGAAATTAGATTGTTAGTGAAATATCCCATAGGTCCACACAACATCAAACCTTTGTTCTTTGCATCTGTTAAAGAAGTTGCTTGTACTATTTTACTAAGGATGGAAATCATTTGTTAGGAATTCATTCTGTAAGAGAATTGTATTCTTTTCTATCGGGTTTCTCGCCTCTGCAATTTGCTTCAGAGATAGACACATCCTTGAAGACAATTCCCACAAACATCTGCTAAGTGAGACTGCCCAGAAGCATGAACATACAAGGACAAGGGATACTATGTGTTGTAATGATGAGGCAGATGAGTTGTTTGATCATGAACAACTGAATCATGATGATCTTTATAGGAGTCTAGTCTTGCATTTATACACATTTTTAGTTATCCTCCATCACTGGTTAACTTTGGTTACTGCTTAACTTTGGTTACTGTTTAGCACAGTAATCCATACAATTAATTATCTCTAGTTAAAGTCTAACATATGTTTACTTCCTCTCGCTAATCCTCCTTTAGATTAGTGACTTTGTTTATCTGAGTTGTATTTGCTTGGAAACATTTTTTATCTGAGGTTTGCCATCTGAGATTGGAACATTCCTGCAATTACAACTCTACATATCCTCGTTTTTCATTTTAAATGGAGGATTCAAAGATTTATGAATGTATCGCAATTGTAGAGGATTAAGAGAGGGGGAAGCAGGACGAAACAATGCGAATAAATTTGGAATACATTGAATAAAACAACAGGTTGCAGTTAGTACAATAATAATAATTATAGCATAAAAGAAAAACTGTCTGAGCCAAGACCAATCAGGGAGCCAATTGGTTAGCCACTCAAAAGGTGAGTAATGAGCATGGATATTATTTTGAATGTATGATTGTAAATTGGCAAGCTCATCCTCAATAGTTTTATTCAAAGAATGAAAATGCACAGCATATCCATGGCGTCCAACTAACGTACAGAACCCTCCCTGATGGGCTAAAAGATAGTCTATGGCAAAACGCTGCTGTAAGACATCTTGATTTAAGTCTTCTATTTCATGCTGCAAATCACGAATAATAGCAGCAGTAGCATTGATGGATTTTTCAAGTCTGCAGGTGAGACCAAGAATAGATTGTCTGTTTTCTTGAGCAATTATGCCAGGATAAGAGCCTAGAGTAAGGACTCCTGTAACGGCCCCTGCCAATGTCCGGCCAAATGTAGAACCAGAAGACAGTTGTGTGTCAATAATGACTTTATCGTTACATGTAGGCCCCAGAGAGGAACACCGCTGTTGAGTTGATGGGAGCGTACCTATTTGAACAGGTAGAGTAAAATAACCTTGCACATTGGTAATTCTGAGGATGAACATTAGGAGTATATTTATCAAAAAAGAACCACCTATTAGGATCTTAAGCTGCCAACCAGCGCATATCGATCCTGTAGATTGATCAGAGGCATTAAAAATAGGAAAAATGTCAGGATACATATCAGGAGCTATATTAATTCCATGCAAAGAAGAATTAAAGGTACCTGACAACCAATAGTAGTCAGAACAATAACTATAACTCCCTAGCTTTTTTAATATGTGCTGAGCAGCTTCATAATCAGACCAATTATGAAGCCAAGTGTGTTTATCGTGACAACAGAAACACAGACCCCTTGTAAATTGACTAACTTTCAAGTAACGCCAACGGACAGAATTCAATTGCATAGGGGGTGTAGAAAATAGCCAGGAATGTGAAATAATTGTAGTTGTGAGACAATAAATGTAGAAGACACGATCAAGTTAGGGGTAAAAGAAATTTGACCAAATGCCATTGGGGGCTCATAGTATAAAGTAATATTTGTGCCATGGGTCATAAATATGTATTGGGCATGACGAACCCACAAATTAGGGTTAAGATGAACCACAGAAGTGTCATTTTGAGCAGAAACACCATTAACGATAAACAAGAAAATACAAAGTAAAATGGTAACAGTTAGCAATAATAATAGCAAAAACAGCAGCAACAAGATTTTCAGGAGTCTGAGGTAATGAGGCCTGTTGCAGTTGATATGTAGTAGATTTAACTTGGCCCCAAGTGATGGGTTGCGGGTGCGTCGACCTTGGAAGATGGACTTCTGTGTTCAGGTGAAGATTGAAATCCGGAATCGGGTTGTAAAGGCCCTGATGCCATGCCATGATACGGATGAACACAGCATGCTGGAACCTACACTGCTTGTCGAGTAGAAGGATCTTCCACGGCAGTTTAACCACAACCCCAGGTGATCAGCGGTGTAGGGCCTTTCCAGGTTGGATCTGGAGCTTGGCAATACTTTATCAAAGGCCTTGCTAAAGATTCAATAATTTGAAAATGCAGATTAACCGGTGAGTCTGCAAGGGAATCTAAAAAGGTTAAATAGTTCCAAATATATAATGCTACAGCAATGAGATTTTGAATCTTTCGCAGATGGTAAGGGCCAGACTCAATTTGTAATTGTTTCCGAAGCAATGCCTTAAAAGTACGATGAGCTCACTCAACTCTAGCTTGACCCTGAGAATTGTAAGGAATTCCGTGCACTAAAGTAATATTCCACTTCTGACAAAAGGTTTGAAATTCCTTACTAATATAAGCGGGGCCATTGTCAGTTTTCAACTGAGAAGGCCGACCCATTATAGCAAAAGAGGATAGGCAATGAGAAATAACATCTGAAGTATGTTCATGTTTTGAAGCAGTAACCCAAAGGAAGTGTGAATGAGTGTCAATAGATTTATGAAGATAACGGTATGGCTTAAAGGTTGAAAATTGAGTTACATCCATTTGCCAAATTTGATTAGCTTGGGTTCCTCGTGGGTTGACACTGACTGGAAAGGGAACTGCCAGTTGCTGACAAACTGGACAAGCACGGACAATATCCCGGGCTTGAGATAATGAAATTTTAAATTGCTTTGCAAGCGATTTGGCATTTTGATGAAAATAAGAATGACTAGCCACAGGATCAGCAAACAAAGACGCAACATCCTTTAAGGATTCATCTGCCTTCCGATTTCCTTCAGTGAAGGCATTAGTAAAGGGAGTATGACTTTGAATGTGTTCTACATACAAAGAATACAAGTGAGTTTCCAAACTATTCTTTAAAGATAAAAACAAGGATAACAAATTCTTATCCAAAGAGAGAGCACAATAAGAAAAGGGAAGAGATTGCATAGCTAAATACACATATTGAGTATCAATGATCAAATTAATAGGTTGGTCATTGAACAATCATAAAGCCAAAATCACAGCACCCAGCTCAGCACGTTGAGCTGAAGTCTGCATGGCAGTAAATTTAGAATACCATTGTTGTTGAATCTGCCAGACAACCACACCCCTTGTAGATGATCCATCAGTAAAGACTGTAAGAGCTTTAGAAATAGGATTTCGCACAAAAATGGAAGAAAAGGCCGGATTTAAAGTAGTAGTAACCACTATTCTAGGATCCTTGGGTAAAGAATACAACAAGTTTCCCACATATTGAGAAAAGGCCATCTGATATGATTCTGAAATCATCATCAAATGCTCATGTTCAACTTTTGTACGAGTGAAAGCTATGCTAATGAGATCCTGTCCTGTAAGATGGAGTAGAAGGTTCTATATGACCAGCAGCCAATTGTTCTTGAACCAATTGTTGAAAAGCAGTGAGTTTTTCCCTTGATAATGGCCATTGTTCAACCCAAATCGGCGTAGAACAGAGCCATTTAAGAAGAAGAGCCATCATCAAGAATCAAATGGGCATTAAGAAGAGAAAGGATATCGTGGCCCCAAATATTAGTATGAATATCTAGAATGTATGGTTGTAGGAAAAAGGACTTACCAGCAGATGTTATAACATTAATTTCTTGAACACTCTGCCAAGCAGCTGTAGAACCTCCTATTCCCCACAATGAAGAAACTGTCATTTTTGGCCACTGTACTGGCCACTGTAAAGAGGAGATGACAGTAACATTGGCTCCAGTATCCAATAACCCTTGAAATGGTTGTTTATTAAGGAAGAGCGTTAACAAAGGACGAGAGGAGTTCAGCTGATGAAGTAAGCCTACAGATAAAGAAGTTGATCCAAATCCTGCATCCCCACGATTAGCTATGCCAGGAGATGGATTTTCATATGGAAGAAGAAGCAATTGAGCAACAGAAGAATTACAAGGAAGAACTTGAGGAAGATTCACCCAAATCTGAATCATGAGGATAACAGTGTAATCTGAATCTATTACCCCAGGCACAACAAAACAGCCCTTTTTGGGTGCAGAAGAATGAGGCAAAATTAAGCCAACTAATCCCGAAGGAAGAGGACCTTTGAATTGAGATGGAACTATTTTTAACTTCCATGGGAAATTTAAACTCAATTTCCTCTTGAGTGATTAAATCGATCCCAGCGCTACTGGCTGTGGCTGGGGAGGAGTGAGAGAGACTGCTGGAGGAGTCAGAGTGATGGGAAAGGCACGCTTTGGATTCTGGGTGGGTGCCACACCTATTGGCAAGTTTCCCAACCGAAACCGACATTGATTGGCTCAATGAAATCCCTTTTTGCAAATAGGGCACTTCTTAGAAGGACGATTCTGAGACATAGAAGGTGTAGAACGACAGTCCTTCTGAAAGTGGCCAGGTTTCTTACACTTAAAACAGTTACCAATTGGTCACTGTCCTTTCTGAATAGCAGCTGCTAACATGCATTTTATAAGTTTTTGATCCAATATCCTGGCAGACTCACAGCATATCTGCCAGAGTGTAATGAGCAGTAGCCTTTAACGGCTGTAAAGCTCTTTTACAATCTGCATTAGCATTTTCAATAGCTAAATGTTGAAGAAGTTCACCAGCAGCTTCCTGATGATCAAACTGCTGTCTAATTACTTTGGACAGATGCTCAACAAAGTCAGCACAAGGCTCATTGGCATTCTGTTGAATGTTTGAAAAATTCGCTCTCGGTTCTCCAGCTTGGGGTACCTTAAGAAAAGCATGAAAGGCACATTCAGAAACAATAGTAAGCATAGCTGGAGGAAGAACAACTTGACCAAATAGCTGCTCAACTGTATATGCCCCTCCCCCTCCTAAAGCAGCAGCTTGAGCATGTCTCATATATTCACTCTCCCAAACCACATATTGCATGGATGTTAAAATCATGCGAAATATTTGCTTCCAATCTTCAGGGATCATTGTATAACCATTTTTTATTCCTTCTACAAGTCCTCTTGTAAAATTACCACTAATCCCATAGTCTGTAACTGCCTTTTTTAAACTCTCTTAAGATCTGATAAGGCAGACCCTCCCATTCTGCTACTTGCAGTCCAAGCTATCGCCCCTGACCAGGACGATATTGTACTGGACAAACAGACATTAATTCTGCAAGTTCTGTTCCTGAGACAGAGGCATCCCTTTTACAAGTCTCTACCATTTTCTGAAAAGAAGACTGAACAATAGAGTCAGGAGGCTTTTGCCCTGTATCTGCAGGAGCTGAGGGAATTGAAGACATATATTCAGATGAAGAAGGGGGACAAATGACAGCATTAGTATAACGTGAAGGTGGAGGTGTTCAGAAAGTTCATTGTGACCAAATTTTTCAATTGCATGCCTACATAAATGCCACACATGCAAAACTTCTATTTTTGCTCGAAGTTCAGTATGTAATATTTTCTCTATGTGTTCCCAATCAGTTAATTTTAAAGACCCCTTTTCTGGATACCATAGGCACTGAGCTGCAATCTCCTGGACCAGCCTTAAGAGATTTTTCTGTGGTACCTCAGTATTATTTTTCTTCAACAAATAGCCTAATTCATCTACATGCTTCCTTTGTTCCTCAGAAAGCGAAGACCCCATACTTACAAAAACCAAAAGGTTGAAGAAACCACAAAGGGTTGAAGGTGCACCAAATCCTTGCCGGACAAAGTAAGAGTGTCCCTGTTCATGCGCCACTTGTTGTAATGACGAGGCAGTCAAGTTGTTTGATCATGAACAACTGAATCATGATGATCTTTATTGGAGTTTAGTCTTGCATTTATACACATTTTTAGTTATCCTCCATTACTGGTTAACTTTGGTTACTGCTTAACTTTGGTTACTGTTTAGCACAGTAATCCATACAATTAATTCTCTCTAGTTAAAGTCTAACATATGTTTACTTCCTCTCTCTAATCCTCCTTTAGATTAGTGACTTAGTTTACCTGAGTTGTATTTGCTTGGAAACATTCTTTATCTGAGGTTTGCCATCCGAGATTGGAACATTCCTGCAATATTACAACTCTACAACTGTGTAAAATAACAAAGTATGGACAGAGCACGGACAAAGAACGCACCATGGATAAAGAAGGGGAGGGCCTGGGCAAGACATTGCTCACATTAATAACGAACCTTTGTCTCTGATTGGATAAACTTAGTTTCTATCAGTATATAATACTCTGAGCCACTCCCGCAGGGTGTGGCTATTCTTTACATGCATTTTGTCTGTATGTTTTGGACATAGGATTCACCCAGATTTTTTGCTTTGGCCAAAAAATAAAAAAGCTGTTATTTTTGCAAGCCTCATCTCGAGTCTCACTCTTTGGCATCTCCATGGTTCGGGGAAACTCCTGGGACCTTACATTACTATCAAATGTAACTAAAACATGACGGATGGGACAATAACCCAAGCAAAATATGTTTTGAATCTTATACTTAAGATCATATGCAATTGTTCTCCTAGGTGGTAGATCTGTTTTGCACAGTACACCAATGGTTGAAAATTTTTGATCCTTACTCTGCAAAATGGTAGTCCTATGGGACAAATATGACGTCCCTTTAACCTCATCTCTTGCTTTTTCCCTATCTGTCTTGTTTTACATGTAGACCTTGACTTAACGGCCATAATGGAGCCTGCCCATTATGGTTGTAAGTCATGAGGGTTATCAAGCAGGTCACCACATGACCAGACCCACTTTTACAACCTTTTTTCAGTGGTTGTCAAATGATTGCCATGCTTGTTAAGTGAACTCTGCAACTGTTAAACAGACCAATTGAAGTAAATGCTATTTTTTGTCAAAAGCATAAAACACAGCCACACAATTGCAGGATGCTACAAATGCCCATAATGAAGGCTGATTGCTAAGCACCCAAAATACAGTCATGTGACCAGGGGAGTCACCTGTTGGAACTGGGTTGTAAATAGCTTTGGGAAAGGGGGAATCTGTCATAAGTCAAGGACTTACCTATATTCTCCCTTCAATCATTATTTTCTTGCTCTGTGCTATATGCTGCTGTTCCACAGTCCACCCAATTCTTTGCCCTATTCTAACTCAGACAGGTAGTCCTTAATTTATAACCACAGTTGAGCCCAAAATTTCTGTTGTTCAGTGAGGCAGTCGTTAACTGAATTTTACCCCATTTTTTGACATTTTTGTCACAGTTGTTAAGGAAATCACTATAGTTGTTAAGTGAATCAGACATTAAGGGAATCCAGCTCCTCCCATTGACTTTGCTTGTTGGAAGCCAGCTGGGAAGGTTTCAGATAGTGATCACATGAACCTAGGAAGCTGCAACTGCCATAGATACATGCCAGTTGCCTTAAATTTGATCATGTGACCAAGGGGATGCTACAATGGTCTTAAGTGTGAACATTGGTCATAAGTCACTTTTTTTCAGGGCAGTTGTAACTTTGAATAATCACTAAAGAAACGGTTGAAGTCATGGGCTACCAGTATACAGGCACTTTTCAATGTAAAGTTTGATGTTACGATGGACCCTGAAAAAGCTACTTACAACCCCGATTCAAAGCTCCAGGTTCAGCAGGGAGAGAGTAATGAAAAAGAAAGCATCAAGGGTTCTTGGCCATAAAACGAAATTTAAAAAAAACCAATGAGTGAGAAATGACATCACACACTAAGAAGTGTTGAACTTTAAATGAGAAGACCTGCAAAAGGCTGAAAGAAGAGCTAATCACTTCATCTAATGAAAACAATACTGTTGAAAAACAGATTGAGGTAATTGAAAGGTTCTTCATATCTCCCCCGAACTCTCTGCATCTCTTAAAAAGAGGTAGACTTCCCTGTTTAGAAAACCCTGCTCTAAATGTCCCAATATCAAATTTCAATACAAGGTCCTCAACTTGCAATCACAACTGAGATCAGAAAGTCATGCCCAGTTTTATAATAGTTTTCGCCATGGTTGTTAAATGAATCACTGCAGTTATTAAGTGAATCGTACAATCATTAAGTGAATGCAGCTTCCCCCTTGATTTCACTGGTCAGAAGCAGGCCAGGGAAGGTTACATATGGTGATCACATGACCAGGATGCTGCAACCATTATAAATACATGCTGGTTGCTTAGCGCCCAAATTTTGATCATGGGACAGTGGGAAAGCTGCAATGGTTGTAAGTGCGAGGAGCGGTTTTCAGTCACTTTTTTCAGTGCTGTTTTAACTTCGAACGATTGCTAAATGGATGGTTGTAGGTTAAGGACTATCTTATCTATCCTGTAGTTCCCAAGTAGGGGGGATGACGTAACTTTAACTTAGGATAGAACATGAAGCACCCTCCCCTCCCCTCCTGCAGATACCCAGAATCCCCCTCCATTGGCCATGCTGATGGAGCTGCTAGGTCCTGTAGCTTTGGAACAACTTCAACTTCCCATGAAATCCAATCAACCTTATGAATCCAAATAATAGCAATAGCACTTAGTCTTAGACTTATATACTGCTTCATGGTGCTTTACAGCCCTCTCTAAGCAGTTTACATATTGTCAAGTATATTGCACCCAACAATCTGAGTCTGCATTTTACCCAACTTGGAAGGATGAAAGGCTGAGTCAAGCCTGAGACTCAAACTGCCTTTCAGAATAAATTATTTTTATTTATTAAATTTGTTTTCTGTCCATCTCTCTGCGATTCTTTCCACCTTTTCTAAAAGTTTCACTTTAGCATATTGTGCGAATGCAGTATGTATTATCTCCCGGGGTTCGGGACCATTCTCAACCTAAATGCCGATTAATCCAGATGTTTCAGGGACAGCCAGATTTGGCTTTTGAGTCAGATCAAGATAAACCTGAACACTCGTTATTTTATTCTGTATGGGTGGTGTTTTCCCAGGAGGAAGTCTCCTCCTAAATAGGATCGCACTTTGGGGCTTGCAATGCTTTGCATATATCTTGAGTAAAGAAGCCCTAGGCTCAAGCAGAATTTTGCATTTTCCCCCTCAAATAAAATGAAGACTTCACCCCCATGACGTTAGAGCTCTTGGCGTCTATTGGCCGCCTCGTTTTTCTTTCTGTTTCCATTCTCCTCCAGCCGCAGAATCACTTTTGGTTTCCATTTCTCTGGCAGGGAAGGTTGAAGTTTTAAAATTGCGTGCAGACCTCTCATTCAGCTGATTGGATCTTTTCGTGTTGAGAAGCGACGGAGCATCGCCTGAAAGTCGGGAGTGGCAGGCAGGTGATGACGGGGCAGGTTTTGGGGGGGAGGTAAAGAGAAAAGGGGCTAAAACGGTTCAAGAAAGCAGGGCAGGATTTGAGCCAACTGATCTAATCCCATTTGCCCTAAACATTATCAGTTCCATCTCTGGATCGCGCGGCCGAAATAGTTTGGAACATCGCTTCGGGTAGAAACTTGGCACAGATCTTTATAGGCTCTTTTCATTTCTAGAAGGTAATCACTTTAAAAAAAGCAAATTAGAAAAAAAAACCTACAATAAATAGCTTTGCTATAGCAAGGCGAAGAGGATCTGCATATAAGTAATTTTTGTGCCTCCGTTCGAAGTTTTGGCAGCGTAGGGATCCAAATTTGCTGGATTTGAAAAATGCAGTTTGAGAGAGAAGGGGATTGTCGTGGATTGAATCTATTGCGATGGATCATACTCTGGCCTCCTGAATCTCGTATCTAATCGCGAATGAGTTGATTCAAGGTGGGGGATCTGTTTAGTTTTTAATGAATAAATGTCAGAGGGTTAATGGCTTTAAAACTGCTTTGAAACACCAGCTTTGATTTGATAAAGAAACGGGAGACCCGTTCAATGTGGAAATAGATTCCTCCTCTCAAATCGTTTCCAGCTTTCCTAAAAATTGACTTGTTCCAGATTAGCTGGATAGTAAAGGATCAGGCCTGTTGGGTGGGGTCTAGAATTAATTTGCCCTCAGTTCAAATTAATCGGTGGGATTAGGTTATGCCAGTATTTCATTTTGTATATTTTCCTCTTTTGTTGTTGCAGGTTGAAAATGTCTCAAAAGGAGAAAAAAAGGTAAGGAAGTATATGTATGGTGTGTGTGTGTGTGTAAGAAATAGAGTGAGAGAAGGCAGAAGGATTATGGCTGGGATTGTGAAAATGGACTCACCTACATGAGAGCAGGTACAATGTAATGGTTGAAACATTGAACTACAGTAGAATAAATGTTTACATGAATGCATCGGTTGTGTGTGTGTATGCATAGAGAGTTGCATATCATTTTCCAAGGAAAACGTGAATGTGACATTATATTCCCATATAGAAGATTGTGTTTGATGTACATGCACTCTCACCTTGTTAGGAAGGCTAGGAGGAGGCCACTGGAGGTCATGCCCAAGGCCTGCGGGGGATCAGACTGAGTTGTCCCACTGATCATAGTTCTATTTTATCAATTTATCAACCGTAGAGGTGGCCCAACTCACTCTCAGTCCTTTTGTTCTAACCTTAGAATCACCTTCTGAGGATAGCCTGAGAGAACTGGTGATGGGCTAAATGTAGCCAGAATATGATTTGTTAATGGATTAATGTGTTGCATGAATGCAACCTTACGAACAAGAGCTGACTATTAAATACACATGGTAAACCCTGCCTGCCATGCAGTGAAGCAAACTGTTTATTGATGGATCCAGTAATTCAAAATTTAACTCTATGGTTATTCCTTGTCTGGTTTTAATCATGAATTACTGTATCTTCACTTGCTCGTATAATTTTATGGGGCAGGTAGTTTTGAACTTAACAACTACAGTTGGGACCAGAATTTGTATTACTGTGCAAGGCAGTTATTAAATGAGTCATACCCAGTTTTACGACATTTTTTTAGCACAGTTCTTAAGTGATCATAAGCAAATACAGCTTCTCTCCATTGACTTTGCTGGTTGGAAACTGGCTGGGAAAGCTGCGAGTAGCAATCCCATGACACTTGTACGCTGCAACCTTTGTAAAAACATGTTTGTTGCAAGCACCGGAATTTTTAACATAATATTAGGGATCCTGCAACGTGAGTGTGAGTGCAATGATGGATCCTAAGTCACTTTTTGCAGGGCCATTATAACTTTGAACAATTGCTAAATGAACCTCTGTAAGCGAAGAACTACCTGTGTTACTTCCTTTTTTAAAAAAAGTTTTTTATTTTTATAACAAACAAAACAACAAATGAAACCTTTCAATTATACAGTGTGTTGGTTTGGTACATACATCATGTGCACAGTATAATCCTTTTAACTTTACATTCATATTATATTCTAATCAACATTCCATATCATATTATATCATTAAAGTTTTAATCTCAATTCCAGGCAATTTTTTGAAGCAAATCTCAACTCTTAAAAAATTATATTCATATTGTAATTTATATGCTGTCGACATTGTAAATTTATAGTTTCTAGTCCATCATTTCTGCCTTTTATCCAAATCTACCCCATATCCAAAAATTTTCCCCCAAGCAATCATTGTTTCTTTAACTTCTTCTAAATTCCCTCCTAATAAATAACCATAAAGTTTTTTAATCATCTTCTCCTCAGTTCCTGTTAAAATTGTATCTAATTCAGTAAGTTCTTTGTAAAACCCTTCTGTCTTACTATCTTTATCATATCTAGAATGTATTTACACATATGAGTACCAATTCATCTTTATCTCTTCTCCGTCTAATTCTTGCTTTGTTTTGAGTTCACCCCTTTCATTTAATATTTCCCTATATCTAACTATGTGTTCCATTTTAAAAACAACTGGATATGCAAATGCCTCTATTGTAGATAACTAGACTGGTATTTTAGTATAATGTTGTTTTCTTATTTTCTCCCATGTTGACAATAAAGCATCTTGAATGTAATGCCTCCTGAAATACCCATGTGCTTTACTTTCCTTATACCATAAAAATGCATGCCACCCCAATTGCAAATCATGACTTTCCAGCATTAACAATCTAGTATTTCTCAGAATAATCCATTCTTTCACCCACATCAGTGTTACTGCCTGGTAATATGATTCCTAATTGGGTGATCCAAAACCCCCTCTCATTCTAGCAACCTGTAACAGTTTTAATTTAATTCTTGCCTTCTTTCCCTGCCATATATATTTAAATATTATTTTATTTAAGTCCTCAAAGTATTCTTTCCCTAATTTAATTGGAATTGTCTGAAACAAATATAATATCCTTGGTAGTATGTTCATTTGGATTGTAGATATTCTCCCTATTAGAGATAGTTGTAAAATTTCCCACTTTTTCAAATCCATCGCAATCAGTTTTAATTTATAATAATTATCTTCCATTAATGTCCCACATCTTGCTGTTAATTGTATTTCTAAATATTTTACTTTGTTTGTGATCTGGATATTCCACCTGTCTGTCAATTCTTTCCTTTGCCTTTGATCATATTCTTAACTAAAATCTTAATTTTATCTTTATTTATTTTTAATCCTGCTGCCTGTCCATCTTTTTCAATCTTTTCTATCGATTTGGGTGCTGTTTCCAATGGTTCCTCCAATATGAAGACCAGATCATCTGCAAATGCTTGTAATTTATATTCCTCCTTTTTTATTTTCATTCTCTTTTATTACTCTATTATCACTGACATTTCTATTTAATACCTCAAAGTCAGTACAAACAGTAGTGGTGACAGAGGGCATCCTTGTCTAGTTCCTTTTTTAATGTTAATATTATCTGTCAAATCTCCATTTATCATTACTTTTGCAGATTGTTTATAATAGTGTATATTGCCTCAATTGCCTTAATGAATCTTTCTCCAAAGCCCATCACTTCCATTTGCAATAACATAATAAAAGTAATAAAAGATGTTTAGAATTATTGTTCCTATCATAGTAGCACTTGCAAGGCCACAAAGTCCTATGCTGGTGTTAGATAGATGGAGTAGCTACACAATGTATAGGCATTGCTAGAAGTTGGCTATTAGAAGATCCAAATGCCATTGAACGCTGTATCTGAAGTTTGTGTCTCTTTCAGGAAGGGATTTCGGCAGAAACCGCCACCGATCCTCAAGTATTTACAGGGTATCCTTCGCAAATACCCGGATGGAGGGCAGATATTAAAGGTGGGTTTGTGAGAGTTAAGGACTGGATTTTTTTATCTTTGCAAATATTGACAGAGAAGTAGACTCCAGCTGCATTGTTTGTCCGTTCATTCAATGATTCATTCATTCCATCATGTTTATCCATTATATCATCTCCTATAAATGTAATTCAATGTATCTGCAAACTATTTTTGGTTTGTTTCGGTTAACTGAATGGTTAAATGCAACTATACACATATAAAGATAAGAGCAATATTGCATTTTGATGCAAGGAACATGATTCTTCATTTTAGAATATTCGACAATTTATTTGTCAGCAATATCTTAAAGAGCAGTTTTGTTTTCCACAAAAAAAGTAAGAAAAGTTGTCCTTTATATGTGTAATATATTTTAAAATATTTCTGAAAAATTATAGCACTTTTTATTTGTTTAAAAAGATATGAATCTAAGTAAATAGCTTGATGGTAAGCCTCTCTGGGAGTTACTGCTAAGTAAGTATAATTATCTCTGTTCATCTATGTATTATTTCAACTTGTCTTATAAAATTTTTGGAGCATACTGAAAGAATGACTAGAATTAAAGTACACATGAAAAGGGGACATAATTATGCATGCAGTTTACAGTGGGAATTTTTGGATTTTAGAACTGTTATGGTATCCATGTTAAGGGAAATGTTGACAGCTGCAGTTCCCATCCACATGTAGGTAGGTCAGCAGGTTAGGAAAGTTAGGAAAGGTGTTTTGGAGTTGCAGGCCATTTGGGTTAGGTATATTTTTGTATACCTGTTTCATTTAGTCATATAATAATGTACAGGTAGAGCCCGCCTACTGACTGCCTCATTCCTTAGAAGTGCTGAAAAATAACTTTACAACCAGTGACCACTTTTACAATCTTGCAGCAGTTTCATTTACATGACCGCAATTATAGTCCATATGCATTGTGCTGTTCCTTATCTGGTTTTCTTTCTCCCCCTTGGGGATTGGAGAGGAAGGGATTGCAAGAGAGTAAGCGGACATACAAAAAGTACATGGGGCTGTTTGTACCAGCATATCGCTTTGGGTGCATGTTCACTACTGTGTGCTTGCTTGCTCTCTTGTAATCCCTTCCTATCCAATGAATGTAAATACAAATATTAATTCCCTTATTGTTATTCATCACAGCACCAGATGAGCATTCCAAAGACCAGAGAAGTGAGGAAAGGGAAAATATAGTATAGTCACATGATTTCCCATCTAGCGATCATTTCACTTAACTGCAAAGCTGCCAGTCCCAGTTATGTTCACTAAACAAGAACTATTTGCACACGAATAAACACACTTACATTTCACCTGCACATTTAATCTCTCGTGTTTATCACAGGGAGGAACTCTTGTAGATTAAAACTGAAGGAAATGGAGAGATGAAGACTAAAAACCTTGGAAAGGAAGTCCCAGGAAATCCCAAGTTCTTTGGGAGAGAGTCAGGCAGGGATAAGTAGCATTTCAGCATCTCAGATCTGAGTTTTAAAGAATGGTGTATTTGTAAAGGCACAGCTTAATATTTATCAGCTTTGGTTTCTGTCTGAATTGGTTCTCTGCTTTTCTGCTTCTTCTCAAAGGAGCTGATCCAGAATGCAGATGATGCCGTTGCTGAAGAGGTGATTTTACTCTATGATGAGCGGAGTTTTGGAACACGAAGCCTTTTCTCTGATGGATTGGCAAGCACCCAAGGTATTAAGCAGGACATGAGGAGGACTAAAAGCTGTTCACTTTAACCCGGAAGTAATTCCAATTGTCAAGTGGGGGTAGGTGGGCGGGTTCTGATGGGGGAGATCTATATTACGTGGTTTGGGATGCAGGCTTCCTGCCACAAAGACCTGTGGTCCATATTTAACTGACAGAAGGAAAACTGGATAAATTATAGCTCAAGGAGATTGTACAGACAGTCCTCAACTTAAGACCATAATTGAGCCCAAAATTTATGTTGCTAAGTGAGACGTTTATTAAGGCAGTTCTGCCCCTTTTTACAACTTTTCTGGCCACGGTTGTTGAGTGAGTCATTGTAGTTGTTAATAATCCAGTTGTTAAGTGAATCTGGCGTCCCCACTGACTTTGCCTGTCAGAAGGTCTCCAAAGGTGTTCACATGATCTGGGCAGACTGCAACCGTCATAAATATGAGTCAGTTGCCAAGCCGCCCAATCTTGGTCACGTGACTATAAGGATGCTACAATGGTTACAAGTGTGAAAAATAGTCATCAGTCACTTTTTTCAGGGATGTAACTTTGAAAGTTCACTAAGTGGACTGTTGTAAGTCG
Organism: Hydrophis major; assembly: GCA_033807585.1. NCBI lineage: Eukaryota > Metazoa > Chordata > Lepidosauria > Squamata > Elapidae > Hydrophis > Hydrophis major. The sequence continues at coordinate 24,071,978 of CM066343.1, read as the reverse complement.
AGGACTACCTGTATTGTTAAGGGGTTTAAGGAATGGTTTTCCCATTTCTATTAGATGTACATTAGACAACAGGGGTCCCCTCATTTTGCAGGCAGCAGGGCCTGTTGACCCATTTAATTTGACGCTAATTAATTTAATTAAGTTTTAAAAGCCTTCTATTTTAGAATTAGTCCTCGGCTTACAACCACAGCTGAGCCCAAAATAGTTGTTAAATGAGCTTTCCCCCATTTTAGTACCTTTCTTGCCACAGTTCTTAAGCGGATCATTGCAGTTGTTAAGTTAGTAAGACGGTTGTTAAATGAATCTGCCTTCCCCATTGGCTTTGCTCGTCAGAAGGTCACAAAAGGGGATCACATGACCCCCAGGACACTGCGACAGTCATAAATGTGAACCAGTTGCCAAGTTCCTGCATTTTGATCTTGTGACCATGGGGGATGCTGGAACGATCATAGGTGTGAAAAATGATGATGGGTCACTTTTTTCAGTGCTGTTGTAACTTTGAACAGTCACTAAGTGAAAAATTATATGCCAAGGACTGTCTGTATGAGTCCTTACACGAGAATGTTGAAAATAAAGCGGATTTTGGGGGTTATTTCTAGTAGGTTCCTCATGGACATCCTAATTTAAGATGCCTATGTGTACAAAATCACCCCCTCTGTGCCCCACACCACCCTTTAAGTGAGTTTTGATCAGACAAGTCTCTCTCTCTTCCCCCAGAAGTCATTTGCCACTGATTCCTTAACTAGCTGACCAGACTGGCTATACTGATGTTATGTATAACCTCCATGCAAATAACTTGGGTGACGCTTAGATCAATAGCACTCGGACTTATATACCGCTTTATAAGACTTTACAGCCTTCTCTAAGTGGTTTCACAGAGTCGGCCTATTGCTCCCCCCCCCAGCATTCTAGGTCCCCCTTTTACCCACCTCGAAAGGATGGAAGGCTGAGTGAACCTTGAGCCTGGTGGGACTTGAACTGCCAAATTACAAGCAGCCTGCAGTCAGCAGAAGTAGCCTGCAGTACTGCACTCTAACTACTGAGCCACCTTGGGTCTTAAGGTCAAACCGTGTATTCAGCTTGTAAAATCGAGATCGCCTTTTATCAATGGCTGTTTTTTGCTTTGGGCTCCTCCACCTGCGGCCTTGGTGGCAATCAAGATGTTTCCATGTTGTTTTTAGTAATCAGACAAGGGTCGTCCCCCACCCCCCAAAAAGCGAAAATATTAGTTCTGTGATTTGCATCAGATCATCTGAAGGGAGTTTGGGGCTTATTTTTCCATGATCCGGAACTCCTTCTTCACTCTCTCCTCCGGATTGATGTGTGGGCATCCTTTTTTGAATTCCCTGCACACTTGCAGCATTCAGAGGTTGGTGGAAATGAAGAAGAGGAGTGCATAGGGTAGAGGGACCAGAAAGTGGGCTGGGAAAATGACCTTTGGGGGTAGAATAAACTCCCTTTTTTGACCCTGTAATCTCTTACTGTCAAGAAAGGAGTAAATCTATGTTATTCCTCTCTTAGGAGCTGCACTTCTGGCTTACAATGATGGCATTTTCACTGAGGATGACTGGGAAGGGATCAAAAGTCCTGGCATCAGTCATAAGGAAGACGATCCATCTACTGTTGGTAGATTCGGCTTAGGCTTCAATTCTGTCTACCATGTTACTGGTGAGTAGCTGTGCATGGCTTGATTTAGGAAAGAGCAAATTTCAAAACCGACAAACATTTCTGAAAACATTCCTTGTGCATAGTGTTTCCTTTGACCGCCGCTGCCAAAATTCTGAAGTATTTTCAGAAAATGGAGTTCTTTTTTTTTTTTTGAAACAAATTTTTATTAATTTTAGAGATAAAACAACACATCATTAACCTTTAAATACATAAACACATAAAACCTCTTAACATTGTAAATCCTTACAAGTCAAACAAAACATTATTTTTATACAGCATAATTCCAAATTATCCCATCTCCATATGGACACACAAATATCTTTCAGCAAATTTCTCATTATTTCTCTTTACTCCTATTCAATTTCATTTCTCTTCCATATTTATTCATTTTATAGTCATCATATTCTTTTCTTTCTGGCTTGTTTAAATTATTCTCATCTAACATTCCTCCAAGGTTTTATTGATTCTTTTTTCCTTTTTTTTATAAAAAACAAATTTTGTTAGTTTTACCATAAACACAATACACAAACATACAAACACAAAACATAAACAAAACTAAAAGATCTTTTCTGAAGGTTGTCTGTTCCCGGGTTAAAACTCTTTACACAGACACAAATTCAAACATCATATTCAACCCAAATCTCCTTCCATATCTAATTATCATTTTCTTTTTATATATATATAAAAAAAAACCATTTTTATCAGTTTTATAAAAACAATGCACAAAGAATCAAGGCATAGCAGCTTATAAATTCTTTTCTAAGAAAAAATAATAATAAAAGACCAATAAGGCATAACATTTCCAGATTATAATATCAATATTTCATATAATATTAACTTCATATCTTATCCCTACTTCTCCTTTCCATCCAAATTATTTATTAATTAAAGTTTTATTGCCTTTTATCAATATACAAAATCCAAAAAAAAAAAAAAAGCATATATATCCTTCTATATCTTATTACCATTTTCAACAACATTCTTTGTCTGTTCTATTTCCAATTATCCATTCATCTTTTTTTTTCTTTTACTATACTTCTCCTGTACACCAATTGGAGTAACATCTATAACTCATTACCCTAACTTAGAAATACTACATATAGCAATCTTTCTTGGGATTCTGTTTAAAAGATTCTAAAATTACATAATAAATTTTATATTCTAAATATACATATAAAAACACACTCTTATATACCCTCCAGAATCCCTCTTTTAATCTAAATTAAATTCACCCATTGTCTCTAAATAAACTTTTTTTCTTTAGGTCTTGCTTCCCCCCATTAAGGCTTCTCCTCCCCCCCTTTCTCTCTTGCTTATTCTTCTCCTTGCCCTTTCTACCCCTTTGCTTTTTCCCTTCGCTTTTCATACTCCTTTTCCTTTGCTTTCTAATCTTGCCTCCATCTTTTCGCTCATTTTTCTCTCTTTTGGTTGTTTTTATAATTCTTAAAATCCCCTTTTTCTTATCCTTTTTCTCCTCCTCTCCGGAAGGGACCCATTGTTCATCAAAGATGGCTTCTTCTTCCTCTTCTTCCTTGTCCCAATCCTTCTGCTGCGTAATCAACTTTTCAACAGAACATAACGCCATTTCTAAGAATTGAAACAAAGCGCCCAAAGTATCTTCTTTTTTATATTTTTGATATTCAATCTCTAGTTCATCCACAAACGATGCCATTATGAAAAGGGAAACTTTTTCCAAAACAACCACAAGTATTTTTAATCAAAGACAATCAAAAGCATTTGAAAAAAAAAAATTCCAAAAATTAATACTTTTCTTCCTTCTTCTCTTTCTCTTTCTGGATTAATTTTTAATCAAAGAGGTCCAATTACCATATATCTTCCTTTGGGATCCACAAAGACGTTCTAGACAATCTCCTCCTTTTTCAGCTTCTGCTCCAATTTTTTTTCTCCCTTCCCACTTGCAATGACAATTTTAAATAATCAAAAATCCATACCTCCAGCAAAGATTTTCCAATTTCTTAAATTTTTCAATGTCCAAAAATCCCTTTGTCTCTTAGCTTCAACTTTCAAAGCAATCCACTTTCAATGTCTAATATATCCAAATATTTCCGCTATTTCCGTGGGGTGGGAGAGTAAAAAAAAAAAAAAAGTTCCCTTTAACAGCTTCTCCGCCGCTTTTCGCTCTTCTTAGGGATACAATGTATCCTCCAGCAATTCAAGCAGCTCAATTCCAGGCAATTTAAAAGGTGTTACTTGACCCGGCTCAGACAGAACTTTCACTCTTCACACTTCCTCCAGCACAGTTCTTACCCGGTTGCTGGCTTCTTCGTGGCGGCCATTGCTGACCGCCGCTCCACCGCCTTGGGAAAAAGGGGTTTTCCCGGAGAAGGGGGGGGTCTGCGACACCCCCACCTCCCTATCCGACTCCCCTCTCTCTTCAGCTGTCCCTACAGGGCAGCCATATCCCCCTGACCCATCTGGATCGGGGGTACCTCGACGGCTAGCACAGCAGGAATCGCGAGCTGTCACGAATTCCTGCTGCCCCGAAGCCACGCAAACCGAAAGTTCCAGAAAATGGAGTTCTGTGCTTGCCTGGTACATATGAAATCCAGCAAGACACATTCCCAGTATTTTAGATAAGGGAGGAGTTGGTTTTTTTCACAAAAGGGGATCCTCTAATATTTAGCTTCAACCCTAACTGCAAGTTAAAACCAGACAAATCACATTGTGCTGTCTGATTTATCAACTATGGATTTTCAGTTATTGATTTGTGCAAATCCAGCCAGTTGTAGCTTAGTGTGAATGAAATACCTGTGGTTTAGCGCAATAAGGTTTGTATGGGGCACTAAGCCTCAATGTGATTTGCCAGGTTTGATTTAGCCCGAAGGAATGGCTGTCAGAATCTCATGTGATATGTGGGCATCCAGTAAAGTGAAGAGACACTAGAACAGCGTTGCTCAACTTTGACAAATTTAAGATGCGTGGATTTCAATTTCCAGAATTCTGGGAGTTGAAGTCCACACATGTTAAAATCGCCACGGTTGAGGGACACAGCTGCTCACCCAAGAAGCTTCTGGGACGAGAAGCAAAACATCTTCAAAGAAAAAGCCTCTTGGAAAAACACCTTTGGGACAACCATGACTTGGATGACTGAGAATCTCCATAGACACTTAGCTATAAATTCTACAGCTGTGTTCCTCAACTTTGGCGATTTTAGGACACAGCTGTAGAATAAAAGTAAACTCTGCTGGATATTTTTTCTCTTTGCTTAGCAACAATCCAATGACGGTTGATCTTTGCCATTCCCTTTTGCCATTTTCAATTTTGTTCTGCACAATTTTATCCCACCGCAATCGCTTGACTGTTCCTTGGGTATATTTCCTGGTTATCTGGTCCACAACGTTAATATTTCCTGGTGGTCCAAGTATTATTCGGGTTAAGGACTAAGATAAGGCAGACTACTGTTGACTAATAAGGAGTGAAATAAGAAAGAAGGAAAGTAATAGAAGAAGGAGTGTTTGTCTTATTCTTGTGAAGTTAAATTTCTTTCCTTCTCATCCTTCAGACTTTCCATCAATTCTCTCTGGTGAGTTTTTGGGAGTGCTGGACACACAGCAAACAGCATTAGAGGAAGGAGGTCAGCTGTGGAGTATAGAAGAATGGGAGGAAGCATCTGATCAGTTCCAACCATTCTGGGCAACCCTAGAATCCCTTGGGAAACCTTGCCCAGCAGTCAAGGGCTACTTCCCGGGCACCCTCTTTCGCTTTCCTATTCGGCAGAGCCCTTCCAAGATCTCAGACAACATCTACAGTCCACAACGGGTGCAGGAACTTCTGCACTCCCTCTTAAATGATGCTCCCATTAGCATGCTCTTTCTCAGGAACATCCAAAAACTGACCCTGGGCTTCGTTGGGTCTGACGGTACCATCTGTGAGCTGCTAAAGGCTGATATCTCAACTCGTCCATATTGTGAGTCAAATGCTATTCAAGATATGCTAAAACCAGCCAAAGCATCTCTGAACCATGGTAGCGGTAGAAGTATCTCGGAAATATTTGCTGATTATAGTCTTGGCGCCACATTGGAGACCAATGGCTGCATCAAAACACTTGCTTTACAAGGTGCTGGGGTTGCTAAAGCTGCCAGCTGCGATTGGCTCATATTGTCAGCAGAAGCAAAAGAAGCTGATCTCCCAGGATTGTGGGACCTGGCTGAGAAGGTGAAATCCAGACCAGCATTATCCCTGGCTTACTGTTTGCAGGATAGATGCGCTGGGCGCCTTAGCTGTGTCTTGCCTCTCCCAGCCACGGAGGAAAACATCACTGGATTGCCACTGCATATCAGTGCTCCCTTTCAACTCACCGATGACAGGAGGCATGTTCAGTGGTCTGAGGAGGGGTCCCAGGCACGGGGGGCTGAAGGCCGCTGGAACCACATCCTGATGGAGGAGATACTGCCTGTTGCTTATTGCCAAATGGTTGTGCTGGCCTCCTCCTGTCCCGGTGACCCCTATGCATCATGGCCAGACCCAAGTCATAGCCAACAACTCCGGTACAAGCCTTTAGTAATTGAAATATGCCAGAGGTTAAGGAACATGAGACTCTTGGTGAGGGTTGGAGAGGGGGACCCTTGCTTGCTCCATCCTTCTGAAGCCGTCCTTTTGCCAAAGGCCATCTTGGATAGGCCTATAGGTGCTGTGCTGGAGAAGGCCCTCCTTTTGGCAGGATCACCTCTGGCAGCTGCCCCTCGTCATGTGCGTCAAGCCTTGGCATTGGGTGCAAAAGACGGGACAGTAGTGCAGGAGGCCACAGCCAGGTTTGTGAGAGGGGCTCTGCAACATGCTGACAAAATCTGGAATTGCCTCACAGAGTCTGAGAAAAGGTTGCTACTGGAATATTTGGTTGAAGATGGATGTTACCTGGAACTGAAGGATCTGCCCCTGCTTCCAACAGCCAATGGGCAATTCACCTGCTTTGGAGAGGCTGGAGAGATTGTATTTGTTGAGAATCCTGACTTTCCCAGGTGAGCAGCTTTCTTCCATCCTACCCTCCCCCAATGGTCTAATTTGGTCTTCCCTTTCTTCCTCCTTCAGCACACTGTACTTCCTGATTTGATTATCTGAATCGAGTCAGACTTGAACTCCTGTCAAGATAGAAATTCAAAATGCTTTAACTGTAAAGGGAAGAAGAGCTCTACTGATTTGTTCCAGAGTAGTTGAAGCTCAGTGTCAACAGATGCATTTAGAAATGCCACACTCTAAATCTTTTAGTGGACGTACTTTCCTAAAATATCTTGTGTTGTAAGCAAAGAAAATTAAATGGAAATCTGTGTCACTTTTTAATTTGTAAGTATATTGCTGGGCCCCGGATAGAACAGGTAGCATACCTAAAAAGTAAGAATGTAGAAAATGGAAAATGCACTTGTTTCTTTAGAAAAAAGATGGAAGATAATATCCAGGGGAACAGTCTTCATCCCAGGGTGGTTCCAGCTAGGGAGTGAAGGATTAACCTTGTCAATTCAGTAAACAAACCAGATTGTCTTAATCAGAGTTGGGATTCAAATTTTTTAACAACCGTTTCTGTGGGTGTGATTTAGTTGGTGGGTGTGGCATGATGGTCATGTTATTGGCTGGACATGGCCAACTCAATATGACTCACATCGAGGCATGCATCTCCTTGCCTGGCCTCTCATAACTGTGGGGATGCTGCAACAGTTTAAATGTGAAAAATGGTCATGTCACTTTTTTCAGTGCCATTGTAACTTTGAATGGTCACTCCACACAAGCAAAGTACCAGCAAAGGAGGGAAAAATAACTCCAGAGGAGTTCCTGAGACAGGAAGTCTAGTCCTGCCAAGAATGTAATAAGAGTGAAGGAGAGGCAGTTTCTGTAAGCAACACCAGAATGTTTCCTTTCTGCCTTCCTTACAGGATTAGGCCAGTAATTTCTTCTAACAATGGTTCTCTGAACTGCTAAGAATGTTAACAACCAGTTCTAGCAAATAGGTGCGAACTGGTAGAATCCCACCCTTGGCCTTAATGTTTTATAGGCCTATGTAATATTTACAATCTTAAAATATATAGAATAAGACCCATTTTCTTGACCTTCCTGGTAGTTTGTAATTTATTTATGGAACTTTTCTCTTGGTTTTGCAGAATTCTTTTGCCTTGTTTGGCCAATCAATTTCTTCCCAAAGATCTAAATCCTGTGTTGCTGAACCATTTGCAAACAATTGCCAAAAAAGGTAAGTTGTTATCTTTCCCATATATGTCAGAAACGGGAGTGTAATAGGCTGTGAGAATAACCTTGAGGAACAGAAAGAAGAGCCACAACTAAAACAATAGTAGCATTCTCTTGGTTTGAGGCTCTCATTCATGTTCCTCAAGGTAATTGTTACACCCCATTAGACAGGTTGTGCAGTCTTATCTAGTAGCTCCCACCATCTAAGTGGAATATTGGTTGCAGAGGATGGAGTTAATGGAATATACCTGAAGGACAATATGAATGGGTCTTAGCATATCTATCTAGACACAGCAGCCAGCTGCCCTCTGAGATCAGACAGACTGAAAGTCATCATTCCCTAAAGCAGGGGTCAAATTTGATTGCATCATGTGACATATGACATATATTCTGTATCCTGTACAGACGCAGATAGATAAACTCCACAAAACATCCATAACAGAGTACTTTTATTGGTTCATCAGGTATCCTCATAACTCACATTTGTGATGAAGTTCTTCTTTAATGACCAATCCTTTGCATATCTGTCTTGTAGGTAAAAAGATAGTTTATCTCCCATCCTTTTTCTCCCACCTTGTAATGATAGAAGTAGAACAGTTACCACGAGTCCATGAGTTCAGCCAAGAGTGAGGAAAACTCCCCCAACCCATCGAGGGTCAATTTAGTAACCAGTTGGATTACAAATGTGGTCATGTGACATGGAGTACATTTACCATGATGCATTCTCTTAAGGGAACAGCTCACAATTGCTACCTAACTATCCAATTCTCATACACTGGCTGGACAGCACACTCCCTGCCTGAAATTGTAAATTCCACAATGAAAAGAAGAGAAAAAACATTACCTATAAACTAAAATAAGCAGTAGACAGTAATACTAACTGAATAGCAGATAACTATATTACTAAGATAAACAGCTAGCTAGATAACTAAGAAAAACAGTAGACATTAATAAAGCATCAAACAAAGCAAAGCATGCAAAGCTTGAGGTTCAATCTTCAAGTTCAGCCCTTCTCCGCAGTAGCACAAGGTCGGTGACCGGCCTGGTCGCAGGAGGAATCTAGTGACGTCACCATCAGGACCTTCACTTTGTGGATAAGTCCATCAGAGCTGGACATGGTTTGAGACACAAGTTCCATAGGCCACGAGTTGCAATTCACATCCTTGTCTTTCAGCAAGACAAAGTCTCCCTCCTCAAGGTTTGATTCTTTGGTCTTCCATTTACGGTGGTCTTGTAGGGTAGACAGGTACTCTCGCTTCCAAGGGTTCCAAAAGGTGTTGGCAAGCTGTTGAACTTGTCTCCATTGTTGTTTGTACAAGTCCTTAGAATCAAAGTTCCCTAACGGTGGGGGCCAATCACCCATCTTTTCAGTTAGCAAGGCAGCTGGAGTGAGAATGGTGGAATTCTCAGGATGCGAAGAGACCGGAACTAAAGGTTGACCGTTTATGGTGGCCACAACTTCTGTCATAAGGGTAGATAGAGTCTCATTTGTCAGTTTAGGTGCTTTCGTCAGCATCAAATCAAGGATCCGACAAACTATTCCGAATCATAAGTTCCCACGCTCCTCCCATGTGAGATGGGTGGGGAGGATTAAATATCCATGTGCATTTGTTGGCTTTAAGGTAGCCGTCGGGTGGCGAGTCAGGGTGAATGTCATCTTCAATTTGTAGTTCTTTACAAGTGCCTACAAAGTTCGTTCCACAGTCAGATCTGAATACCTTGACTGGGCCTCTGTGGGCTTGAACCTTCTCAGGGTGTTGATGAAGCAAGAGGCATCCATAGATTCGATGACTTCTATATGGACCACTCGAATACTGAGGCATGTAAAGAGTACTGCCCATTGTTTGCTGTTAGCTTGACCGCCCCTGGTCCATCGGGTGTACACAGACCAAGGGCTGAATACATCAAGGCCTACATTGGTGAATGGTGGTTCGGAGCTCAGGTACTCAGGTGGTAGGTGAGCCATCATCTGGTGTAGAGTCTGGCCTCGTTGCTTGCAACAATGGAAGACTGCAGAACAGTTGTAATACATCTTTTGGCACCTACGATCCAGAGTCCATTCGCTCTGAGGGCACCTTATGTGAAGTGGCGGCCTTGATGATGGATTAGTTCTCGTGGTGGTGTTGTACTAACAGCCTCATTGCATGGTGGTTAGCCAGAAGGATGATGGGGTGCTTGCTGGCTGAGTTCATTTCAGTTTTGTGTAGGCGACCTCCTACTCGCAGTACCTCCTAATCATCGAGGTAAGGGTTCAGTCTCAGAAATGGACTGGATTGTGGTATGGGTTTCCCTGCACTCGGGCATCTGTATTCCGATGGATATGCGTTTTGTTGCACACTTCTCAATATTCGTCTCTCAGCATGAGTACAGTGGTCTGGGAAGTATGACTTGAAGACTTTCTGATGACCGAGGAGACGGACGACTGTGCAGATGAGCACAGTTATTCCCAGTATGAGAGATTTCCATTGGAGAAGCATTCAAAGCAAGCAGATTTCAAGGGGCCTATCTTCTCGCATTGTAATTGTTGCAAGGCAGACAACTGGGGGGCGACCGGTTCTACCTTCTTGACTAGGGGTCAAATGTTGCCATCATTATCTTGGAGGCAGCAGAGAGAATTGCACCATGACTCCCATTCTTGTTTCTGCTGTGGTGGGAGTGGTTCATCCCAGACTTTGGTGTTTTGGGAGAGTGTGTGCAGTAGGATTCTACTTGAATGGTAACAGGAGCTGCAAATCCTACAGGATCGAACAGGCTGTTAACTGTTGACAGCACTCCTCTCCTCTGAAACCGGTCTTTAGGGCTGGGATTTTGAAGGTGAAGAGGACTTTCTTCAAGCCGAGACTGCGTTCGATGAAGGGGCGTTGCTGGCAAAATTGAGGTCTTGCAATCCTTTGGCATGGTCCTTGGGACTGAAGGCCTTTAGAACTTCTTCACTATTGGACGCTATCTTATGTAGCTTGAGATTGGCCATCCCTAGCATTTTCTGTGTATTCTTTAAGAGGTCTGTGGCCTCCACTGGGGTGGCTACGGATTTCAAGCCGTCTACATAGAAGTCGTGTTCTACAAAGCGTTGAGCTTCTGCTTCATATTTGTCTCCTCCCTTAAGAGCTGTACGTTGGAGACTGTAGTTGGCAACTGCAGGAGAGGAGCCGTTCCCAAACACATGCACCCTCATTCGGTATTCCGAGATCCTTTGGTTGTGTTGGCCATCACTAAACCACAGGAAACGAAGATAATTACGATGATCTTCTCATACGAGGAAGGAATAAAACATCTGCTGTATGTCGGCCATAATTGCTATGGCTTCTTTTCTAAAGCGGATGAGCACTCCAAGGAGACTGTTTGTGAGGTCAGGTCCTGTCAAAAGGGCATGCATTTGTGGTAACTGTTCTACTTCTATCGTTACAAGATGGGAGAAAAAGGATAGGTGATAAACCATCGTTTTACTATCCTGTATCCTGTACAGATGCAGATAGATAAACTCCACAAAACATCCATAACAAAGTACTTTTATTGCTTCATCATTTTTGCCTTTGCAGACCCATCCAGCCCATGCGGCTGCCAGTTTGACAGGCCTGCCCTAGAGGAATGACAGTGAGCCTTTCCACATTGCAATTGCTGCTCAGTGTAGGATACACCTGACTTACTGGTGCACTTAGAAGCAGGAAATCATTCCCCTTGCTGTTTTTTGTGGTTCTGTAAAGCAGAGGATAGAAGGAGGGTTTGTCTTCCCAGGATTCAGGATTTTCTTCCGATAGAAAACAAAGAGCAAATGGAACTTCTTCCTGAAGGAAGTCAAAGACTCTTTCTGGCAGTTGTAGTGAACTAGATTCTTTGACCTCTGGCCACAAACTGCCTTCAGAGGTCCTTTAAATATGCGAGACTGTCAGATCCACTTTGGATCAGGCATAGAGTGCATGTAACAGCGCTACTCACATTCCAACATTCTCTTGTTAGAATCCTCCTCCTCCTCCTCCTCAATTTAGCTCTTGTCTATCCACTGCAGGATGAAGGCCTCTTCTGCATGTTTCCAACCAATATGAACCTGGGCTTTTTTTTGCCAATTGGGCCCGCAATACTTGCTGATGTCTTAGCACCCTCTGTCTTTGGGCAGGTCTTTCCACTGTCATGGGTAGTTGCCATAGGGCCTCTGGGAAATGAGGGGCATTTTTGAGGTTGTATTGGCCTTGGAAGGAATAGACCATAATCTGCCGTGCTTGGTCCAATGTGGGTTGGCAGATGTAATCGATATTAGTCTGGGGTATCCATCATGGCTTGTTTGCCTTGGGAGACCCTTCTGGACACATTTATGTCTGATGAACATAGCCCAAGCCTTCTATGATCGGGGCCTTGATGATGCAAAAAGGCTTGTGTGGGTAAATGAAATTGTGGGCTTGTTAGAATCACCAGCTGCAATTAGCTGGAAAAATAGTACCTAGAGAAGATAATATTTGTAGCTCAGGGTTCTTAGTGCTAAGGGGTCCTGAAGATGTTACGTAGTTGGGTAATGAAATGTCTGTGAGAAAACACAGACCTCCAAGGACCCCACAATAGTGTGATCTCAGACTATTCACAGCCTTTAGCACAGACCAAGAATCCTTTTGCAGCTATTTAGCCCCAGCTGATGTGTCCCAAAGGTGCTTTTTCAAAAGGCAGCTGGACTTTAACATTCTCCTTGAGGAAGGTATTTCGCTTCTTATTCAAGAAACTCCATCAGTTCTGACTGGATTGTGGGGGAGAGGGAGGAAGGAATAATCCTGAAGAAAAAACTAATCAGAACTAATCCTTCCATCTTCCCCACCAATCAGTCAGAACTGATGAAATGTCTTGTGGGAGAGATAAAATTCCTTCTTCAAGGGAAAAAGCAAAGTTCAGCTGCCTTTTGAAAAAGCACCTTTGAGACAATCGTGACCTTGGATGACTGAGAATCTCTATAGACCCAGAGATGCACGAACATTGGTATTTGATCCTTGTGTCTTTCTTGTCTCTCTAGGATTATTCAAAAATCTGGTCTCCTTGAATCAAGCCATCATTGAGAAGATTCTTCCTGGAGCTCTCCCAAGAGATTGGGTGAGCAACGAATCTAAGCCTGTTATTTGGAGGCCCAGTGCGCATCCCAGCGAACCTCCCCTTGAGTGGCTTTCTGCTTTGTGGACTTTCCTGACACACCATGCTTCCTCCCTGGAGCCCTTCAAGGGATGCCCAGTAATACCACTGACCCATCAGTACAGCTCTCTCCATGACATACAATTGGCTCGGCTTTTGCCTCACCCCACCCTCATATTCCAGAGGCATAATGGGGAATGCTTGCCGGATGCAGTGGCTGGAATTTTAGAAGAGTTGGGTTGCACCATGATCCAGAACTGGGACTCCAATTGGTCCCACCCCCAGCTGAAAGAATATGTTCTAGAACCCACACCTAGCAATGTCCTGCAAGCTTTTGTCCATCTGGGGTTAGCAGATGTAGAAAATCACCTGACATTTTTGCCATCCTGCCAGATTGAAAGTTTGAGCGCTTTTCTCTCTACGGCTTCCTCATTTTCTCAAAAAGATATCAGAGTCCTCACTAATTTGCCACTCTTCTTTAAGATGCCCTCTCTTCTTCCTCCTTCCAAGCCAGGTTTGGTATCAGCTCAGGATTATTTGGCTTTAGAAAAGACTTTGGTTCCACCAGTACCTACACATCTCTTGACCCCAGAGCCAGTGCTCTTGTGTCGCAACGAAGCTGAACGAAGCTTGCTTTTCAAAATCCGTGGAAAGCTTCTGGGAACGCCGGATCTGTGCCTGCTGTGTGTCCGAGCAATGAAGAAGGGGTTCTATGCCAATCGAGCTGAGGATGCCAAGCAACTCATGCTGTGGTTACTGCACAGTGGAGACACACTCTTTAGCCAGAGCCGAGAACTACAAGCATTGTGCTGTGATCTTCCATTTGTGGATTGCGGATCAAGAGAACTGCTCCGTCCCTGTCATCTCTACGACCCAGAGAACCACACATTGCTGGCTTTATTAAGACCCAGCCACTTTCCCCAAGGGCCCTTTCAGGAGCAAGCAGTGCTGCGAATCCTTCGTACACTGGGTCTGAAATCAGATCTTAGTACTGTCTGTCCAGCAGATGCAATAACCGCTGCAAGGGAAGTGAATGTAAGTGAAACGGCAACCGCCAAGGCCAAATCCCAGGCCCTTATCCGGATTTGTAATGAGAGTCCTCTACTGTCACGCTTATCTCCTGAGATGCTGAAGCAGCTGAGGTCCCTGCCTTGGGTCCCTGCCATCAATTCCTCTAAATGTGGGCCAGCTGGAATCTTCCTAGCACCTGAATCAATTCGCTCGGAGAAGTATGCAGCTCTTGTAGGACAGGTCATGGGACTGACAAACGCTTTTTGGTCCCACGCTGCAGAAAAATTGGGCCTAGAATGCTCACCACCTCCAGAAAAGGTGATGGAAAATTTTGCTGACCTGGTACAAGGTTATCGCTCTAAAATGACTCCCCTGAATGATGCAAAGTTGTGTAGCATCTATCAACACATGCAACAGCATCTCTTTGATTTCCAGCATCCGCCTGTATACCGTTCGGTATGGAATGGGAACGACTTCTCGTGGCCATCAGATGTGGTACTGTCCTTTCCTAATGATTTGAACTTTGCGCTCCTGATGCCACGAGTTCCTCCAGCTTTCCAACAATACAGGCAGCTTTTTGTAAAATGGGGTGTCCAGCGATCACCCAGCGAGGAAGACGTAGACCAAGCTCTTCGTAAGTTGGCACAACAAATCAATGCCAGACCAAAAGGGGGTACGCAGGCTGAATTACTCCTCTTCATCGCTGCCTTGGACTGGCTTAGCAATCAAAGTTACCATGGGAGAGAGGGAATGCCTATACCGGTGCAAATCACAGGTTTGGTTGGTTTTGCTCTTCGCCCTGCCAATTCAGCACTGTATTGTGACATGGATCGTGCCCGACTTGCTGATTTGGGTGAAGACCGACCCATTTTGGTGCACAAAGCTATTTCTTCTGCCACAGCTACTTTCCTTGGGGTGGAGATGCTGAGTACCAAGTTGTCAGGCTTAGAACTGTTTGAGGCTTGGGGGCCTTCAGAGCCCATCACTCTCCGGATCCATAACATCCTTCGGGAGTACAGCCAGGATGCGGACGTGTTTCAGGAACTGCTGCAGAATGCAGAAGACGCTGGTGCTCTGATTTGCCGCTTCTTAATAGACCTCCGGGAGCATGACGCCACTAAAGGACTTCTGGATCCTGGCATGGCTGCCTGTCAAGGCCCAGCCCTTTGGGCCCAAAACGATGCACTGTTTACTGAGGCAGATTTCTCCAACATTACCCAACTAGGTGCAGCCACCAAAGAGCACCAGGAGGACAAGATCGGTCGCTTTGGCCTAGGTTTCTGCACTGTCTATCACATGACTGATGTGCCTTTCCTTCTCAGTAGTCACACCGTCCTCATCTTTGATCCCAATATCACTCATCTCCAAAAACATATCCGTGCTTCAGCCCGACCGGGCATCCGTTTGAATTTAACCTCCACAGTTGCTGCTTCATTTCCAGAGCAATTTGGGCCCTTCAGAGGGATCTTTGGATGTCGAATTGGGGAGAAATACCAAGGCACTCTGATCCGTTTGCCTTTCCGCACTGAACAGGAGGCCAAAGAATCTCAGATCTGCCCTGAGCCATTTGGACCCAGCCGGATCAAAGGACTAAGAATTGGCTTCCAGGAGATGTCCCAGTACCTGCTGATTTTCCTACACAATGTGCAGGAGGTATCACTCTCCTGCCTTGCACATGGTTCCAATTCTCCAGAAGTTGTCCAGCCACTGGCGACAGTAAGCAGAGAAGTACTGGATGAGATGGGCTTTCCCCTTATACGATTGAGAACAACGTGGCAGTCAGCTATGGATATCCACCACTTTCTGCTCCATTCATGCTCAGCTGATGGAGAAGCCAAGGAACTATTCAGAAAGGGAAGGGAAAAGGGTATCCATTTCTTGCCTCCTTCTTCTAGGGTAGCCTTGCCACTCCGGCCTAGTACTACCATTGGACGATGGCTCCCAGATATAAATGGTTTTAAAGGCCGTGTCTTTTGCTTCTTACCTCTTCCCATTGAATCAGGTCTCCCACTGCATCTCACAGCCCCCTTTGCCGTGCTTAGCAATCGCAAAGGACTCTGGGATACCACAGAAAAGGGCCAGTGGAATATAGCACTGCTACGAGATTCGGTGACAGCTGCATGGCTTGGGGCACTAACTCAGCTCCGAGACATGTACAAACAAGAACTGCTGGAGGATTACGAGTATTATGATTTTTGGCCAGATGTATACAGTACCAAGTATCCTTTCACTGAAGCAGCCAAAGCCTTCTATCGAGCACTAATCGATGGAGTAAATGGGGAGCAGCCAGTTCTTTTCTCTGATGGACAAAACTGGTGCTCACTTAATCATGCTTGCATTTTGGATGATGATATCATTTGTGAGACGCAACTGAGTTCTATAGCAACCAGAGCCTTCTCATTACTCTTACCAAAACCACAGATTGCAGTTTCTCTTCCAGAGAAAGTTAAATTGAGCATCAAAACCTTCACCTCAAGAAACAGTTCAATGTTAAATACTTATAACTGGGCACGGTTCCTTCAGGAGCTTGTTTTGCCCAATCTTGCTAAGCTTGCAGTGCCTGATTGTAATGCCTTGATTCTTCGTGCCCTAGATATGAATGATGACAGGGTGAACGAGCGCCTGAAATCCCTGCCTTGCATTCCTACTACTCCAAATGAAACACTGAAAACTATTAATGAACTTGTACATCCGGGGGGGAGTGTTGCACCTCTCTACAGTCCCAATGATGGCTGCTTTCCTATGGGTGAAAAGTTTCTGAAGCCGGAGAGGCTTTTGCGCTTGGAACATCTTGGCATGACCAAAGATTGGGTGCCAATGGAAGAACTGATAAGCCGAGCCCAAACTGTGGAAGTTTTGTGGCATCAAAACCCGAACGAAGCATACCAGAGAGTCTGCTGTATCTTGCATCTCCTTGATGGCCATCTCCAGGAAAGTTCCAGAAATACTACCCAGGTTTTGTTTAGAGATATTCCCTTTTTGCCGGCAGTGCTTCCTGAGAACACGCATAAAATCTGCTGTCCCAATGAGATTTACCACCACAAGCTGTATTCCTTGGTACATTTGGTTGAACCAATCCTGGACAAGGAAGTTCTTGGGGAAAGCTTCAAGCTCTCTAAGGAGATAATGGAATTCCTTGGAGTGAAATGCAAACCACCCGTAAGTACAGTGCTAAAGCAACTGGAGAGAGCATCCTTGTGTTCCAATGCTCTCTCCAAGAAAAAGCTGGCTAAGATGGTACAAAATTGTTATGCTTTTCTCAATGATATAGTCCGGAATAATCAAAGTAGGGTAGAGGTGGCGCAAAGGGCAAAGACGTTCCCTTTCATCCTGGTCAGTGCTGGCTTTGTGCCAGTGTGTAAAGTGGCCCACAATCTGGCTTTTGACGCTGCTCCATACCTCTTCAAATTGCCCGAGGAATACCAGCAGCAAAAGGATCTGTGGAAGTGTATCGGTCTGCGTGACACATTTACCTTGGGTGATTTTGCTTCTGTCCTGGAAACCCTGGCTGAGGATGCAGCTGGACGGCCTCTTTCTGAAGAGCAACTAGAAATTGTAAGGTTGATCATTGTAGGGCTTGCTGGAGTTTTGCCAGAAAATCAACAACTGGATTCTTACTTGTCCCAGAAAATGTTTTTCCCAGATCAGGACAACGTCCTACGACAATTGCCTAAGCTGCTTTTTGATGATACTCCATGGCTTCCCCATGAGAGTGGAACACCGTTCTGCCATAGTATGATTCCACGAGAAATGGCTGTGCGCTGCGGCATATTGACCATAAAACACCGTATCATGAACCAAGTGAAGATCCCAACACTTTCTCCTTGGGGCACAGAGTTTGGAGCTAAGGAAGACCTGTGTACCCGCTTGTCTAACATCCTTCAGGAGTATCCTTCTTCACAGGATGTGCTGAAGGAGCTGCTGCAGAATGCTGACGATGCTGGGGCGAGCGTCATCCATTTCGTTTGGGATCGCCGCCACCATCCAACAGAGCGTGTCTTCAGCGAGGAGTGGAAGTCCCTTCAAGGCCCAGCCCTCTGCATCTATAACAACCGGACCTTCCAAATGAGCGATATTGAGGGGATCCAGCGCTTAGGATCTGGCGGGAAAGGAGGAAGGCGGGATGTTATAGGAAAATACGGTCTGGGATTCAACACTGTTTTCCATTTGACAGATTGCCCTGCGTTTGTCACAGGGGATAGACTACTATGTGTCTTTGACCCCACATTGCGTTACCTCACAGAATCTGATGAGGTCTCAGCTGGTGCAAAGTACAACCTCACAAAAGATTTCAGAAAAGCCTTTTTGGATGTTTATGACACCTTTTTGCCTGATGTGCTTGAGTTGGAGCAGGGCACACTTTTCCGGTTGCCCCTGCGTACTCCTGCAGGGGCAGCCTCCTCTCCTATTTGCCAGAATTCGGTGTCTGAAACAGATATGGAGAACATGCTGCAGGCTCTTAAAGAAGATGCAGAGTGCCTCATGATGTTTCTCAATCACATTCGCACTGTAATTTTCTCTGTTATGGGCGAGGAAGACAGGAGACCCAAAGAGTTGTTGCGGGTTGAAACTGAAGGAGGGGAACCTGGAAGGCTGGAGTACCAGGAACACCTGCAACAGGCAGCTGCAGCAGGAGGCCTGGAGACGAGCAAACCAGTAGCCATCTTCTACAAAATTAAGATCAGCACTAATCTCTCGCGTGATCCCAGCATCTGGTGGGTTGGAAGGCAGATTGGAATGGACAGCACAGAGACCATAGAGGGCATGCTACTGCCGTATGGCGGTGTGGCTGCTTGTCTTAATAGACGAGTATGTGGGAGGGCTTTCTGCACATTGCCTCTGCCAGGAAGGACAGGCCTTCCCATCTATGTCAGTGGGAACTTTGCTGTGGATTCAGCTCGGCGTGACTTGCGGAAGGACTGCAGTGAAGGGAGTGTCAGTTCAACCTGGAATAGGTTACTCATGCAGTTTCTGCTGGCCCCTTTGTATGGCCAGTTACTTAGAAACCTGTGCCAGGGACTGGGAAGTGAGCCATTGAAATTCCACACACTGGAGGCGTGTCACAATCGTCTTGCTTGTAAGTATTTGCAATATTTCCCAATTGTGACCAAGGACGTACCTCCTGTTTGGCAGCAGCTAGTGACCCATCTGTATAAACTGATGCATAAAGACCAGCTTCCATTGTTGCCAGTCTATCAAAAAAATGTTCATAACCAAAATGGACAGACAATTGAAACGATAAGTGTGTGTTGGAGTGCACCCAAAGAAGAGGATTCCACCAAAGGCCTCTATTTCCTGGAGAATACAATAGAGGATACAATTCTTGAGCGCGCTCTTCAGGAGCTGGGTATGAGCTTGGTCCCTGCCTTTGGACAGCTACAAGATATACATAAGCAGTTTGTCGTAGCAGAAATTGATGTGGTGACTCTCAATTCTCCTTCCCTGTGTCGTTTTTTGAAAGGACTGCTCACCTTCTTACCATGCCCCCTAAATCAAACTCCTCTAAAGAATCGTTCCAATTGCCTTGCTCTCCTAACCTTTTGTATAAATGGATTGTGTTCCGATGATGTGAGTTGCGTGGAAGGACTTCCATTACTGGTGACCAACGATAATGTGCTGAGATGTTTCAGCCAACAAGAACCTGTTTATCAGAATATCGGTGCTTCTGAGCTTTTCCCGCATCATCAACACTGTTTTTCTGCCTTTGTAACTTACAATCTAAAGGAGCTTCTATTAGAAATGAGGTTCCTGAAGGATTTTACTCTAGATGAATCTGTGGCTTACATCCAGGAGATGCTGGCACTGGTGGATAGCTGGGGCAAGGATAGCAAACGCCAGAGGAGCTGGTTAGAGAAACTGTGGAAGTTCTTTGAAAAACAAATCTGTGTGTCACGGGATGAGAAAAAACGGAACCAGTTATTTGCAGAGTTCATTTCCCTCTTCAGAGGATGCAATCTACTCCCTGTCTGTGGTTCCAGTGAGTTGTTGCCTCTTGAATCCCTTGGTATATTGATGCCTGATAACTTAAGTTTAGTTTGTGAAATTCTTGATCAGCTGGGCTTTGCCAAAATTGATCAATCCCTGCTGCCTGCAGAGTTAACTGTATACTGCATCAATCCACAGCTGCTGAAGATCAAAGACCCTATAGTAGTACTAGAGCAACTGTCTACCCACAGCAGCTTACACTGGAATAAACTCGAGCCATTGCATTATTGTTTGCTGTTAAGGTTTCTCTGTAAGGATCTGGGAAAGCTAAATCCAGGATTATTAGGAAAACTGAAAGCTTTGCCTGTATTTGAGACATATCAAGGAAAATATGTACCATTAGTTTCATATGAAAATGTGTATCGCCTGGTATCCAAAAATCCAAAGCTCTGTGAGAACTTTACGGAATTTTATGAAATGGATGCAAGGACTGTTTTACTAAAGGACACTGATTTGAATAAAATTGTAAGCAAGCCCTTAGGTATTGGAGAAATGAATGATTTGCAACAGTTTATGCTGCTTTTGCCTAGGGTACCCAGTCTTCCTGAGGCCCAAGTACTGGAAGCCTTGAAGTTGCTGTTCAGAATCAAATCCCAGTATGATGAAGAGTATGAGACTCAGAAAGCAGCTGTGGTGTCAACATTCAAGTCTTTTGCCTTCATTCGGGATGAGGAGAATGTGCTGCGTCTTGTATCATACTTCTATCAGGATAATGTTATTTTTGAAAAGTTGGGATTCGGCTCTAGATTTGTACCATGTAAATTCTATGATTCAATGCTTCCAATCCAAAAGCAGGAAGTGAACCCATTTTTATTGGACCTGGGCTTGCAGGAGGTGATTCCTGAGGAAGATTGTTTGAAATGTGCTGCCCAGGTTGAACAAGAGGCATTCAGCAGCGGTGCTACTTCTAAAAATGTCCAAGAAAAGAGTAAAGCACTCTTGAAATACCTGCTTGAAGACAGAGCAAAAGATGATCTGTCTAATTCCTTCCTGGCAAAATTGTCCAAGATCCGTTTCCTTGTACCGCATGTCATCCTTGATAAACTGTGTAGCCTTCATTTGCCGTACGTTCCTTGCAAAGCTCCAGTGGCACCCCAAGGTTCTTTGTGCTGCTCAGAAAGTGTTGAATTATTTTGGACTTCAGCAGTTAGTTTCTCTCCTAATGTTTATATAGGGAAAGAAGAGAGGGCTTTTCTCCAAAAACTTGGAGTCATATTCACATTACCTACTGAAGCAGTGTTGAAAAATTTGAGCAATGTATGCCAAGTAACCTGTGATACCCTAGAAAATAAGAAAACTCGGGCAGAAGTTCTAAAAGGCATGTACACATTCCTCTCAGAACAGGAAGAAATAGATGTGAGCTCCCTTAGAGGACTTCCTGTGATACTGACAGATGATAATGAAGTGACGGAGGCAGAAAATGTGGTGGTCCACTTGCAGCACTCAAAAGTCTTCCGGCCATACCTCTACATGTTGCCATCCAAGTTAGGGGCATTTATAGATATGTTTGAGAAGTTTGGAGTGCAAACTGAGGCAACCATCTATCATTATGCCAGTGTTCTGGCCAGGATCCAAGAAGAGACTATGGATCGGATGAAACTGCAACCCAATCTTACTAAAGCAGTGCTCAGGGCTACTCAGTTTTTCTTCCAGCTCCTAGAAGAAGCAAAGGAGCCAATGGATTTCTCAAAGCTGCAAGAACTTTATCTCCCTTGCATTGATGGGAAGCTTTATCCATCAAACACTTTAGTATTTAGTTTCTACCAATCTGGTCAAGAACCCCCTGCTTTGATAAAAAAAATTCACTTTCTGGTCGATCTCTCTGAATGTTCCATATCAGCGGACAAGTATAAGCAGTGGAACCTTCTTTGCTACCTACCTAAAAACCTGCGTCCCATGCGTCTCAGTGACATTGTTGAAGAACAACTAGAAGAGTCTTCTCTGAAACTGTGCATCTATCAGGAACACTGTGAGTTTCGGAACAATCTCAAAGAACTTCTGGTTTCTCTTGAATTCCAGAATGCACTGATTGCACTATTGAAATGGCAGAGTAAAAGAGAGGAAATAGGAGGCATGAATGATGGACTCTTCTCCCCAGATCAGTTAGAAGTGGTGTGTTGTGAAAAGCTCTGCACTGTAAAGGTCTACAACTTGCAACTTTTAGAGGGAACTCAGTGTGTCAAGACAGTGCATGTTGCAACAATACCAGATGATAAGACAAAAATTTACCTTACTCACCAGGAAAACATGGGTCTCCAAGAGGGAGTACGTATTTTCTCAGTTCTAGTTCAAGAAGTTAATATGCTTTTGGGAGAAAGACTTCATCCGAAAGCTATGGGGATTCTCATGGAGATCTTAGTTTGCCAGGGACCTAAAAATATTGTTGAAGTCCTAGAAAATCACAATGTTCCCCTATATCAGCAGGCAAATCTAAATGCTTATGATCTTCCTCCTCCAGGGGAAGACATCCCTGAGGAATGGTATGACAGTCTGTGTTAAGCCTGGTTTCCCCAACCAGGGTTAGGGAGACAAGCTAAACAGAATGTGCAGCTTAGTCAGATAGGCACACAGATAAATGAGTGAGCTAAGCGTGTATGTTTATTAACATACAGTAAAAATGACAGATACGCTTGTGCTATCAAATATATAGTTTATTCCATTATGAGTTCATAGCATAGTCAAAATAACAGTCCAATAGTCATGTATCATTTAGTCAGTCCATTCAGGGATATTCAATTAGCAAAGTCCGTGTTGAATACCCTATGTCAATACACTTACAAGTCTGTCCTTTGTTTTCTCTCCCGTTCGAGCAATGCAGTCTTGTGTCCTTGCAGTAATCAGGAATCATCAAAGCCAGAGAGATAGCAAGCTGCCGTCTTGCTTCTTTTAAAGTGCTTTCACAACCACTCCCTTAATTACTGTTCCACAGTTAAAGTTGCAGACACTTTAACATACAAACTATGATTACATATTATTATTTACCTAAACCAGTTAGGGTAAACCAATGTTATCCCTAACATTCTCCCCTTTTAGGAAATAATAATAAATATAACTATTTACATCTTTAAATCATATTTGTTACAACTCTCTTTAAACTTAATTACTCCTTGAGCTTTTGTAAATTGGTCTGCAATGTTTTCTTCTGTCATGCAGTATTCCAATTTAATTAGCCCATTTTTTACAGATTCTCTAACATTTAAGTATCTTAAATCAGTATGCTTTGATCTAGTTTTTACAGCAATACTAGTAGCTAACTTTATAGCTGCTTGATTATCTTCGTACACAATAATGGAATCTTTTACAGTTATACCCATGTCTAATAATAACTGTTTGTACAAAATCAAGTCAGTGCATAATAATGACAGACATGAAAATTCCGCTTCCATCGTGGACAAACTGATATGCTGTTGTCTGATTGACCTCCACCCTATTAGTGTTTTACCAAATAATATAGCCATCCCAGATGTTGATTTTCTAGTGTTTATATCAGTTGCAAAACTTGCATCTGCATAGGCACTAAGACTCAAATCACCCTTTGGTTCTATATACAATGCATGGTTCATTGTTCCTTTAAGATATCTTAAAATTCTCTTTAATGATTGCCAATGACATTGTTGTGGATCTGAATTAAAACGTGCCAGCTGATTTACACTATAAGCTATATCTGGCCTAGACCAATTGCTTATATATGATAAGCTGCCAATCAAAGATTGATATATAGACTTATCAAATTTGGGACTTTGATCATCAGTTTGGCAAACTTCCTGACTCATTGGAGTCTTTGCCGGTTTACAAAGTTCCATTTTAAACGTTTTAATTAATTGGCAAATTTTATCTTCTTGAGATATCTTAAAACCATTTTTTGTTTTGTTAATTGTCAATCCTAGATACTTTTTAATTTCACCTAAATGCTTTAATTTTATCTTTTTGGCTAATAATGATATAATCTCATTAGCTTCATTATTAGTCTTAGTTATCAAAGCAATATCATCTGTAAATAATAACAATAATGACACCGTTCCATTATTTTCTCTTTTAAATACACATGGATCTGCTAAACCAGATTTAAAACCTATATTGTTTAACTCTTTCACAATATATTGGTTCCACTCAAACCCAGATTGTTTCAACCCGTAAAGACTCTTTTTGAGTTTCCAACAATCATTACTATTTACTTTATTGTCTTTTAAACCTACTGGTTTTCTTAAATATATAGTGTGCTGCAATGGTGCATGTAGATAAGCAGTTTCTACATCTAAATGGTTAATGACATAGTTTTTCTTAGCTGCCCACACTAATGCTGCTCTTAAAGATGTTGCTTTAAGACTTGGTGCAAAAACTTCATCATAATCAGATGCAGTTTGATTAAATCCTTGAGCTACTAACCTAGCCTTATGGGTAACAGTCCCATCATTTCCAGTTTTTACTTTAAATATCCATTTGCACCCAATGGATTTTTCTCCTGGAGGTAATTTAGCATCTTCATAAACTTTCATTACCTTTAATGACTTTAGTTCCTTTTCCATTGCCTTTTGCCAATTCTCCTGATCCTTAGCAGGATACATCCTAAGTTCATCTACACTAGTTGGAACTTTAGTTACTTGGCAAACTATACTTGCTTGATACCTATCAGGTGGTCTAGTTACACATGTAGTACGTCTAGGTATTACAGGACTTACAGGTGGACTTTCATTTATTAACTCTTCTTGATTATCTAACTCTTCCTGATTAACTGTTTCCTCTTGTTCTGGTCCTATTTGCTCTTCGTGGACTTCTTCTTTAATTGGACTCTTCTTATAACTAATCTGATCTTTCTGCCTTTTGTAGGGTTCAATAATTACTTCATTATTTAAATCTTGCTCTAATCTATTCCATCCTGCATGTTCTAGGAATTTTGCACTGGCACTATCTAGATGTACCTGGTTCCCAGAATCTATAAGATCTATGATTAGATGTATATCCTACAAAATATAATTTTTTAGCTCTATGCTGTCCTTTGTGTCTAAGTTGTATAGGGATATGCACCCATGCTGGTGCTCCAAATGTGTGCATGTAACTTAAATCAGGTTTTGTATCATGCCACAATGTGAATGGTAATTCACCTGTTGTTGAATTAACAACATTATTTAATATATGATTACCACACATTATTGCTTCTCCCCACAAATTGTCAGGTAATCCTGAATCAGACATCATAGTTCGTGTCATTGATTGTAATGTTTGGCCTCTTCTCTCTATAAAGGCATTATGTTGTGGCCTATATGGTGCAGACTTTTTATGTTGAATACCTAACATTCTTAGTCTGTTCTGGAATTTATTATTTGTAAATTCCGTACCATTATCTGTTATAAGAGTTACTAATTTCTTTTTAGTTTTTCTTTCAGCAAATTTAATCCAATTAAATAGATTTTGATACGTTTCAGTTTTGCTTTTCATTAAATAGCAAAACCCATATCTAGAATAGTGGTCCATTATACTTAGTATGTAACGAGCTCCTCCTACACTTGGTTTTTTAGGACTTATTAAATCTGCAAATACTACCTCTAAAGGTTCTTTGGTAGTAAATCCATCAACTATATTAGCCGGTGTAACCTTGGCCTTACTTTGATTACAGGCATTACATTGCAAATACTTATTACAAGGTTTTAAACTTATTCCCTTAGATAATTCAACAGTTTTCTTAAGCATTTTAAAATTTAAATGCCCTAACCTTCGATGTAACAAGTGAATACATTCATCATGAGGTTTCTTATTTTCATAAACTGTGTTAGCCACCTTTAAACCATCATCATTTAACACATATAATTCACCTCTTAAAGATGCAGTAATTTTCTTATCTTCTTTCTCAATTATGCAGTTATCTCCCCTAAATGTAACTACATATCCTAGTTTAACCAAAATTCTTACTGAAATTAAATTAAACTTAATTTTTGGTACATATAACATTTTTACATTCTCTTTTATAAAAGAACAATATGCTATACCTTGACCTTTAGCTTTCAGTTTCCAGCCATTGGCTAACGATATCTGCTGTGTACTCTTGGACATTTTAATAAAATTTTTCTTATCATTAGTTATACAATGAGATGCTCCACTATCAACCACCCATAAATTATTTTTTACAGCTCCGTTAGTATACATGGCTAACTCTAAATTTTTATTTATCTTTTGATGACTTTTAGTATTCTGGCCAGCGTTCTGGCTCTTTGCCTTTTTACAAAATCTTGCCAAATGTCCTCTTCCTCCACAATTAAAACACTTTTTAATTGCGTATGCAGTAGGAGTTTCATTATCTTCTTTTTGAGGTTGCTGCCTCCTTAACTCGTCTCTTTCAAGCCTTCTTCTGGCCTCTTCAATCAATCTGCCAGTTATATCAGTTAAAGTTAGGCTTTCCTTTGGCAATATTTCAAGTGAAGTTATATAGTTATCATAGGTTTCATCGAGGGAAGATAGTATTATATAAACTTGGTGTAGTTCAGAGAAAATAAGCTCTTTCTCATGCAGTTCTTGAAAAATGCTTTGCATAGTTTTCAAATGACTCAGCATATCACCATTCTTATGGAGATGCGTACTGAAAAGTTTCCGTGTTAGATTTATGTGAGCACCAACATTATCTCGAACATAAATCCTCTTCAGCTTCTACCAACACCCAACAGCTAATTTTTCTCCGTGGATATAAACAAGCTGCATATCAGTTAAGGTTAAAGCAATAATGCAAATTGCTTGTTCATTTTTATGCATAAATTCTTCTATCTTTAATTTGTCTTCCTCATCCTCTGGATCCCATTCTTCTACGTTTGGTGGATTTTCAATTATGTTCCACAAACCTTCTCTTCGTAGAAGCAGACTACATTTCATAGACCATGATACATAGTTTGTTCCATCCAGCTTGGATATAAGGGACAAACTTTGTTGATTGACTTGTGCCATGTTTTCTTATATGGATATAAAACTATAATTAATAAAACGCAGCTGTCTGTTTACTGTAATGTATAACAACACAAACTCTCACTTTTACATAAATCTGTTTTATCCTAGTTAAACTGACTTTGCAGCCTCTGGGCCCATAAGCAGTGTTAAGCCTGGTTTCCCCAACCAGGGTTAGGGAGACAAGCTAAACAGAATGTGCAGCTTAGTCAGATAGGCACACAGATAAATGAATGAGCTAAGCTTGTATGTTTATTAACATACAGTAAAAATGACAGATACGCTTGTGCTATCAAATATATAGTTTATTCCATTATGAGTTCATAGCATAGTCAAAATAACAGTCCAATAGTCATGTATCATTTAGTCAGTCCATTCAGGGATATTCAATTAGCAAAGTCCGTGTTGAATACCCTATGTCAATACACTTACAAGTCTGTCCTTTGTTTTCTCTCCCGTTCGAGCAATGCAGTCTTGTGTCCTTGCAGTAATCAGGAATCATCAAAGCCAGAGAGATAGCAAGCTGCCGTCTTGCTTCTTTTAAAGTGCTTTCACAACCACTCCCTTAATTACTGTTCCACAGTTAAAGTTGCAGACACTTTAACATACAAACTATGATTACATATTATTATTTACCTAAACCAGTTAGGGTAAACCAATGTTATCCCTAACAGTCTGGATATGAGCATTCTGCATACTTTTGTGAAGGGAGATTATGTGGGCTATCTGGATTCTTCCCAGCCCAAAGAGCATTACCTGTATGCTGTTGTCCTTGAAGTACTTGAGTCACAGAACACATACCGCATTGACTTGGGAGGAGGTCGTGAAGAAGAAGTGACTGCGTATGACTTGTACCATTTCAAGAGAAATAAGCCAGTCTCCGATTCAGATAAAATGGTGATGCTGCCTGTAGGCTCCACTGAGGCTGCCCAAATGGTAAGACCAGGTATTAATGAGTATTGGCATCAACGGCCACTGAGCGAGGTCAAGAAAGAGATAGATATGTGCCTAGCTCAACTTTGGAGACTTTCAGAAGAGGAGAAGAAGAAAGCCCTTAGAAGATTGTATCTCTGCTACCACCCAGATAAAAATCTTGGCCAAGAAGATTCGGCTAACGAACTCTTCAAGTACCTTAAAGAAAAGATCAAGGAGATGGAGAAGGGAATGTGGTCAAATGGTGGAGGATCCAAAAGTAGCACTTCCCATCGCAGAAACTTCTCAGACTGTTGGGGTGAATGGGATCAGCAAGCTCATCAACATCAACAGAGGCACTATGAATTTACCAGCCGAAGATCGGCTGGAAGAGGAGGAGGAGGAGGAGGAGGATGTAGCAATTACAATTTCTGGTCATACCATCAATGTGGACCAAACTCTTCAAGATCACAACCAAAGCACTGTTTCCTAGAGGCAAAGCGTTGGCTCCAGCAAGCAGAATGTGATCTGCAGGTAGCAAGCACCATTGCTGGAAATGGCAACACTGAATGGCTGCTGTATATGGTTTTCAGGGCTATGGAGAAGACTCTGACAGCAGTTGAGTACAACCAGGGAGGTGGCTTTGAGAGGAATCTCTCTCTTGCAAAACTGGCTGACAAGGCAGCATCTTATGGATATGAGCTGGCTAAGCTCCCTGAGCAGATAGCATTGCTCAGGGAGCACGGCGTGGATGACAAGACAACACAGTATCCCAAATATCACACTTTACCCACCATTCCTCATGAGGCCTTTTCTGCCTGCAAAGAGCAGGATGTGCTATTGTTAGCTTGGGAGATCTTAAACATGGTAAAGAGTTGGATTGGCCTCTAAATAACGGCTTGGCGTGGAAATATTAAAAGCTGCGAGAGACCATTATATATATAAAATGCAGCAATGCCTGTAAAGAAAATGTGCAGATTAGATGCTTTAAATTAAGAAGATTGTTGTGGTGTCCCTGACTAGCTAGCAGTCTTCAACCCAGTCCGCGTTCCTGGCGGGGAGCACCGACTGCTCCCATTGGTTGATGCTGTTTGACAGCCGGCGATAAAAGGAGCTGTCAAATGGCATCAGCTGCTGCCGCCAGCTGGCTTCCAGCCCAGCCGGGCAGCCGCGGCAACCTGTTATGCTTCAAATAAAGCAATGTTAGCCTTTAGATCCGTGTCTGCCTCTTGTGTCCGCCTGCAACACAACAATTGTTCTTTAGAAAAAAAAAATAGCCTCATAGAACTTATTTTTTTTGTAGATGGTAAAATAATGTGTCTGTGAAAACTATGCATATTCTTTAGTGTTGACATTCCATTATTTGTCTTGATAAGTTGCTTTAATAAACTTGGTTTTGTTAAATAATTAAATAATTGGTTACATATTTATGGAGGGGAGCAAAGGGAATTATTATAGCAATAGCACTTAGACTTATATACTGCTTCACAGTGCTTTCTAAGCGATTTACAGAGTCAGCATATAATCTGGGTCCTCATTTTACCGACCTTGGAAGAAGGATGGAAGGCTTGAGGCAGTGAGATTTGAACTGCCAAACTGGTGGCAACAGCCAGTCAGTAGAAGTAGCGGGCAGCACTGCATTCTAACCACTGCTCCACCACAGTTCTTATAGGTTCCTTGATAGAGATTTCATTTCCTCTATCACTGTATTTGATTCTTTTATAAAGTAAACCACCAGTTCACCCCAGTACCCAATAACTAGAATTAATAGGCAGTGTTTTTCCCAATGGATGTGCTTACCAAAATTGTCATGACTACATGAGTATTAATTCACCATATCAAAATTATTCCCCCCCCCCATAATCTGTCTCTCATCTGGTCATTCAGGTTTTCCAGTGGTGCACCTCTGCCACTGGTTGCTGCTGATTATTTAATGGTTGGTGAGGACTAGCTATACTGAAACTGTCTTATATTTTGGTTCTCTATTTACGGGGATGTGTGTACATATTTTTAATACACATTCAGAAAGGTAATCTGTAGTTTATTGCATGTCCTGATTTGGCTACAGTGTAGGATTTGTATTTCAGGATGAGAATCACATACACTTGCACAAGAGCGTCAACCATTTTGGATCAACAAACAGTGAAAAAGTATAATCCTGTTTGGCCCAAATGGAGATGTATTATGGTTTTACAATTGGGACGTTGAGATGTGATTAAAAACACAGAATCCAGGTTTCTGATTTCTAATGAAGATAGCTATTAATACTATAATGTTTAGCAGTACAAGTGATTTTATTTAGTGTAAAGTTAACTAGTGCGGTACAATTAAGTTTGGTCTCAAGGAATCCTGGTTTGGACTATATCACTATAACCAATTCCACATTGTCAAAATAAAGCAGGGTATTCAGCAAAAGGCACAATAAATGGATGACAGCCTCCAAAGTTACCTTGAGATAAGATGGGCAGCCTATACATTTTACAAATAAATAAATAAATAAACATCTGCAGGGCTGTATATCAGAGCTGTCTTCCTGCACTGGCACTAAACAATAGAAGTTGACTGAGTTTTAACCTAGGTGCACACCTGGAGCAAGTGTTTTTGATATCTGTCCAGCTATCAGTACTTCTCACTGCCAAGGAATGGAATGGTTGTTGAGCAGCCTTTCCTCACAACTGTCATTGTCTGCTAACTGCGCAACAGAAACTGTTTGAATTGTTTTAGGGTACTGTGTTCATGCTGTTGACACCTTTAATAGGTGGTGTTGATGGCAGCAAAAGCTTCAAAGTTGTATATCGCACTTCCTTGCATAATGTAGGGATTCTACTTCCTAGCCATGTTCTTGTGAGATCCCAAGGCTTCTATTTCCTCTGGGAAAGTATATGTTCCTGAACTCAAATGTTCTGGATGTCCAGCAACGTCAAATCATAAAGTAATGATATTCGACTGTGGACATAATGGTGGCCAGTAGCTGCTGCCTTTCTATTTCATCTACCATCAGATTGCCCTGTATCTCTGGAAATTAGGTTGTGAGTGAAACATCCCATAGGTCCATACAACATTTAAGTGGCTCAAAGTGGACTTTGAAATACCCCTGTCCGCCAGCCCCCAAAGGATTTTAACTGGCACTGATTTGAGAATTTCTATGCTCACATTAAAAGATTTCGGACAATCTCTCCACCTCAGCAAATATACTAGGTTTTTAATGAAGTTGCCATTTGATAAAATACTTGTAATCTGCCCCATACCTAATCTGTATGCATATAATCAATATTTTACCCTATCTGCCTCACCCAATCTCATCCCAATTAGAATCCTACTCAGTCCACCTTATATATCTTATAAAGTGAGCTGCAGCTCATTTATCAAATAAATAAATGTATGTTTACATTTGCTCATAAATGAGGAGGGCCTGTTTGTTAGATATCAGAATAACAGTAGATGGTGAATTCCACGCTAATGAAACAAAAGAGGAGAATAAAGCTTGCTTATGTTGTGCTTGCATAATTCCCATTTTGTAAACGACAGGTCAATCCAAATTTTCCTATACATGTAGTCCTTGATTTACAATTTCATTTCTGGTCTTCCGCATACATTTGATAAACACCAGTTTGCATACAGAAGAAATAGATCTAGAGGACGCTATAGCCATCACTCTTCGCACTGCTCTGACTCATCTAGAACAGCGGGTGTGTGTGTGTGCTATGTGAGGATGCTTTTTGTGGAGTTTAGTTCTGCATTTAACACAATTCTGCGTAAATTAGTGTCTAAACTTCTGGACCTTGGACTTTCTTATTCAATCTGCCTTTGGATTATGGATTTCCTGTCTGGCCACTTACAGAGGGTCAGATTAGGTCATCATACCTCTTCAGCCCTTATTCTTAACCCTGGTACACCACAGGGTTGCATGCTGAGTCCCTTACTCTATACTCTTTATGTGCATGACTGCATTCTCACTCACGTTAGTAATACTATTGCTAAATTGCAGATGATACAACAGTGGCGGGACTTATCTCCAGTGGGGATGGGTCTGCCTACCGAAATGAGGTGGACCAGTTGCTTTCGTGGTGTGGAGACAATAACTTGGTCCTCAACACCAAAAAGACCAAGGAGCTTATAGTGGACTATAGAAGGAATAGATCAGACATCCAGTCCTTGCTTATCAATGGAGACCGAGTGGAGCAAGTGGCCAGTTTTAAGTTTCTGGGTGTTACCATAAAAGAGGACCTGACCTGGGGTGCCCACATTGCAGCATTGATCAAAAGGTCCCAGCAGAGATTATACTACCTGAGACCTCTTAGAAAAAACAATTGAACGAAAAACTGCTGGTGACCTTCTACTGCTGCACCATAGAGAGCATTTTAACTTACTGCACCTCTGTATGGTTTGCCAATTGCACAGTAGCAGATAGGAAAGCACTCCGGAGTGTTAATGTCATTGCCCAGAAGATCAGCTTCTATCCCAGGGCAGTAGCTCTTTTGAATTCTGCTGTATAATGCAGGGTTGGTGTGGTATCAAGGTTTCTAGTTCAATGTATGAAGGGTGAAGGATGTGTGTTTATGTTTATTTTCATGGTCATGATGTGCACTGAAGATGGTGTTTGATTTCGTTGTACGAGGTGCAATGACAATAAAGTAAATTAACTAACAACAGTTACAACAGCACTGAAAAAAATGACATGAGCATTTTTCACACCTATGACATTTGCAGCATCCCCATGATCACATGATCAAAATTCAGATGCTTGGCAACCAGTTCATATTTATGGCAGTTGAAGTGTCCAGTGGTCATGTGATCAGCTTTTGTGATCTTCTGACAAAGCCAATGGGGAAGCCAGATCCAATTAACAATATTATTAACCACCGCAATGATTCATTTAACTGTTGCAAGAAAGCTTGTAAAATGGTGCAAAACTCACTTAACAAATGTTTTCACTAGCAACTTAAATTTTGGGCTCAATTGTTCCATCTTCCATTTAAATAGTGTGTCGTCTGGGTATAAATATCTTCTGCAATAACAATTACAATTTATACATATTCATTACTTAATATTAATACTCTATTCTTACTTAATACTAATTACCATATATACTTGAGTATAAGCCGAGTTTTTCAGCACATTTTTGTGCTGAAAAAAACCCCCTCGGCTTATACTCGAGTCAGATTCCCCTCTGAAAAAAAAATGGTGTGGAGCTCCGAAGCTGGGCAGCCGCTTCCCTGCTTCCATGTTTCCTTTGCAACTTTTAAGCATGGGGGTAATCGGAAGCAGAAAAGTTCTTGCTTGAGGATATATTGTTTTTTCTTTTTTTAACTGTTTTTAGGGGGGGGAAGACCCACCGCCATGTGAGAATGCTCAGACATGAAATCTATCCGACCGAAAATAAGTGTGTGTGTGTGTGTGTGGGGGATTTTAACAGAGGGAAAATGTAGGAAGAAGGCAAAAGCGACGGAAGATCCTTCAGGGGAAACTGAGGGGGAGACTCACCCTTGGTCCAGATGAGCCCCCTTCCCCTTTCTCTAGGCTGAGAAAACAACGCGAGCCGAGGTTGCTTCGGCTCCACTCAGCTTCAATTCCTCAGCTCCAGCTGCTTTCAGTCCACTCGGGAGGAGGGGGAGGAGGTGGTAGTGGCAGCTCACGTTGTTTTCTGAGCTCTAGGCTGAGAAAACAACGCGAGCCGAGGTCGCTCCACTCAGCTTCGTTTCCTCAGCTCCAGCTGCTTTCAGTCCACTCGGGAGGAGGGGGAGGAGGAGGTGGTGGTGGCGGCTCGCGTTGTTTTCTGATAGTGAGATCATTTCCCAAATTAATTGATTCACTAACCCAAAAGAAGAAGATGTTGATGACAGTGGGAGGCAGGAGTCACTCTCTCCCTTGCAAGAAAAAAGCAAGAGCCATTCTTATGATCTCTCCTTCTCTCTCTCTCTCCCTGTAATACAGTCAAGCCCTTTCCAGCATGCGCGATCTGCCTTCGCCACTTTGCACCTTGCAAATGCAAAAACCCCAGGATTTTGCATTTGCAAGGTGCAAAGTGGCGAAGGCAGATCGCGCATGCTGGAAAGGGCTTGACTGTATTACGGAGAGAGAGGGAGAGATCATAAGAACGGCTCTTGCTTTTTTCTTGCAAGGGAGAGAGTGACTCCTGCCTCCCACTGTCATCATCATCATCTTTTGGGTTAGTGAATCAATTAAACCTTTCATGATAGTGAGATCGTTTCCCAAATTTCCCTTAAATCAGGGAAGAAATCAGAAACAAACCTTTGGACTGAGAATAAGCCTGTTCCTATGATGCCATTTTTGTTCACTGCAGTGTGAAAAGTTGTGAAAAAACACACTTCTTTTTCTTCATCTTCTTGTTCCCTATTTACTGGTCTCTTTCAAAGAGGAAATTGTGAACATCAAACTTATTCTCAACTGTCCTAGTGAAAGTTTTTATTGGTATCTATTTTTATTTTTGAAATTTACCAGCAGCTGCTGCATTTCCCACCCTCGGCTTATACTCGAGTCAATAAGTTTTCCCAGTTTTTTGTGGTTAAATTAGGTGCCTCGGCTTATATTCGGGTCGACTTATACTCAAGTATATACGGTACATCATATATCTAATTCTTGTATCATTCTGCATCTTAACATTTTTAATTCTTTCCACATGTTTACTATTTTCTGCTAGTCTTCTTTAATTTCTATCTTCTATATTTATTCTCCAGCCATTGATAAAATGATTCCCATATCATATAATATACAGTTTGTTCCTTCTCTTTGATTGCTAATATCAGCCTATTCATTTCTGCACATTCTAATATTTTCCTAATCACGTTCTCTTCAGTCGGAATCTCTTCACTTTTCCAATGTTGTGCAAATACAATTCTAACTGCAGTTAATACATAAACAAACATTCTCTTTGCTACAATTTTTGGGTATAATTCCCAACAGAAATATTTCAGGTTTTAAGGCAATGTGTTGTTGTATCATTTTTTCCAACCACGTATATATTTTTGTCCAATATCTTTTAGCTTCTACACATGTCCACCACATATGATAATGTGTTCCAGGTGTCTGGTGACATTCTCAGCATTTAGCTGATTTATCTTTAAATATCCTTGACAACCTTGCAGGCGCAAAATGCCATTTATCGTACACAAATTTTCCTTCTTATGCAGTTGACATTGTTAGTGTTTAGTTTCTATCCCACAATTTCTGCCATTTATCTAATTCTATAGTATAACCAAAAAATTTTGCCCATGCTATCATTGTTTATTTCATGGGCTCAATTGTTGTTGAAAGTCCATACACACCTAAAAAGGGAAAAAGGAACATATCAGGAAGGGATTCTGTAATCTTACCTTTGTCCTCCTGTATGAGGAGGTTGGAATGCCAGAGTAAGGAAGGGGCTCTGAAACTAACCGTTGTTTTTTTTGGTCACCCGTGGCAACTCTCTCAATGTGCATCAATATGGACCATATATACAGTATATTTTCTTGAAAAAAATATGAAAAGGAACAAATATGAAAAGGGACAAAACTGAAAGAGGTCCTTAAGAATAAAAAAAGTAACTGTTTATAACTTTGCTTTACAAAGGAAAGTTCAAGAGCAAAGGCAAGAAAAAACTTCAACAAAAATGCATATTTCAGCTTTCTGAAATAAAAGACTTATCGTCACCGTAACTTCATGCTGAGATTCTGTGCCAGAAGGTGTGTCTAATGATCATTGATTTTCTCCATTCTCTTCTAATTTCAAGGATTCTGCCAGTGATCTGTTTCAAGGGTTGATTTAGCAGTCATTGAAAATAAGTAAGGACTTTACTTTTCTACCAATAAACCAATCAATTAAAAATAACTCCTGGTTATATATATTTTCCTATTGAAGGAGCATAGTGATCAAACCAATTATTTGCCTCTTGTTTCTGATATGATGTACTACTGCTAGGAATTAAGCTTTGTTGTTGGCTTCTGCTCATATTATTGTATACTGTCAGAAATTAGTTGTTAGGAATTAATTCTAGGTTATTGTAGCCTTGATACTGATTGGCATTAGTGCAAAGTTTGTTATCTCCCTTCTGTGTCTTACTTCTGTTCTTGGCTTCAAAGCTACGCGCATCCTTGAAAATACAGAAGAAACCGTTACCCAGGAATATAGATAAAGGAACCGGAGTAGGGAGTTTCCTGCCTCATAGATAGTACCATAGCAGGGAGTTACCTGAAAGCATTCTGCTGAATAAACAACTTGGCCAGGGCTAAAAAGATGCTCCATAGACAAGGAGGGCAGAGACGGGCCTGAACAAAGAAACCTTTGAAGATATAAAGACCCATGTTGGTAACTCAACCTTTGTCTCTGATTGGGTAAACTTTGTCTCTAGTTGATTAAAAATGTGTGTAATGTCTGGGCCACTCTTGCAGAAGTGTGCCTATTTATTACATGTTTTTTGCCAATGTGTTTTGGAAATAAGTTTCACGCAGATTCTTTTTGCTTTGGCCAAAATAAAAAGCGGATACTTTTGCAAGCCTCGCCTCACTCTCTTTGGTATCTTGGTGGCTCAGGAAATGCCTGGGACCTTACACTATCCACCCCATTTCAGGTTCCCACTTAATTTTCACATAGCATGGCTTTTTTGTCCTTTACAGCTGTACCACAGAGTGTCATTTCAGATTGCATAACATTAGCTGTTATGTTAACATGCATAACATTAGCTGTTATGTTAAACATTTTGGGGGAAAGGTCTATCACCTAATACTTTTATAGGCCTCTATATTCCCTTTTATTGGGATACAGACTATTTCTATTTTTTCTTGCTTGCAGAAAATATATTTTTTCTAATTAATATACAGTATGGGAAGCATCCTTTCTCCCACCTCCCTCTACAATCAGTAAAAGTTAAGAGTGTTCAAAATGAAAAATTGGCACTGCCTTAAATCCCACTGTCGGCCCTATAACCTTTTTTGCCCATATCAAACATGGCAGCTCTATTACTACTACTACTACTACTACTATTACTATTATTACAGAGAAGAGCTTGTCCTAACAACGACAAAGAGGATACCTCGCCGAGTTGCCTGTCATCCAAAGCAAACATGGTGGGTTTTCCGCCCTTTGGAATGCCAGTATTAAACAGGGAGCCCCAAATTCTTTTCCGTCCCTTGCCATCCAAATCGCAACCCTCTTCCTTGAGTTATAGACACCGCAGCTCTTTATTGCCCCCTTGAACCAAGGCTTTAGCGCCCTGAAAAAGCAGCCCGAAACAAAAATGGCGCCGCAGCGAAGCCTCCGTTCACCTGCCCACAAGGAACATGCCGCTTCTGCTCCTCCCTCTTCTTTTTGCCCACATAAAAGATGGGGGAGGAGCGTCCTGCTAACTTCCATCGGGGTTGGATTGGAGGGTGGCGGGAGCGATTGTCGCCAGAGGTCAACGCTTCCTCGCGGCGACCCTCCTGATCAGTTTCTCTAGGGGTGGGTGTTGAGGGCAGACGCTCGCCTTCCTGTCGCCGTCCGTCGAAGGATCTGCCCTTCACTAAAATGTCGGCGCCGATAAGAAGTTGTGAGTACTGTAGACGTTGGGAGGAGGAAGGGAGTGGGGGGGGAAACTGAGCGGAGAGACACCCCCCCCCCGCGCGCGCCTCTAGTAAGCCCACCGGGTAGGGGCGAGCAACAAGGGGAAGGGGGGCGCCTGAGTTGTCGGGTGGGGGAGGGGAGTTACAGAGTTTGGCAGAGTCGTAACGCCCCGAGTTCGGATCCCGGGTTCCCCCAAGGTGCCTGTGCAAAGAGACACAGGCTGCGATCCCTGCAAGCTACTTTCTACCCCCAAAGCGCTGTTGTAGGGAGCAAGCAGCAAGTGGGGTCGTGGTCTAGAAACTGTGGGTTAGGAAGGACCCGTCGGTTCCTCCCCTACCCCCAATTCTGTCGGGAGTCCAGACAAAAGTTGGACTTCAACCGGCTGGGAAAACCAGAGCTGGCCATGGTTAGCTAGCTGGGAGGTTAGGCGAACGGCAGCCCAGGAGATTTGGGTGGGCTTACTGGGGAGACGGAGGGGCGCAAAAACACTTTTGGTCA
Source organism: Hydrophis major (assembly GCA_033807585.1). Classification (NCBI taxonomy): domain Eukaryota; kingdom Metazoa; phylum Chordata; class Lepidosauria; order Squamata; family Elapidae; genus Hydrophis; species Hydrophis major. The sequence goes on along the minus strand of CM066343.1, from coordinate 24,034,139 downwards.
TTTTCAGCGTAGACGAAGGACTGCGAGGGTCTTTTCGTTTGAAGTCAAGAAGAGAAAAGGGGTGAATTTCTTCGGATAAGAGGTGTGGGTAGTCACGATCCCGGAAGTTGGTTTATGTGGGGTTTTTAAGATTTTTATTTTGCCAATATATAACTCAAGCGCTAACTAAACAGTCTTCCTCCTGTTTTCCCCATAACAACAACCTTGTGAGGTGGGTTGGGCTGAGAGAGGGAGGGAATGGCCGGAAGTCACCTAGCCAGTTTTTCATGCTTCTTCTGGTTTCTAGGCCATCATTGCTTTAAACTGACTTTGGGGTTTTTCCCCCTCCTGGGTTAATGATAGCAAAAATATTCGCCAGTGTTTCTCAACCTTGGCAGCTGGAAGATGTATGGCCTTCAAATCCCAAACATCCACAGCCAGCCGGCTGAGGATTTCTGGGAATTGAAGTTCACATATCTTCAAGCCACCAAGGTTGAGAGCCCCTGGCATAAGCAGTAAAGGTGAAGTGCAGATAACATAGGGAGGTGGGGGCTTTCAATTCTCAAAAAATAAAAGCATAAATGGTCTGATTTTGTTCTTAAATATTTTTTCTATTACCTCAACATGGAAAAGAAGCAAATTGCCATCTCAATAGACTGTTCAAGAAAGAGCATTATGTTTAGGAAAAATATGTATTTCATGTGTATGTTTATTTAGGCGTTTAAATTTTTTTTCTCCCCTTTCAGTTATTTTTCCCCCTCCTTCAATGTACATAATAACTCTGGAAGACAGCAAAGATCGTACTTCATAAATTATTCTCTTTCTTCTTGTGCATCTGTTAGAAGATTGTGGTTGGTGTAAAGGTGAACATCATGAATAGGAAATAGGACTTCAGGCTTCAACTTTTGGGGGGAAAAAGGCTGTTAGAATCTCCTGGTACAAGATGAGAAAAATTTGGTTGAAAAATTTGGTTGAGAACCTCTGGAAACTTTCAGGGCAGGGATTTGCTTCATGCTTAAACCTTGTAAGCACAAAATCAAGTCTGCATGAATTTGTGGGTGCTCAAAAAACCTAGAACCCTTAATTCCATTCAAGAAAATGAGGAATTGAAACCTGATAATTTTTCTCCTACATTGCATCTCTCTGTGGTACTGCTTCTGTAGAAAATTTTAGTTTTCTGCAGTGCCCTTTTATACCAAGATTTTCCTGCATCAACTCATCTATCATAGCCAGGAACAAACAAAATGGAGATTTCCTACATCTATATTTAATATCTGCTAGTTCAGGAAATCTGATGGCATTAACAAGAAGTGAGTTTCAAAAATCGTTGACTTGTTTCCATTGTTTGGAAGTAAATGCATTAACTTCTCCCTTACCTTAATTAAACCATTGCAGCATGAGAAGGAACTACTGATTAATCCAACAATTGCATGTATAGAGCTTCCTACAATATTTTCCTAGGGTTTTAAATGAGTTACCCCAATTTTTTTTTATGCAGATACTTTTTAAGAGTCATTTATTGGTCCAGATGATGGGTTTATAGGTAGGTAGTCCTCAACTTAAGACCAATCGTTTTAACAATTTTTTGATGTTATGACAACTTTAGAAAGGATGCTTTACAGCCTGTAAAGCACCACTGGCCATTATAAAATCCCCCCACCATGATCACATGGCAATGGCAACGTTTCTAATGCTTGGTAGCTGGTTCACGTTGGCTGCAATCTCCTGAAGTCATGCAACTGATTTGCAACAGTTTCTGGCAAAAAAATAATATTGCATTTGGGAGACTGGATTTACTTAATAACCACTGCAAAAACAGTAAAAAAAATAAGGTTCAGTTCCATGGATGTGACCAGAACGACTTATAACTGAAATTCTGTTTCCAATTGCGGTCATAAGTCGAGGGTTACCTATACATTGGGAGAAGGGGACTATCCTTATTGGGGATTTGAACTCAACCGCTTGTGAACCCCTTCAGCTCTGACTCTTTTCTTACTGCTCTCTAGAAGAACATTGGGTAGATGGAGAGCCATGTTGAAGCATGGCCAGAGGGCCAGCATTCCCAGGAGGCTCCAGGAGGTGTTCAGGCGGCCCCTGGAACTGAGGAAGAATGTGCTGTTCTCTACTCGGATGCTGAGGACGACCCCTCACTCTTGACGGTCAATGGAGCAGGCCCCCGAGCCCCCTTTCATTGCTCTGAATGTGACAAGAGCTTTCGCTACCGTTCGGACCTGCGGCGCCATTTTGCCCGACACACCGAACTGAAGCCTTTCCAGTGCCCTCACTGTGCCAAGAGCTTCAAGCATTCTTTCAACTTGGTGAACCACATCCGGAGCCACACTGGGGAGCGCCCCTACCGCTGCACCATGTGCCCCAAAGGCTTCCGGGACTCCACAGGGCTTCTTCACCATCAGGTGGTCCACACTGGAGAGAAGCCATACTGCTGCCACATTTGTGAGCTCCGTTTCTCCTCCCGCAGCAGTTTGGGCCGCCACCTCAAGCGCCAGCACCGGGCATCTCCTGCCACCGCAGCCCCTCAGGCGCCGACCCCGCGCTGCTTGGCCTGCGGCAAAGAGCAGAGTCCCTTGGGGCACCTTTGTGCTGCTGGCCGAGGCCGGGCTGCCCCTTTTGGTTGTGGGGCCTGCGGGCGGCACTTTCAGCTAGCCTCTGAACTTCGCCGTCATTGGCTGGCTCATACCGACATCAAACCCTTTAAATGTCCAGATTGCGAGCGAGATTTCAATGCTGCATCCCTCTTGGAACGCCATAAACTCACTCATGCCAAGGACAGGCCCCCGCCGTGCCAGCTTTGCTCCAAGAAAGCTCAGAAGAGGGACGAGAGGATGCTAGAACTGAAGGGCGTGAAGGAACAGCCAAAAGGCAGTGAGCAGCAGCAGCAGCAGGAGGAGGCCCAGCAGCATAGCAGAGGCTGTCCATCCTGCCACTCTCCTGATACACGCCCCCCAGACACGTTGTACCAGTGTGAGTGTGGAACGTTTTTTGCCAACAGCAGCACCCTTGCAGCTCACCTGACTGCCCACGGAGGCGAGCCCTCTTTCACCTGTGGCATATGTGGTCAGCCCTTTGTGAACTTGCAGGCTCTGGAGGAGCACCAGCTGAGCCACGCTGTGTCCACAGCATCAGTGCCGGGTCCAGGCAGTGAGCTAGAACGCCACCTGTTGCCCCAGTTAGAACTCCGGACATTTCCAACTCAGCCCAGCAAGAAACTCTACAAGTGCAGCGAATGTGAGAAATTCTTCCGAAGTCCCCGAGATCTGGACCGTCACGTCTTGGTGCACACCGGTGAGAAGCCGTACCAGTGCACTGAATGCGGCAAGTTCTTCCGGCATGAATGTTACCTGAAAAGGCACCGTCTGTTGCACAGTGGCGAGCGTCCTTTCAAGTGCACTGTGTGCCACAAGGGTTTTATCACCCTGAGCAACCTCTCCCGCCATCTCAAACTTCACCGAGGGATTGACTAGGAGGGCTATCCTGAACTCCTCTAAGCATAACCCTCCTTCCCCAGCACTACCTCCATCCCACAGTGGCATCCACAGAAGTTCCCGTTTTGGAGGTAGACTTCTGCCTGATGTTCTTGAACTCTGCCTGCCCTCCCCTCCTTCCTGGTTCAGTACGTTAGGGAAAGGACTTGAAAGGATAAAAAATATTATTATTATTTACCAATGTTCCACTACTGTTAATAGAGTACATTGCACATGCTTGGCAATTTATAAGGTGTGTCGGGTAGAAAGGAATATCTGCCCTGATCGGTTCCAGAAAAGTTTTTTTTTTTATTTCAGAACAGGAATATTCAGAGCCATGCAAAGAAGTTATGAGAGGAAAAAAACTTTGGTTAAGTGTCTAACGTCTGAAGGTACTTGTGTGTGTGTGAGCTTAACAGTGCTGAAATGACTTTGGCCAATAATCCTGGAGAAAGAGCTTTGGGGCAGAGCCATGCTCTCTTTCCAGAGAATGAGGAAACTTTGCTGGATATTTAAAGAGGCAGAGTATTTCTTCACCCTTCAGTATTTCCCAATCACTTTAGTACTGGGATCTTGTACTAAAAGGCAGCATAATTGGCCAAAAAGGATAAATGTGCACAAATCTAACATGCTGTCATTCTTTAGTCTGTGTGGTTTTCTTTCCTTTTCCCATTCTGTTCTTGATGGGACTACAGTTAGATGTACTTCCTTCCTTTCTCAAGTAGAGAAATCTTATATCCCTCATAATAATCATTATCTCCAAGGTTAAATAGGGGTAACATGTTTATGTCATAATTGTACACATTGTAATTTATTGAGAATATCCAAAAAGGTTCAATTTGATTTAGAGAAGCCCACAACTACAAGATTTGAGGACTTTTGCTTCACAGTATATATGGTACCAAAGGGATATTAGAAAAGGGATATTAGGTATTGAAAAATAATTCACACCATTGATTAAAAAAAATCACAAAATTTAACAGTCTGTCTCTTCTCCAAATATCAGCCTTTTATGTTTATTTTATTTATCTCCCATCTTCTTCCTGCAGCTTCCACCAGCATTTCTAGCACACACCGTCCAAATTTTCTTTACAACAACAGTTTTATGGGGGAGTCTGGGGCAGCTGGACAGCTTGAGGAGGGTGAATTCTGTTTCCCATTTTTAATTTTGAGATATGACATGTTTTCTCCTTTTTTAACTTATCAGCCAGGAGAATGCTCACTTGGGACACCTCTGCTATTCCTTTCTGAAAACTGTGTAAAGGCCAAATAGATGCCTTTGCTTTGGTGTGAAGTTTCAAGACAGAGAAACTTAGTATTTAATAGAAGGCAATGTTTAACAAGATAATTTAAGAGTATTTATCATTTAAATGGTAATATTGAGGAGCTGGTATATTTCTCCTTCATGGTTGGCTGTAAGAAGGGTGAAATTTTGAGTTGGCCTAAGATTCTGTATAATTTCAAAATGATATTTCAAACTGCTAATCTTGTTAGCTGCGTAGTATCATCTCACAAAGATTGAGATGTCCTAGGACAAAGTAAAGCTCAGATTTATGTATTAATAATGGAGAACAAACTAAAAAGCAAGGCATATTATTTAAATCAGGGATATTTAGCCTCGGCAACTTTAAGAAGTGTGGACTTCCACTCTGAGAATTCACTACCCAGCATGACTGGTTGGGAATTCTGGGAGTTGAAGTCCACACGTCTTAAAGTTACCAACGTTGGAGACCCTGCTCTAAACCAAGAAATTAGAATATAGCGAAGAGCTGTATGCTCTTGTACTTTATATGAAAACCTAACACTGGGTTGGCTTTGCTTCACACTCTTGCCTGTCTGCTGCCATCCATAAGATCTCCTGGCTGAGCAGGCTCATTTCTCCGTTCCCTACAAATTCTGGATTCTGACGGAGTAGCCCTTACCCTTCCTAATATGGAATTGTTTGCTGACCAACAGCAAAGTTTTCTGGTTTTTTCCCCCTCATTTTTTTAAAGTCCTTGATAGGTCCTTGGACATCTAATAAACTTATGTTCGTGACCAAATTCCAGTTCCTTATCTTCTGTGGAATGTAAGCCTTGCATCTGGGCATTTCTGTATTATGTTTTATTGAAAAAAATAAGTGCATATGTGGGTATTTGCTTATGTTTTGGAAACAAAACCTGTCCAGTTCATCTAGCCAAGGGACCTACTTTATCTGTCCTCTGCTTGAAAGCTTATCTACTTCAGTCTTGGTCTCAAGATAATTAACCACAAGAGAGAGAGAAAATATATATCCATCAGTAGTACCTGGTCAATGAAATAAGCCATCACCTAGGTTAGCTGGTTGAAATATTTTCCAATATGGCTGGCCAGTATTGTGTTTCTGCTAATTTACCATTATATTAAACCTGTATCATATACATATGGATTAGCATTTTCAATTTTTATGTAACTATCTTTTCCTCCCCTTGATGTTTGTCATTTCGGGCATAAGGTTCAAGTGAAAGCATGTTTATACACGGCAGTGAGCTCACTTTGTGTCTGAATAATCTGGCAGGAGTCTCCAACCTTAGCAGTTTTGCTGGCTGAGGAATTCTGGGAGTTGAAGTCCACAAGTCTTAAAGCTGCCAAGGTTGGAGATCTCTCATTTGTGGGATTAACCTAAAGTCTAGCCATGGGCTAGAGTACACCCTTGAACAGAGAGGGTGAGTGGCCCAGGATTATCCAGCAGGCTTTGTGACTAAGGCGGGACTCAAACATGTAGTCTGGTGCCTTAACTGCTAGACCAGAGTGGCTCTCCCAGTCCCAATGAACAGGGTAACAACATAAAGCTAAGACCATAGCATGCTAATCATATTTCAGAAACATTGCCAATAAAAACAGGAACACTGGTTTGGTGTAGTGGTAAAGGCATCAAGCTAGAAACCAGGAGACTGATTGTAGTCCCACATCAGGGGGGACTGCAGGGCAACCTTGGGCCAACCACTCACTCATAGCCTGAGTGAGAAGAAGGCAAGGGCAAACCACTTCCAAAAATCTTGCCAAGAGTATGGTTGGGACTAGTAGTCCAGGCAATTGCCAGGAATCAGCAGTGAAGCGGAGGTACTTAATCCAATTTGACAGAATGGCAGGGATTACTCACTCTCTCAAGGTCTGGACCAGTGTCAACCTTGAGAACCTTAAGAAATGTGAATTTAATGTTGGCTGGGGAATTCTGGGAGTTGGAGTGCACATGTCTTAATGTTATCAAGGTTGAGAAACACTGGTCTGGACAGTTCCCCCTTACAAGAGCAAGGGTGAGATTCTGCCAGTTCGAACGAACCCCTAGCTCCAATGATCAGCTGGCTCCGATGATATGTCCCTCCCCTGCGCTGTATATCTGCTCAGCTGAATCATGTGGCAGAGTGGATTGCCGCACCTCAGCTGGGTTACTTCCCTGAAATAACATTGAAGGTAAGTAGCTTTGAAAGCTGGGCAGGCGTGCAAAGCATGCAATTAGCGAGCCAGTTGTTATGCCAGCAGCATCCCACCACTGTATAAAACATTCGTGGTAATACAAAACTACTGGATATATTGTGACGAGAAGTAATATAAGAGTTTCCTTTGGATCAGAGGTCCCCAAACTTGTCAACTTTAAGACTTGCGGACTTCAACTCCCAGAATTCTCCACCAGCATAGCATATTTGGATGGATGGATGTGTCAACTACTGCTTTTTCGGCTGGCTCAGGAATACTGGGAGCTGAAGTCCACAGGTTTGCAACCCCCGGTCTAGAGGACCAATACTTTTGTCTCATTCATTACACATGCACGTTGTATTAGGCATATAAAAGGGAGGGGGATGGGCCAAAGATTCACAAAATATATTAGAGGTAGTCCTCAATGTACAACCATTCATTTAGTGACCATCCAAAATAAAACGGCATTGAAAAAAGGGACTCATGACTGTTATTCACACTTACAACTGTTGCGGCATCCCCATGGTTGTGTGGTTAAAAAATAGGATGCTTGACAACTGGTTCATAGTTATGACTTGCAGTGTCCCAGGACCATATGATTCCCCTTTTGTGGCCTTCTGAGTAGCAGAGTCCGTGGGGAAGCCAGGTTCATTTTGCCATGTTACTGACTTAATAACTTCAGCAATTCACTTAACAACTATGGCAGGTAAGGTTGTATAATAGGGAAAAACTCACTTCACAAATATCTCGCTTAGCAACAGAAATTTTGAGCTTGAAATTGTGGTCATAAGTCAAGGCGTACCTGTACTTGTCTGTACAATGTACAGCAATGGACAAGCATAATTGAATGTTTATCAATTAAAACCAAATTGGCAATGGTTCAAAGTTACAATGAAAAACAGCTTACAACTGGCTCTCGCACTTAGAATCAACATAGCATTCACCCTGGACACATGATCAAAATTCAGGTGCTTGGCAACTGGCATGTACTTACAACAGTTGCAGTACTTTGGTGATCAACGTGTAAATGGGAACAACTGGCTTCCAACAAGCAAAGTCAATAGGGGAAGCTGAATTCACTTAATGGTGGCATAAGTAACCACTACTGTGACTCATTTAACAACTGAAAAAAACATCATAAAATTGGGTGCAACTCACTTAAGAGCCACCTTGGTTAGCAACATAAATACTGGTCTCAATTGTGCTCATAAATTGAGGATACCAATATCAGAATTCCTGGCCTGAAAGTGCATTGCTGAGAATTTTAACTCCAACATATCATATTTTCCAGGTTGGGAAAGTTTTGCCCAACATCCACAATTGGCAGTAGCTGAAGCATTTAATTCATAACAATCACATCAACAATTTTGGAATAAATGTCTCTCGAACATTTTCACTAGAGAATAGCTGCTTTCAGATCTGCAGCAGTGTTTATGATTGGTAAAAGTTGCTGTCTTGCTGGTACAGTAAGGAGAAGAACTTGCCATCTCTGGTTTGACATCAACAATATCAAAAATTGAATGCAGCGCTATCTATACACAACAAATGTGCTGTTCCATTCCTCTGTTTTCTGTCTGGAACAAAAATAAATAATACAAAAGCTGTTAAAAGGCTTTTGAAGACACAATGGGAGAGAAATCCAAGATAGTGACTGTGACAGCACAATTACATCCATGTTCTTTTTTTACATGACATGGATGCATGGCTTTGATAGTGCAGTTGTGGCCGCCATCTTGATTTTATGACTTCCTGCATGAACTCTATATGTTAGGATTGTAGGAAAGTTAGGAACGCTTCATTTAGGTTTTAAAGGAGAAAATAAGAGTGATTTTTCAATCATTTTAGTTGCTTCAGGCAATACAACTCTGAACATGCAACAAAATATAAGTGGGTTCATACAATCCACAAAGCTGAAACGTGATCCACTTGTTTGTGACCTAATGGTTTTCCCACCAGTAAATCATGATTAAGCTAATCTTGGCTTGGTGTGTCCTGATGTATTGATGTGGTTTGAAGCTTCCCCCCATAGCAACAGTAACTATGGCAGCCACAAATGGTGTGTGCCTTATCTCAAGACTGGACCAAACTTCACCTTGGTTACAAGCATAATCTCTCAGGAAGTTTACAGCATATGCACATTAGAAAATACAAGCTACTGAAAGGCAGAAGAAAGAATCTCCAGTGTTTTTACAATTTCCTATCTATCATGGTGCTCTAGTTACAAAAAGGTTCTTCTAGCATGCTAAGTTGTTGCACACTTTGGTTTCCACCATTTGCTGTGTGAACTCAGTTACTATAGTTTGTAAATCATGATTTTGGACTTAGTATGTATGAAGCTGAACTATTTGTGGCTTAATCAGTAAACTGCAACTCAGTAAAACCAAATCAGTACTCAAAAGTAATTCTGTAATACTTCTGACTCTCTCAAAACTAAATCACAATTCCATTTCTCTGTGTGTGCCTTCAAGACCACATTTTGACTCCTGATGACTGCCTAGACAAGTTTCTACAGTTTTATTGGCAACATTTCAGAAGTGGTTTGTCCTTGCCTACCTCCTAGGACTGAGAAAGAGTGACTGGTCCAAGGTCATCCAGGTAGCTTCATGGCTAAGGTGGGTCTACAGCTCAGTCTAGCCTGGTATTTGCAGCATATTTATCGCCTCTCGCCTTGTCTTCTATTCTGAGAGATAAGCTGTGCAGGTTATTTTAGGTAATCTCCTATCTTGATTTCAGCAAGGCAGCAAGAGCCAGTTTGTCCCAGTGGTGTTAAGGTGTCCTAGAAACCAGGAGGCGACAAGTTCTAGTTCTACCTTAGGCATGAAAAACTGACTGAGTGACTTTGAGCCAATTGCTGTCTCTCAGCCCAATTCACCGCACTGGATTGTTTTTCTTAGGAAAATAAGAACTATCTATGTTTGCTGTCTTGTATTTGAAAAAATCTAAAAGGAAAATGTTCTTCGAAAACATTCCATGGTTTGTCATAAGATTATTTTCTTTGTTACATATATTCATAACTTTCGTCCTTAATGTATCAAAATGCCAAAGATTTGCTTGTGATCTTTTTTGTGGTAGTTAAGTGACTCACCAGAGTTGTTAAGCAAATCCATGGTTATTGAGTGAACACCAAAGTCAATAAGCATACCAATAGCTTGCCTGTGGGTGGGGGTTTGCAAAAAACTGGAAATCTATGTGGGTTTTCAGCAAAACCATCATAAAACATTGTCATGCTGCAAATGCAAAAACTAGAAAAAGTGCAGAGAAGAGCAACCAGGACGATTAAGGATTGAAAACTAAAACATATGAAGAATGATTGCAGGAACTGGGCCTGGCTAGTCTAGTGAAGAGAAGGACTGATAGCAGTCTTCCAATATCTGAGGGGTTGCCACAGAGAGGAAGGGGTCAAGCTTTTTTTCTAAAGTGCCTGTAGGCCAGACAAGGAATAATGGATGGAAACTGACAAGCAGAGATTTAACCTGGAAATAAGGAGAAACTTTCTGACAGTGAGAACAATCAACCAATGGAACAGCTTTTTCAGAAGTTGTGGGAGCTTCATCACTTGAGACTTGGACTGCCATCTGTCAGAAATGGTGTAGGGTCACCTGCTTGGGCAGGGGGTTAGACTAGATGATCTACAAGGTCGCTTCCAACTCTGTTAATCTGTAAATCTGTAAATGGCTGTAAATGCAACCCAGTTGCTGAATGTATAAAATGCAGTCATGTGATTGCTGTTTGATTATATGGTGATGGGGAGAACGATCAGAATTTTGAATCTGAGTTTTAAATACTTGTCCAGGTAGATCCATTGGAACTTTGAATGGTTGCTGGTTATAAATTGAGGAAATCAAATTCAGGTTTGGTTTGATGATTCTGGCTGTATTCTTGTGTAAAGACACAACACCACAGACAGCAGGTGCACGAAATGGCCAGCCTGCACCCTCCCTTTCCAACCATCTATTCATATGTAACATGGACTTGGATTTTGCACATACCTGCTGCATTTTGGACTCCTCATTTCTTCCATTAAGCACCTCCTGTTGATATGCACCTGAAGGAAGTAGGGAATGCATTAAACTGCCCAATTATTGAAATTGCCACCCAGGATTTGTCTTATATTGACCATCTGATCAAATGTTGATGGTAATAGGGAGTTTCCAGTAAAAATCCCACTCTGAGATTTTTGCCTGTCTTTGGAAATCTCAGGTCCTGAATTTGAATCCTTTAGTAGGCACTCATCTATATCCTTAGATCAGCCTGATAATTCCATTTGGAGTTGTCTTCTCTGTTTAAAGTCCTGCAGGAAACACAAGGGCAAAATTGGGAATGGCAAAAATGGGGTGGGGGGTGGGGGGGACAGGACACCAGATTGAATGAGATAGTTTTTAATAAGTGAAGAGGTCAGCTTCAAGGGGTGTAGTTTCAAACCTCGTTTCTCAGAAGCTCTTAGCATTTTACAGAGAAAAATCAAGGACATCCAATTCCGTAACACCTCTGTATGGTTTGCCAATTGCACAGTGGCAGATAGGAAAGCACTTCAGAGGGTTAACGTCATTGCCCAGAAGATCATTGGTTGCCCTCTCCCCTCTTTGGAAGAGCTTTATAGCTCCTGCTGCCTTAAGAAAGTTCAAAACATTCTCAAAAATCCATCTCATTCTGGGAACTCTTTTTTTGAACTATTACCATCTGGCAGACAGTACAGAATAATAAAAACAAAGACAAATAGGCTGAAAAACAGCTTCTATCCCAGGGCAGTAGCTCTTTTGAATTCTGCTGTATAGTGCAGTGTTGGTGTGGTGTCAGGGGTTTCCCATTCAATGTGTAGAGAGTGAAGGATGTGTGTGTTTATTTTCATGGTCATGATGTGCACTGAAGATGCTGTTTGATTTCATTGTACGAGGTGCAATGACAATAAAGTAAATTAACTAATTAACTGCTTTGCCAATTTTCAAACAGCATCTGAAACTGAATTTCCTTTTAGCTTCCCTTCAGGACAATAATTCTATGTAATTCACGAGGTGCTGCCATGCAATTTAAAAATCTTCTAAAATAAGGAAGGTTCTGGGAGTTTTTAATTTCTGGGTCCTGAAGAAGATTCATCTCAATCACCAGATACAGCTAATCTCAATTTCATTGGCGTCCCTTGAACAATTTTTTTTTTTTTGCTTTCTTCTGCATTAAACTTTCCAAGTTTCTGGTCCTACCTAGTTATGAATATTATTTTTCCTCCAAGACTATTGCCACACAAAACACATAAATCAGAGCTTTTGCCTGATTTGTGATATGATCACATTTCTCTTACAACTTGGCACAGCATTGGTTATTTATTTATTTATTTGATTTGTCAATCACTTACAAGATAATAGATATAAGTATAAACATGAGTAAGAATACAGGAGATAGGTACAAATAAATGGGGATGGGGACAATAGGACAGGGACAGGAGGCACAATGGTGCACTTATGCATGCCCCTTTACTCTATGATGAATATGTCATAAGGAACTTAAGATGATGAACATACATAATACTCACAGATGAAATCGAACATACGTGTCCCAGGATAATGTTGCAGGATCCAATCTAGGTCAGTCATTGGGACCAAAGATTTAGTCTTCTGAGCTTTCGGGCTTGTGCAGGAGGCCATCCTCAGGGGACTTCTCTCTGCTAGAATGTGTGTTTTGGGCTATTCTATTTTATTCCATTTTATACTAAACCTCTGGACCCAGATTGGATCTTGCATGCACAATATTCCTTCCTTATTATCCCCATAACAACAGCCCTGTGAGGTATGTTGAGAGTGAATGACTGGCCCAAATGACTCACCCAGCTGGCTTCCATGCCTAAAATGGGACTACAACACAGTAGATATTACTGAGCCTTGTTTGCAAGGAAGCTTTCAGGGCAGAAATGAACTGAAGAGCCTTGCATGTTTCACAAATCAACAGTGCATTGGAGAAAGCAAAGCAATACCAGTGTAACATCTGCCTCAAATGTTTTTCTAGGGAGGATTCCACCTACTGGTAGCAGAAGTGACACTGGTATCCAGTAAACTTTGCCAACTTTTGCATTAATGAGTTCTGATACCCAAGACAAAGATAGCAAAAGAATTAAATCTTTCAAAGAAGTTTCATCTGAGTTCTAATGAAGCCAGGACATGAGGCACAAACATGTTTCATACAAGACTGCCTTAATGTAGATTTCTTAATCTATATTAAGAAAAATCCTGAGTAATATTGTGACACCTAAAAATGTCAATTTATCTATTCTGTTTAAATGCCTACATGTCATTTGGATAAAATTGTATCCCATATTCTATCCTCTTGTATTTACCGTAGGAATCAGCCTTTGGAGTCATGGAAAGTAGTAACCAGATGTACTGGAATATATTTCTCTGAGCTCTAATTGGACACTTTCCAATGAGATCTGATTGGATAGCTTTGACATCCTTCCGATCAATTGGTGAAGACGACCAGGTGATTTTACAGGCTGGCAACCGAAGGCGAGGCGGAGTGGGACTAAACTGTTCTCGTTCAGAGTTTTCACTCTGGTCCGCCTCCAGACTATATTAAGTTCCTGGCACAGCCCTTCAGTTGTTATTGGCTTGGTGGTTTATTTGCTAGCATGTCTGGTCGTGGAAAAGGAGGGAAAAGCTTAGGGAAGGGTGGTGCTAAGAGGCACCGTAAAGACCTTCGCGACAACATCCAGGGCATCACGAAGCCTGCCATTCGCCGCTTGGCTCGTCGTGGGGGAGTGAAGCGTATTTCCGGGCTCATTTATGAAGAGACCCGAGGAGTCTTAAAGATCTTTTGTGTAGAACGTTATCCGGGATGCGGTTACCTACACTGAGCATGCCAAGAGGAAGACGGTGACTGCTATGGACGTCGTTTATGCTTTGAAACGCCAAGGTCGCACCTTGTACGGTTTTGGTGGTTAAAAAGCTACATTTCCACTGCTGACAAAAGCAATCCAAAGGCCCTTTACAGGGCCACCCACGTAGTCATTTTAAAGAGAGCTGTTTTCATTGGGGGGGGGGGGGCTGGGAAACCCCTAATGTAATTACTGTAAATTTATTCCGATGGACAATGTTGGCAAATAATTAACTGAGCAAATTAAACTGCCTTAGTTCGGTTTTTTATTTCTTAAGTCTTATTAACAGGCTTATTAAGGCTTTTATCATTTTTTAAAAGTATATTTTCAATATACTTTTATATATATCGCATGTTTTTTCTTTCCGGAAAGAATAGTTATTACGGGAGACGGGTGAAATGAAGCTTTCGACATCTTTACCACATTCATCGGGGGACAAAACATGTAGATTAATTAGGCGCCATAACTAGTCAGTACTGCAGCGCGGCAAATTCAAACCTTGTTAATTGAACCGTAAGGTTTATATGGGAAATTTGCCACAAGATGGCAGCAGAGGACAAGGAATGCCGATTCTCCTCTCCCCCCCCCCCCCCAAAAAAAAAGAGCCCCTCATGAAAAGATCTGTATAACGATGTGAAAAGATCACAATATATCCCACAACAGTTCAAACGCATGACGAGAAACTGATGTCTAAGTATATTTCCATCCTTCCGAGGTCAGTAAAATGAGGAGCCAGATTGTTGGGAGCAATATGCTGACTCCCTACCATAAAGCGGTATATAAGTCTTAAGTGCTATTGCTATTACTGCACTATATCTCCAGGGAAGAGTTATGGCTTGGAACAATAAGGAATTAAGTTAAAATATTCATTTACCAGTATATCATCAATTGCCATCAGTGACTGAGTTTTCCATTTGTTTAAAGTATTCTGCATTTTTAAAGCTAACTATCACCATTTGCACAAGGGAAAAAAATAATAAACTTGCCTATTTCAAGGAACTTTTTCTCTTCAAGGAAAAGGTGAGAGCAGGAAAAATAAAGCAATAGTGTCCTTGTTTCTCTCAAAATTAGTTTCATAGTGGTAGTAGCAGTGGCGGGTTTCAATTTTTTTATTATCAGTTCTGTGTGTGGGGCATGGCTTGGTGGGCATGGCGGGGGAAGGATACTGCAAAATTCCCATTCCCTCCCCACCCCACTAACCTGCTTTCCAGCTTCATTCTCCTGTGCAGGGCAATAAAAGAAGGCCAGCCGATCAGCCAGGACTCAGGAGGCCGAGAATAGATGTATTTGCTGGTTCTCCGAACTACTCAAAATTTCTGTTACCGGTTCTCCAGAACTGATCAGAACCTGCTGAATACCACCTCTGGGTAGTATGGTTCTACACACTAGCTGTTTACAATATAGCTTATTTATCCTGCCAAAGCACTAACATACTTTGTTGATTCAAAGGCTGCATCCTAACCACATCTAGAGCAAAGATAAGATCCTTTGATTCAGAAACATTTCAACTAAAAAGAAGGCAATAACTGAGGCAGAAGGGTCCTTGGTCCCCAAAATGAGTTCCATTGCTGAAACTGACCTGCTTCTAGCTATCCATCACTTCTCTACATGAACATGATATGTAAGTGGTATCTGTTATTGTTATCTCTTAGATAATAATGCAGATGATTTAATATCTTTAGAAAAGGTTTTGAAAAGAAAGGAATGGCTATCAACATCTCTAGTTTAGAACATTGAGTTGATCCACTGTTGGCTTTGAAACAACCCAAAATGGAGACAAGCTCCCACCAATTTTTTTAAAGTATTAGCATGAATGTCCTGCAACTTGGCAAAATAATATGGTAGTCCTCAACTTATAACCATTTGTTTAGTGATCACTTGCAGTTATGGCATTGAAAAAAGTGACATGATCATTTTTCACAATTTGCAGTGGTTGGCAATTAATGTGTATTTATGATGGTTGCAATGTCCTGGGGTGCTGTGATCAGTTTTTGTGAACAAGCAAATTCAATGCGGAAGCCAGATTCACGAAACAATTGTGTTACTAATTTCACTGCAGTGATTCGCTTAATCGCAGCAAGAAAGATTGCAAAATGGGGTAAATCCATTAACTAAAATTTTAGGCACAATTATGGTTGTAAATTGAGGACTAACTGTACAGCACAACCAATTCAGAATAATATTTGTAGCTTGGGGTTGAAATGAGAGTTCTTGGTGCACTCTGAGCTTGATTATTTCCTTGCAGATGTGTCATTATCCAAACTAGGTAATATCATCGGTGACTAGTCATTTTAATGAAGAGTGAAGTTGGTGAACATGTGAAGTCACATACATAGGCAAAGCATGAGGAACCAATAAAAGGCAAAGGGGGCTGGGAAACCAAGGACAAAATCATGCAAAGAATCCCAAAGAGAAATCAAAGTGAAAGAAATAGTCTCATCTGAACTGGGTTCAATTACTGTTACAATTTGTGCAGGTCAATGCAATGATCATTTATATCAGCAGTGAAAAGGGTATACATCAATTCTCTCTATGTGGATTCACTTTTTCCATGTTTCTCATAGTGACATGGGCTTAAATAATTTTTTATAAAGTACAAGCAGTCAGAAATATGATTTGGTGCCCCCTTTTTAATGGCAAAAATGAATAGAATAGAATTCTTTATTGGCCAAATGTGATTGGATACACAAGGAATTTGTCTTGCTGCACATGCTCTCAGTGTACATAAGAAAAAAGATACATTCTTCAAGAATCATAAGGTACAACACTTAATAATCATAGGGTACAATAAGTAATCAAATCATACTAGGAAACAGTCAATAAAAAATCATTAGAATACAAGCAACAAAGTTACAGTCATAGCCATAAGTGGGAACAGATGGGTAAAAGGAACGATGGAGGATTAATAGTAATAGTTGGACAGTGTTGAGGGAATTATTTGTTTAGCAGTGATGATGTTCGGGAAAAACTGTTGTGTTTAGTTGTTCTGATGTGCAGTGCTCTATAGTGTTTTTGAGGGTAGAAGTTGAAACAATTTATGTCCACGATGTGAGGGATCTGTAAACATTTGCATTCACTCAACTGGAATCCTGTGATATTTCAATGGATTTATATTAGGATGTTTATTTATTTATTTTATTTATTTATTTTATTTGTCAATCACTTACAAGGTAATAGGTATAAGCATAAACATAGTTATGAATACATTAAATGGATACATATAAGAAAAATAAAAAGAATTAATGGGACAGGGACGGTAGGCACATTGGTGCGCTTATGCACGCCCCCTACAGACCTCTTAGGAAAGGGGTGAGGTCAATAGTAGACAGTCTAAGGTGAAAGTTTTTGGGGTTTGGGGAAGAAACCACAGAATCAGGTAGAGTATTCCAGACATTGACCACTCTGTTGCTGAAGTCGTATTTCCTGCAATCTAGTTTGGTGCTATTAACCTTGAGTTTGTATCTATTGTGTGCTCTTGTGTTGTTATGGTTGAAGCTGAAGTATTCATTGACAGGTAGGACATTGCAATGTATGATTTTATATACTATACTTAGATCGGACCGAAGGTAGCGTAGTTCTAGATTTTCTAGGTCTAGAATTTCAAGTCTGGTAGCATATATTTCTGGACTTTCTCAACTCTGTTATGAATGTGTTGGAAGAAATATCCTTCTGGGTTCCAGAAGTGGGGAAAAACACACTGGATTCATGGAAGTTGCTTGGAAAGAAGGTTTATTGATGTACAGGATCACATACCTTCGAGCTCTTGGGTGAAAAAGGGCAGGGATGCTGAGTTTTATGCCCTTTGTTGGGATTTGAATTGGAGCTTGTATTCTGATTGGTTGTCAAACTCCCATGGGGCCATGCAGGGGCAACTCTGTAGGCTGTCCCGAATCCCATGCTTGGTTGACCATTGTTGGGTGATGATGTAATGAAAGGGCTTTGGGCAATTCCTATTATGACTCTGCTTGAAGGAGGTAGATCTTTGTTATGTAGAATAGACTGGCCCAGGACTCAATGGCCCATTAACAAAGGTTGTGGGGGAGGGGGACTGAGTTTCTGCCTCTCTGAGTTTCTACTTCTCTTTTAGGGGAAATATTCTGCCTTTTTAGTATATCCTTAAATATTTCATTTTCCTAGGAGAGGGGTGGGTTTTAACTTCCAACTGATGGTGTGACCTAATATCAATTAATAGCTTCACAAATAAAGGAAAGAAGAAAAGTTGTAGATTGAATGCCTTTGGTTCAATTATTTAGAAATATTTCATAACATTCATTCTTCAGAATTATTTTAGATTTCAGAATCGCACTTTGCATAGAGCATCCAGAATGGGACACCAATAGAGTTTATATACCATTTAAAAATGACAATAATAGTGAAGAATAGGATATAACATTTCCAAGCAACTAGAGACACACAGGTAGAATTTCCAGAAGTTGTTCTACATAATTTCAAAAGGTAGAATGAGGAATAATGATTTCTGGATTCCTTCTCTGAGCAGCAGGTTCAATTCATCGCTTAAATGATCCCTTACTATCCTAAAATTGATATTATTCAACTTTTAGTGATTAGATAACATATGCAGCTACTATGCTACATTTCTGAAAAGTAAATGAATAAAATACATAGATGGGGTGTTTATTAAGCACTGTACTAATTTTAACCATTTAATGCCATTGGCATTTTATAGGAATCAATATACATTTATCTGGGGTCCATCCACAATATATTCTTCGTGTCATTATTTATTCCACCAAATTTTGGCTTTAAATTTAGGGTTTTTTAATTAAACCACAGCAGGAAGACTGAGACCTGCAGGAAAGGAGAAACCTTCCACCTTTGGAAGCTGCCACGAGCCACTCTGTTAGAAATGCCACCCTCGCGATGCTGATGGCGTCTGACGGGCAACGAAACTTCTGCGGCCGGCCTGGGGAGCCGGACATTAAGGGGGATCCACGCTGCCAAAGGAGGCGACCCACAAGGCGTTTTTCGTGAAATAACCCCAGTAAAAGTCCTGACTTGGAAGAGTTTGACGGATGTGTTACTTGGGTTCATCCGAGCGGCTTTTGCGGCCAAACGCCCGTCCAGGGGCAGCGCCTTCCCCAGCCACGCCGCCCCTAAGTCCCCCCGGAGCGGCCTGGCCCTCTTCCCCGGCCTCGCTGCCCAAAGGCAAGCTTTGAATTGACACCAAAAGGTCCAACATTTCCCAATGGAAGAGGCGCGAGGCCGAACGGCGCTCCGCTTCTGCCCGGATTGCTCCCGCCCGCCGCTTCCCTCCTGCCGCCCGCCGCCACCGGCCGAAAGGGCCGGCCCCCCTGCCCCGTTTCCACCGGCACCGGCCGGCCTCGCGACCCAGCCGCCAGTTTGGGGGCGCTTTTGGGCCCCGCAAGAAACACAAAGTGGCAGCGGCCGCCGCCGCATCTGGCGGGCGAAGAGCAGCGCTCGCAAACGCACCAATCAGGGCGCAGCTCCGCCCCTATAAATAGCAGGCAGTTCCTTTGCTTTCCTTCAGACTTTACTTTCCGGCTCCGAAGGACCCTGTGCCAGCCAGGTGCCGTCGCCCCGAAAGGAAGCTGAGAGGTCCGAAGGAGGAGAGCATGTCCGAGACGGCGCCCGAAGCCCCCGTCGCCGCTGCGCCGGCCACCAAGGCGCCGGCCAAGAAAGCCAAGAAGCCCGCGGCCGCCGCCAAGCCGCGCAAGGCCTCCGGGCCCAGCGTCACCGAGTTGCTGACCAAGGCGGTGGCCGCCTCCAAGGAGCGCAACGGCGTGTCCCTGGCGGCGCTCAAGAAGGCCCTGGCGGCGGCCGGCTACGACGTGGAGAAGAACAACAGTCGCATCAAGCTGGGCCTGAAGAGCCTGGTGGGCAAAGGCACACTGGTGCAGACCAAGGGCACGGGCGCCTCGGGCTCCTTCAAGCTCAACAAGAAGCAGCAGCAGCAGCAGGAAGCCAAGGACAAGGTGGTCAAGAAGAAGCCGGCCCTCAAGAGCAAGAAGCCCGCCGCCAAGAAGCCCAAGAAGCCCGCCCCCAAGAAGAGCCCCAAGAAGGCGGTCAAGAAGCCGGCCGCGGGAGCCAAGAAGCAGGCCAAGAGCCCCAAGAAGCCCAAGCCCGCCAAGGCCAAGAAGCCGGCGAAAAGTCCCGCCAAAGCCAAGGCGGTCAGGGCGAAGGCGAAGGCCGCCAAGCCCAAGACTCCCAAGGCGAAGGTGGCCAAGTCCAAGAAGACGGCGGCCAAGAAGAAGTAAAGCGGCTCCTCTGACACTTCCGATCCCAAAAGGCTCTTTTAAGAGCCACCCACTTTTTCCTTTGAAAAGAGCTGGCCTCATTTGAGTTAAAGCACTCGCGTCAACCCCCTTTGTAATGGGAACATTTTAGGACGTCTGAAGTGCCTGCTTGAAACCCTTCCACAAGGACTCTTGGGAAGGAAGGTCGTAGGGGTCTTCCATACTCTCATTTCTTCCGGGCAGCGTTTTTGGATATTGAAGCATGGATGAGTGGGTGGGATAATCTTTGCTATGGTTCTTTTATCTTCCGATCAAGAATAGCAACTGACTTCCCAAAGTAGGTAGGAACTCAGAATCGCGCTGTATGTTGGACAGGGAATGCGAGATAAATGCTTGATGAATTTTCGGTAGCGCCATATTCTCCCGTAAAATCAGCGAGAGCGCTACCCTTCGTTCTTTCCGTCCGGATATTCCTCCCTAATTATGCACAATCTTTTTTAAAATATATAAAGATAGTAGAGGACGGGGGAGAAAGAATGTCTATTGAATGAATGCAGATATGCAGAACTATTGCAACCTTTGCAAATCCTGAAAATTGCCGATTGGTTGAGAAAGCTATGATTCGTTTTAAAAAAATAACCCGGGCTACATAAGGATTCGGTGGTGACTTCATTTCTAACCAATCAGCTAACGTAGGCACTGCGCATAATGATCTAACTGCAATGCTGCTTTTCCCGATATTTCGTTACAACGTAATGAAGGGATGTGAAAGTGGTCGGTGTTGCTGATATGGTGTAACCCAATTTTCGGGAATGATCATGAGATGTTATCCAAGCATTAAGCTATTTGAGGCGTCTTTAAGGAAGAAAAAAAATCACAGTAAACATTACTGAAGAACTATTTAATAAAATAATTTTTTAAAAAAACTAAGGATGTTCGAGGCACTTTTCGCCATCACACCGAAATAAATATGTTGAAATCGAGTACTGAAAAGGAAAAGAAATACAGTACACTAAATAAATATTTCTGCCAGCATGCTTGTAAAATCTTCCTTGGTAAACGGTTTTGTTATAATTCACAAATCACAACTCTCAATTTCCTGAGGTGCATTTAATCTCAAACTTTTTTGTAAATTACAAAAGGCGGTACAATTTAAAAAAAAAAAAAAAGTTGTAACCAGCTTGTATATAGTGCGTTGCAAGCATAAAAAGAAAACTTGCGTCTTTGTAACACTTTTCTTTATAAATGAAGAATCTGATTGGTCATATTCCAGTTCCTGGTTGATTTATTGATGGAAAAACCCGCCTCTTGGGATTCTTAGGAAAGGCGAAGGAGGAGTGGGCGAAAGTGATATACGCCCCTCTTCAAGTTCTCACTCAGGTCGGGTAAAGTGCTATATAAATGTTGCTCTTGCGCTTGACTATCATATTGCTCTGCGGTTCTTTCAGGGAGTGATACTGATTGCTTTTGTCATGTCTGGTCGTGGGAAAGGCGGAAAAGGTCTTGGAAAAGGAGGCGCCAAGAGGCACCGGAAAGTGCTTCGCGATAACATCCAAGGCATCACCAAGCCTGCTATTCGCCGTCTGGCTCGCCGTGGAGGTGTAAAGCGTATTTCAGGCTTGATTTACGAAGAGACTCGCGGTGTACTGAAGGTCTTTTTGGAGAATGTTATTCGGGATGCTGTGACCTACACCGAGCACGCGAAGAGAAAGACCGTAACTGCGATGGATGTTGTTTATGCTTTGAAACGCCAAGGTCGTACTCTGTACGGTTTTGGTGGATAAGTGCGTGAATCCCGTACTTATTGATCTAAAAAGGCCCTTATCAGGGCCGCCCACACATTCATAGAAAGAGCTGTATTCGCTTATGCATACGAGTGTAAATGTTGGATGTGTTCGTTTGTGGGTGCCAATTGTATTTGTAGTATTGGAAAGCACACTAGAAGAACCGTATTAGTCCCATGATGTGGGGGGGGGACTCCGAAAGTGGTGTTAGTTGGGAAACTCCTTCAGAGGAACATTGTAATCTCGGCAATTGATATAAGCTCTTTGAAAAGAAAGTGACAGCATCTGAGAACAGGCTGGTTCTCATTTCATGCCATCTTTCCCCCTTATTTCTGCCATTAAAAGTTAATTGCTCTCACATTTTCTAGTCGGTGGGTACTTTTTCCTGCACCCCCTTCGTCCCCCCCCCCCTTTTACATAGCAAATAGAAAAGGGGAAGGGTTTATTTTGGAAAACGGGCGGAGAGAAACATGCCGAGACCTGCCAATCGCAATGCAGCGTGGAATGTTTGAGTTGCCCGCTTTCTATTCTTTTTCCCTGGTTCTTGTTGATTTTGAATCCCAAGGTTAAGCTTGATGGGAAACGTGCTGCCTAAGTGGCAGAAAGGTTTTATAAATGGGCAGTATTCACCTCAACTCAGGATTTGTTTAACCATGATTTAGCCAATAAGTTATGACATGAACTGTACAATATGCTTTTAGTTAATTGAGCTACTTTTCATAACATCTATGTTGCATATCCTATCTGTAGGCTAACAGTAGTAGTCAAATTCTCTCTCTCTCACACACACACACACTTTAGCCTAATAACCCCAGAATCATGTGCAAGTCATTTTTGATTAATAAAGTAAATTAAACATGTTTGCTCTGTGCAAAAACATTTTTTAAATAACTTGGTAACTAAGCAGTATAAACTGCTCTCCACCGAATTCTGCTCTATGCCTTTAAAGAATTCCAGAATGCCAGTAAAA
Organism: Hydrophis major; assembly: GCA_033807585.1. Taxonomy (NCBI): domain Eukaryota; kingdom Metazoa; phylum Chordata; class Lepidosauria; order Squamata; family Elapidae; genus Hydrophis; species Hydrophis major. Next base: position 24,011,412 of record CM066343.1, on the reverse strand, counting down.
TTTTTCAGAAATTACCATCCAAATGCAAAACATAAGTGAGAAGAGTTCATATGCATTATACCCTATACTCAGTCTCATACTCAGGAGCTCAGCAGGACCAGGTTTTCTTAGAATTTGAATTGGATAGCACCAGATAATCCCAGAATTGTAAGAGAAAAAAGGCTAGATTGGGAAATTGAAAAAATGTCTCAGAAGAAAACAAACCACATTCAACAAAAAAAATATTTTTATATCCTCCCATTTTTACTTTATAATACAGGTAGTCCTCAACTTGCAACCCTTCATTTAATGACCATTTGAAGTTACATTGGCACTCACTAAAAAAAGTGACAGTTTTTCACATTTAAGGCTGTTGCAGGATCCCCATGGTCACATGATCAAAAATTGGATGCTTGGCAACTAGTTCGTATTTAAGGCAGTTGCAGTGTCCCAGGGCCATGTGACCACCTTTCCCAACCTTCTGACAAGCAAAGTCAATGGGGAAGCTAGAATCACTTAACAACCATGTTAATAAATTAACAACTGCAATGTTTCACTTAACCATTGTGGCAAGAAAGGTCTTAAAATGGCGTACAACTGTTGCTTAGCAACAGAAAGTTTTGTCTCAATTGTCATAAATTAAGGACTATCTGTAATTCAAGGTGGTGAATATGTATAATACTCCTTCCTCCTCCTACTTTCCCAACAACAAATCTGTGAGGTGAATTGAGTTGAGAGGGAATGAACGGCCCAAAGTCACCCAGCTGGTTTACATGTCTAAGGTGGGACTAGAAGTCACAGTCTCCTTGTTTATACAATAGAATAGAATAAAATAGAAGAATGGAATGAAGAATGGAATAGAATAGAATAGGAATAGAATTCTTTAGGCTAGTATCTTAAACATTACTCCAAACTTTATCCATGATTTAAGTACATCTTCCCTTTTCTATTAAACAAAATGTACTTCTATATTAGCATAAGGTGTCAAACAAATTTCTCAAAGCAGTAAGACTGAGTTTCTTAGGGAAGAGGTGAAGGATTATGAGCCCAAGGAACAGCTGATTAGTACAGAAATAGAGAACCTGATGCTCTTTAAATTAAAACTCTCCCAGTCTCTTGCTTTGTGTATAGAAAAGGGTCTGATGGGTGTGATCCAGTCAGTCATAATATCAGTCACAACACTGTAATTGAGCTTTGCCAATTTTTTAATGTGTATTGCCATCTTGATTTCTTTTCCACATCCAGCAGAGTCCTTTTATTGTGGCTGGAACTCATGGAGGATGAAATCAAAAATATCTGAAGGAAAGCAAATAGCCCACCTCTAGATTGATTCTGAAAGTTTTTAAAAAGAAACTTCCATTCTTTAAAAAGAAAAATCCATTCAGTATTCTAAAAATACATCTTACATTTGTGTGTGAAAGCTGCAAAAGAGGATTACCAGTAAATACTGTTTCTTATTCTCTTTCAATCATGTCTGCACAGAAAATGAGCTGAATCAAAGGAGGAAACCTCTACTAAATTGCACAAAAGGCAACTTAGTTGCAAGAATGAAGTAATTAATGCAAGGCAACATTTGCCTTTGTTTTTTGTCCCCACTTTTGCCTTTACATTATGTGAATTGTCTCACAAAAGAGCTGGAAAATAAACCTTTCTAAAGCAATCAGCAAAAATATTTCAGTAAACGTTTTAAAACATTATTCCCAGGGTATCGGGAGAAAAAAAAATCCCTTTATTCGGTTTTAAATGTTATAACAATATATGTTCAATAGGTAAATTATAAGAGGTTGAGAGGATGTTTAAAGCTAAATTAGCTGCCCCATACAATTTTTTTAATGGGCTCCGAAATCATAGAAACCTTTGCGTACTATTTACTGTATTCTGATTGGACAGTTTAATTTCGTATTGGTAGTTCATTGGACAGAGGATCAATAAGGTTCGTTTAAAAAAAAAAAACCAACAACCCTTTGCCCGCTGTTTTCATTCTGGTCGGTCTCCTTGCAATATAATCTGAGGGATTCGTACACCAATTGCGTTTCTTTTGTTGCAAGTGAGGTGGTCGGTACGCGAAGGGAAGCATGTCTGGTCGTGGAAAAGGCGGCAAAGGGCTCGGAAAAGGGGGCGCTAAGAGGCACCGGAAAGTGCTCCGCGACAACATCCAAGGCATCACCAAGCCTGCTATTCGTCGTTTGGCTCGCCGTGGGGGAGTAAAGCGTATTTCTGGCTTGATTTACGAAGAAACTCGAGGCGTACTGAAGGTTTTCCTGGAAAACGTTATTCGTGATGCTGTGACCTACACCGAGCATGCAAAGCGAAAAACTGTGACTGCGATGGACGTTGTTTATGCCTTGAAACGCCAGGGTCGTACTCTGTATGGCTTCGGAGGCTAAAAGTTGAATTAACCGAATACAAAACCCAAAGGTCCTTTTCAGGGCCGCCAAATATTTCAGAAAAATTTGCTGAGTTGCTTGCTGATTTTATAAGCAGAATTTTGCTATAACCATTCAAATCTTAAACTATCGTGAATGAATGCATGCATGCATGAGACTTTCAATCCGGTTTGCTAGCAAATTTTGAGGAACTATTCCTGTAGGGTTTTTTTAATCCAAGATTTTCTGAAAAAGGTTGCTATTATTTTCCTTTAAATGGAAAATGTAGTTGTGAGAAACTACATCTCAGGTCACCCGGCTGCTTGAGGAAGAGTTCATAACTTCTGGCTTTGTATCCTTGGAGTTTCAACCCATTTCAAATTAGGCTTTCCTTAATATTGTCCACATGAAAATATAGTATTGCAACATTTTAATTCTAAGAATAATTAGAGTTGTGTAAAATACAGCGTAAGCGCTATGTCAAATAAATGCAATGATATTTTGAAAAAGGATATTTCTAACAAACGCAACAGTCCTATATTCAACATTCTGCTAAATTCAATGAGAATTAGTCTGGAATAAAGATTGCAGCCCTAATGCAATGGCTCTAATTGGAAGATGTTTAAAAAATCAATACTATACTATCTCTTAAAGCTGAACAGTAACAATGCAAAGGATTTTTTTGTTTTTTGTTAATTTATGTGGATTGAAAAATTTATAGTTTTCCTTCACTAGATGACTGATTAAAAATGGGGGAGGGAGGGGGGGAAGTAGTCATGATCTTTATGTGTTGGTGGACTAAGATCACAAATAGATGCCAGTTCTGCTCCAGAACAAAGTCAGAAATAATTCTCTTCCTTTGAGAATTACAGTATAGGCCTGAATTTTTGTTATGGCTTTTTACTATCCCATTTTGATAAGTTTAAAGCTTGTTTCAGCTTCTCTTAATTGTGTAGGACTCATGCTTCACTCCAGGATTAGATTCATCTCTTATAAAAGTATTCCAGATAGGAGTATGCCCCCCTACCCCCACACTTCATGGGTATAAAGTATTCTATTTTTATCTGGTTGCTTTGTACTTTTTTTTTGTAACAAGGATTTAATAGTTAATTCTTTTAGTGCATTGTTTAAACTCACAGCAACAATCTCTTGCTTTCTAAAGAGCTATTCTGGTAATAATATTTAATTTATATAAATTACAATTACCATAGGAGCCCACCAAGGTTGTGTGCTTTCTCCACTTCTCTTCTCCCTATATACCAATGACTGCATCTCAAATGATCCATCTGTTAAAATACTGAAGTTTACAGATGATACAACAGTGATTGGTCTCATTTGAAGCAACGATGAATCCGCATACAGACAGGGGGTTGTACAAGTCGCTTTGTGGTATAACCGGAACAATCTGGAACTGAACACAATCAAAACCGTAAAAACAGTGGTAGACTTTAAAAAAAACCCTCCCTTATTGCAAAAAACATCATCAAAAAAGCACAACAAAGAATGTTCCTTCTGCCTAAAGAGCTGCTGATCCAGTTCTACAAAGGATCATCTGCACCTCTATAACTGTCTGGTTTGGCTCTGCAACCCAACAGGACAGACACAGACTTCAGAGGATAATTAGAACTGCAGAAAAACAATTACTACCAACCTGCCTTCCATCGAGGGCCTGTATACACGAGTCAAAACATTTACAGATCCCTCACATCCTGCATATAAACTGTTTCAACTCCTTCCCTCAAAATGATGCTATAGAGCACCAGAACAACTAGACACAAGAACAGTTTTTCTCCGAATGCCATCACTCTGCTAAATAAATAATTCCCTCAACACTCCAACTATTACAAAGTCTGCACTACTGTAACTGTTAAATCTTGTCATCACTCCTTATCACCCATTACCTCCCACTTGTGACTGTATGACTGTAACTTTGTTGCTTGCATCCTAGCAGTTTATATTGACTGTTTCCTAGTATGATTTGATTGCTTATTTATTTATTAAATTTATATTGCCTATTCGCCCATGGCGACTTGAGAGGGCTTACACAGTGTAAAACCATATTTAAAACAAAAAATAAAAACAATAAAAACTAAAAAAGAATCAAATAAATTAGTAAAATACAATCAAACAAAAATCTGGAACAAAATCTGGGAAAACAAAAAAACAAAATAAAAAATAAAAAACCAACTCCCCCCTCCCCCCTGATGACAGCAGATCACACTAGCCACTTGATGGGCTCCATCCCTGTCTGGGCTCCCCAGGCCCACTGGCAAAACCAGGTCTTCAGTGCCTTCCGGAAGAGTGCTAGAGTGGGGGACATTCTAATCTCTGGGGGAATGATATTCCAGAGAGATGGGTATCTCCCTCAACATTCCCTGCCTCCTTGCTCTAATGGGTCGGTGGATGTGACTGGAAAGACACGTTCCCTCAGATAACCTGGTCCCAAGCCATGAAGGGCTTTAAAGGTGACAACCAGCACCTTGAATGGCACCCAGAAGCAAATCAGCAACCAATGCAGCTCCTGCAGGAGAGGTGACACATGTGCACACCAGGGTCTACACAAAACCATGTGGGCCGCTGCATTTTGCACTAACTGGAGCTTCCGGATGCTCTTCAAGGGCAGCCCCATGTAGAGCGCGTTGCAATCAAGATGGGAAGTGACCAGGGCATAGTGACTGTGAGTAGGGACCGCTGATCCAGGAAAAGGCATAACTGGTGCACAACCTGCAGTTGCACAAAGGCCCTCCTGGCCAAGACCACTACCTGCACTTCGAACAGGAGTCGTGATGTTAAATGTCCATTTTGGGTCATGTGATATGATAGAACCTAGAAATTTGAAGGTCTCTACTGTTGATACTATGTTGTCTAGTATTGTAAGAGGTGGTAGTATGGGAGGGTTTCTTCTAAAGTCTACCACCATTGTCATTGTGTTCAGTTCCAGATTGTTCTGGTTACACCACGAGGCGACTTGTACAACCTCCTGTCTGTATGCAGATTTGTCATTGTCTCGAAATGGCACTAGATTGCAGTCTTAGCAGAAAGAAATTTGAATAAACCTTTGTATAATATACTCAAGTAGTATGTTTAAGATTTCATAATAGAAAGCAGAGAATATAGAATATTGGTAATAGAGTTGGAAGGAACATTGGATCTCTTTTAGTCCAACCCCCTGCTTGAGCCTTTCCAGACAAATTTCCAGGCTGTCCAATGTTGTCTTTTAAAAAACTTCCAGTGTTGAAGCAACCACCATTTCTGAAAGCAAGCTATTCATCTGATTCATTGTTCTCACTGCAGGAAATTCTTCCTTAGTTCTAGGCTTTGATAATTTCCCATCTTTTTTGGATACAGTATTCCCTATATACCAAAAGATTCCTAAGACGCAGTTTCTTCCATTACTGCTAATAAATAAGTGGATAGAATAAATTCCAATGGCTCCAGTTTTATTTTTTTGTAAAATCCTGGACAGATTGCAAGTTTTATTATTTCCAGTATATTCGTGGATGGAGAAATCATCTCTTAGGACTGTATTCGATAAACGCGGGCTATGGGGAGACAGGATACCTCGAGTCAATTAAAATAACAGAGTAGCGATTGGCTGCGGTAGGAGGGAAAGAGACCAATCAGAGTTCTGCTATTGTTGTCCAATCATGACAAAACCCGGGAAATTCAAACAGAATTAATTATTACATTGCCACTCTCAGCCAATAGGAGGATGGGACGCTGCCTATAAAAGACCCACTAGCTCGTCAGCCAAATTCATTCACCCGAACTTTTAGAGAGCGAAGTTTCCTTGTTTGGAAGATGGCCAGAACCAAGCAGACTGCTCGGAAGTCCACCGGTGGTAAAGCACCAAGGAAGCAGCTTGCTACTAAAGCAGCTCGTAAAAGCGCACCCGCCACCGGAGGAGTGAAGAAACCTCACCGCTACCGTCCTGGTACTGTGGCTCTCAGAGAGATCCGGCGCTACCAAAAGTCCACCGAGCTGTTGATTCGCAAGCTCCCTTTTCAGCGCTTGGTGCGTGAAATTGCCCAGGACTTCAAGACCGACCTGCGTTTCCAAAGCTCGGCTGTGATGGCCCTTCAGGAGGCCAGCGAGGCTTACTTGGTGGGGCTGTTTGAAGATACAAATCTCTGCGCCATCCACGCCAAGCGAGTCACCATCATGCCCAAAGACATCCAGTTGGCTCGCCGCATTCGCGGTGAGAGAGCTTAAGGAATCGTTCACCTCACTCGGAGACTTCGTTATATACCCCAAAGGCTCTTTTAAGAGCCACCTACGCATTCATTAAAAAGAGCCTGGTCTTTCATACTGTTTTCTATTTTACGAGCTTTTGATTCCTGGCATCCAGGCATTGTCCCTGCAGCTTCCTTGGTGGTTTTATTAGTCGTGGCGGGTAGGGAGCACAGAAGCGCTTTCGGTTAGAGAATTAATCCGTGACATCACCCATACTTAATCCCTAAACAGCGTGACTTAAGATCACACCGACCAGCAGGTCGAATATGAACGAGTCTGCTCAGCTCCTAACCTCGTGAGCCACCTACCGCGCTCCCACGTTCTTTCCTAATGGGCTGAAAGGTTAGGCGAAATCAGACCCATGTCCCATTCTAACATCCTCTTAAACTCACCACCTCTCGTTCACTCAAATAGTCTGGGGGACTGGGGACTATCAGGATTGGGGAAAGCCTGAAAAGGAGGTAATGTAGACGCTGTATTGACGTACTCGGGAGCTGCTTGACTGAAGGGGGTTTGGAGTATGTGATTTTTTTTCAGTGTCTCAAATGAGGCCAGCTCTTTTCAAAGGAAAAAGTGGGTGGCTCTTAAAAGAGCCTTTTGGGATCGCAAGTGTCAGAGGAGCCGCTTTACTTCTTCTTGGCCGCCGTCTTCTTGGACTTGGCCACCTTCGCCTTGGGAGTCTTGGGCTTGGCGGCCTTCGCCTTCGCCCTGACCGCCTTGGCTTTGGCGGGACTTTTCGCCGGCTTCTTGGCCTTGGCGGGCTTGGGCTTCTTGGGGCTCTTGGCCGGCTTCTTGGCTCCCGCGGCCGGCTTCTTGACCGCCTTCTTGGGGCTCTTCTTGGGGGCGGGCTTCTTGGGCTTCTTGGCGGCGGGCTTCTTGCTCTTGAGGGCCGGCTTCTTCTTGACCACCTTGTCCTTGGCTTCCTGCTGCTGCTGCTGCTTCTTGTTGAGCTTGAAGGAGCCCGAGGCGCCCGTGCCCTTGGTCTGCACCAGTGTGCCTTTGCCCACCAGGCTCTTCAGGCCCAGCTTGATGCGACTGTTGTTCTTCTCCACGTCGTAGCCGGCCGCCGCCAGGGCCTTCTTGAGCGCCGCCAGGGACACGCCGTTGCGCTCCTTGGAGGCGGCCACCGCCTTGGTCAGCAACTCGGTGACGCTGGGCCCGGAGGCCTTGCGCGGCTTGGCGGCGGCCGCGGGCTTCTTGGCTTTCTTGGCCGGCGCCTTGGTGGCCGGCGCAGCGGCGACGGGGGCTTCGGGCGCCGTCTCGGACATGCTCTCCTCCTTCGGACCTCTCAGCTTCCTTTCGGGGCGGCGGCACCTGGCTGGCACAGGGTCCTTCGGAGCCGGAAAGTAAAGTCTGAAGGAAAGCAAAGGAACTGCCTGCTATTTATAGGGGCGGAGCTGCGCCCTGATTGGTGCGTTTGCGAGCGCTGCTCTTCGCCCGCCAGATGCGGCGGCGGCCGCTGCCACTTTGTGTTTCTTGCGGGGCCCAAAAGCGCCCCCAAACTGGCGGCTGGGTCGCGGGGCCGGCCGGTGCCGGTGGAAACGGGGCAGGGGGGCCGGCCCTTTCGGCCGGTGGCGGCGGGCGGCAGGAGGGAAGCGGCGGGCGGGAGCAATCCGGGCAGAAGCGGAGCGCCGTTCGGCCTCGCGCCTCTTCCATTGGGAAATGTTGGACCTTTTGGTGTCAATTCAAAGCTTGCCTTTGGGCAGCGAGGCCGGGGAAGAGGGCCAGGCCGCTCCGGGGGGACTTAGGGGCGGCGTGGCGGGGGAAGGCGCTGCCCCTGGACGGGCGTTTGGCCGCAAAAGCCGCTCGGATGAACCCAAGTAACACATCCGTCAAACTCTTCCAAGTCAGGACTTTTACTGGGGTTATTTCACGAAAAACGCCTTGTGGGTCGCCTCCTTTGGCAGCGTGGATCCCCCTTAATGTCCGGCTCCCCAGGCCGGCCGCAGAAGTTTCGTTGCCCGTCAGACGCCATCAGCATCGCGAGGGTGGCATTTCTAACAGAGTGGCTCGTGGCAGCTTCCAAAGGTGGAAGGTTTCTCCTTTCCTGCAGGTCTCAGTCTTCCTGCTGTGGTTTAATTAAAAAACCCTAAATTTAAAACCAAAATCTGGTGGAATAAATAATGACACGAAGAATATATTGTGGATGGACCCCGGATAAATGTATATTGATTCCTATAAAATGCCAATGGCATTAAATGGTTAAAATTAGTACAGTGCTTAATAAACAGTCGTAGACATGCAGTTGCACTTGGAGCGATGATACTTTTCTGTAAATTTCTTCCAACTTACACAGGACTTTTATTCTTTCAAGAAGTTATATCTAGAAATCAAGCATACATGTTTGATTTCTAACCACTGACAGTATTTTTAAATGATTTCTTTGTTTTTGTCAACAATAAGTCAATTCAATTTGGTTTATCTCTGACAATTAGGAAGTGTTTCACTGATGTGTATTTTAATCCTATCTTTTAAAATTCATTGTACAATGGTTCTGATTTCATTTTATATTTCTACTGGGAAATGAAACTTCATGACTGCCTTTCAATTGAGTAGGTTTAATAACAATGGAGGTTAGGAATAAATGGAAATTAACTAAATCTGTCAGAATTTTTGGAATGAATATCCATCACTTTTCATAATTATCTTCAGAACATAGGCAGTGGCCTGCTGGATCTGACTCCTGACCCATTGAGTCCTGCAATGACCAATCAAAAACAGGCAGTCCTTGAGTTACAAAAGTTCATCTAGAGACCATTCAAAATTACATTACTGAAAAAAATGACCATTTATCACACCTGCTACATCTCCCTTGGTCATGCGATCAGAATTCAGTCATATTTATGACAGCTGCAGTGGCCAGGGTCGTATGATCTCCTTTTGTGACCTTCTGACTAGCAGAGTCAATGCCAATTAGCTCAGCTAGTTACAGCGTGGTGCTAATAACGCCAAGGTTCGGTCCCTGTCTGGCTACTCTTTTTAAAGGGGCCTGCATAAGTGCACCATCGTGCTTACTGTCCCTGTCCTATTGTTCCCATTTATTCGTACCTATTTCCTATATTCTTACTCATGTTTATACTTATATCTATTATCTTGCAAGCGATTGACAAATCAAATAAATAAAATAAATGTGGAAAACAGTTTTACTTAGCAGCTGTGACAAGAAAGGTTGTAAAATGTGGCAAAATTCACTGTCTCGCTTAGCAACAAAAATTTTGGGCTTAGTTATGAACCTGTACACAAGGAAGCTCACTAGTCTCTGAGCAGATGACTTTCAGAGGCAACCCATTGCCCACAAGACTAATATAGCCATTGACTCCCAGATCAGATATGCTAATATCAATTATTGGATAACATGAAGAAGATCCAGTCCAATATACAAATAAAACTATAGAAACAGAAGAGGAATTTAAATAATCTGTAGGCAGCAGAATTAAAGAAGCAATCCATAGTTTTAAATACCAAATCAGTTATAATATCCTTTCCAATACAGGTAATCCTCAATTTACAACAATTAGTTTAATGACCATTCGAAGTTACACCACCACTGAAAAAAGGGACTTATGACCATTTTTCACATAAGTGAGGGGTGGGCTGCTGGGGGTTCACAGGGGTTCGAAAAAGCCCCAAGCTAAGATTCTGTGCAGTTTGGGAAACCCCCCAAATCCCACTCCTGCCTGGCCCTGCCCTCCTAGGAGTCCCCACAATGCCCGCTTTGGATGCAGGTAAGTGCAGAGGTTTAGGGAGAGTGAAAAGTGGACTCCCAGGGAGTTCGGGAAAGCCAGAAATGGGCCAGTTTCTGGCTTTCAGAGAGCCTCCAGAGCCCAGGGAAGCCATTTTTGCCCTCCCAGTGGCTGGAGGAAAACCTCCAGAGCCAGAGGAGGGACCCCACCCCTTCCAGTTGTGGTGCAGGAAGCCCACCATGGTCGTGCTCCTCCAGCAACCAGGAAGAGGACCCTTTGCTAAAAAATTTGAAGCCCACCCCTGCACAAGTGTTGTAGCAGCCCTGTGGTCATGCGATCAAAATTCATATGCTTTGGCAACAGACTCATCTTTATGACGGTTGCAATGTCCTCGGGTCATGTGATTCCCTTTAGTGACCTTCTGACAAGCAACGTCAACATGGAAGCCACATTGACTTAACAGCCATGTTACTAAATGATACATGACAGATAAACAGATAATCAGAGTTGGAAGGGACCTTATGGGTCATCTAGTCCAACCCCCCCACCCAAGTGGGAGACCCTAGACCATTTCTGACAAATGGGAGTCCAATCTCTTCTTGAAGGTCTCAAGTGATGAAGCTCCCACAACTTCCAAGGGCAACTTCTGTTCCATTGGTTGATTTTTCTCACTGTCAGAAAATTTCTCCTTATTTCCAAGTTAAATCTCTCCTTGTTCAGTTTCCATCCATTATTCCTTGTCTGGCCTTTGTGTGCTTTAAAAAAAATCTTGCTCTTTTAGAAAATGAACAACTATAATCCTTCAGTTAACAACTGTGGCAAGCAAGGTCATAAAATGGGGTAAAACTAACTTAACAAATGTCTCATTTAGAAATTTTGGGTTCATTACCGGTTTCTCTCTCTGACATCCCCAGATATACCTTTCCTTTGTAGCTGCCCACCCTTTCTGAGAACAACTTAGAATGAAGGATCAAAAGAACTTTAATGTCATTCCCGAAATGCATGCAACATCCTCAGAGGTGAGATCCGACCGATGTAACTACCGGTTCCGTGGCTATGTGTCGTGTGCGCATACATGCTTCACCTGACGTGTGCAAAGAACACGTGTAATTAACAAACTGCTGAGCTCCCCGGAAAGCTGAGCAGCGCTGCGTATGGGGTGCACAGCATTTTTCCTATTTTTTCAACCACAGCTGTGCCACCCAAAGCAGCTGAGGTTGAAAAAGCAGGAAATAAAGGACAGACAAGAGCCTGGGCAGGTGGGTGGGCCAAACAGAGCAGCAGACACTGAACCGGTTTGATGTCCGCTGCTCTTCAGAGCTACTGGTTCTATAGAGCCAGGCAGAACCAGTAGCATCTCACCCCTGAACATCCTATGGAATGATTTAATGGTTTAACTTTCAAACATATTTGTATGGTTGGATAGGAAGAGAAACCGTTGAAGATGTCAGGAGGGGCTGATTTATCTTGCCCAGGGCGGAATCCAGATGCAGAAGAGAGATTTGTTCATTGGCTTTTGGGGAGCTTCCTTCCTTGTGCAAAATATGTATGCAGCCTACAAGCTTGACTTGAACTCCCATCAGCATTAGCCAGTATGGTCAAAGACTATGAATTGTGGGAATTGTAGTTCAATCCATTTAGATGGCCCTAAGATGCTTATCGGACAAATTATATTAGTAGAGTAGATTACAGTTGAGTAAAAAGTTCAATTTATTATTAGAGCTGAGAGCCTGAGGGGTGACAATACTGAGAACAAGGAATTGGGTCATTTTAGGTTCTAGAACTGTACTCTGGAACATTCACCCATGGTACATGGATGCTCTTGAATGAAAGCCAGAAACATTTTCTGGCAGCAGATAAAAGCCCACCTAGCAAAGGAAAGGGTCTCCTATCTTCTATCTGTTTTACTTATGTATGTAAAAATGAAAAATAAGCATAGTTTTATTTTTTTTCTCTCCCTAGTTTCTTAACTTTACAAAATGTGTTTCCTTTTCTTTGCTTCTTATTTTATATCAGGAATATAAATTTTCAGGAAGTCAAGAAAAGCAGAGTACAAGTTAAGGTCAGCCCCCAAAGTTTAATAGGGAATCCCCAGAAGCATAGTTAGATGGGGGCCATCCAGATATATTATGCTTAACAATGCTAATATGGGCACATCAGAGGTGGTATTCAGCAGGTTCTGACCAGTTCTGGAGAACCGGTAGTGGAAATTTTGAGTAGTTCAGAGAACCGGCAAATACCACCTCTGACTGGCCCTGCCCCCATCTATTATCTACCTCCCCAGTCCCAGCTGATCGGTTGGGTCTTTGGTTGCCCTGCATAGGAGAATGGAGCTGGAAAGCAGGTTAGTGAAGTGGGGAGAAAAGGGGTTTTTGCAGTAACCTTCCCCCAGGAGTGGGGTGGGAATGGAGATTTTACAGTATCCTTCTCCTGCCATGCCCATCAAGCCACATCCACAGAACCTGTAGTAAAAAAAAAATTGAATCCCACCACAGCTATACAACCACTCATTTGGTGATCATTCAAAATTAAAATGGATCCCCCAAAGATACTTACTACCCGATGTTCCAATAGCCACCTCCCCCAGTCAGGTGACCACATTTTGGTGGCTTGGCAACCAACCCACCATTTATGGCCTTTGGCATGGTCCTGCTATGTATGACTGTGGCAGTCATTTTACAATTGTAGCATTCACTTAATGATTGTAGGATTTGTTTTACAGCCATGGCATTTGCTTAATAAGAATTATTTTTTAAAAAGTCATAAAATTGGGTAGGTCATTTAAGTGTCAGCCCCTGGTTCAGCAGCCATCCCAGGGCTGTCATCTGAGCAGAGAAGGACTTCATTTCTTCATTGTTGGTCACTCCATGCTGGGTTTTATGCTTGCAAGAGAAAAAGTGCCACACTGAACTGCGCTGTCTGCATTTCTTGACGCTGAATGCCAGAATGTGACAGTAAGTTCACTTTATGAACTTCACCACTTACAACTATAAAGAGCACGCTCTATTACAGTCATAAGTTGAGGACTACCTGCATTAGTTTCTGAATGTATCCTATACTTTGTATTATATTGTTATATTGTTACCTATCTTGCACATTGAACAGAGAAATAAATATAATTCAAGAAGAAAGCATTCATGCTATAGAATAAAATAGAATTCTTTATTGGCCAAGTGAGATTGGATACACAAGGAATTTGTCTTCAGTGCATTAAGTTCTCAGTGTACATAAAAATACATTCATCAAGAATCATAAGATACAACACTTAGTGACAGTCATAGGATACTAAATAAGCAATCAAATCATACTAGGAAACAAATAAAACAATATAAATCACAAAGATACAAGCAACACGGGTATAGTCATAAGTAAAAGGAGATAGGTAATAAGAAGAATGAGAAGAATAATAGTAATACAGTCTTAGTAAATAGTTTGACAATGTTGTGGGGACAGTTAGTAAATAGTTTGACAATTGTTTAGCACAGTGGTCCCCAACCACCGGGCCCCGGACCAGTACTGGTCCATGGATCATTTTGTACTGGGCTGCCTATTTTGCTTGGGCGCTGCCATCTTGTTTCGACGGCGCTTGAGAAAGTGCTTCCGGGTGAGCTTGTCGGTCGTCGGTTGGAAAGCGGTGTTTGGGAGCTGAAGGAGTCCTCGCACCTTAGTTTTGTCAAAGTGGGGGGGGGGGGCAGCTTCGAACAAAGAGTCATCCCGATGGCAGTGGAGTCTCGTGTTACCGGTCCGTGGATCATTTTCTACTGGGCTGTGGTACAAAAAAGGTTGGGGACCACTGGTTTAGCAGACTGATGGCATTTGGGGGAAAACTGTCCTTGTGTCTAGTTGTTCTGGTTTGCAGTACCCTATAATGTCATTTTGAGGGTAGAAGTTGAAACAATTCATGTCCAGGATGTGAGGGATCTGTAGATATTTTCACATCCCTCTTTTTGACTTGTGCAATATACAGGTCTTCAATGGAAGGCAGGTTGGAAGGAACTGTTTTTTTTCTGTACTCTTCAGTATCTGTTGAAGTCTATGTCTGTCTTGTTTGGCAGAACCAAACCAGAGAGTTATAGAGGTGCAGATGACAGACTCAATAATTCCCTTGTAGAACTGTTATCAGCAACTATGTATGCTATATATGCTATGCTGTGTAACCAAAGTACAGGTAATCCTCGATTTACAACAGTTTGCTTAGTGACTGTTCAAAGTTACAATAGCACTGAAAAAAGTGACTTTTTCACAATTACAACCTTTCCAGCAACCTCATGATCACGTGATCAAAATTCAGATGCTTGATAACAGGTTCATGTTTATGACCATTGCAGGGTCCCAGAGTCATGGGATCCCCTTTTAAGTCCTTCTGAGAAGCAAAATCAGTGGGGAAGCCAAAATCACTTAACAACCGGGTTGCTAAGTTATCAATAGCAGAGATTCACTTAACAACTGAATCAAGAAAGGTTGTAAAATGGGGCAAAAATCACTTAACAAACCTCACTTAACAACAGAAATCTTGGGCTCGATTGTGGTCATAAATTGAGGACTACCTGAATTGAAAAAAAATTGCACATCGGCCTCAACTTAGTAGAGTTAATTTTCCACCCATTACCAAGACTCAGAGTAAGGAGGGGGAAAAAAGGAGAAAAATATAAAGAAATAAGGGGAATGATGTAGATTTGCTGAGAGTTTTGTGGATTAGGGGGAAATGAGAAATAAGAGTAGGGGAGACCCATTTCAGTTACAATGCCTGTTGTACAATGCCTACTTTTAGTTGGTGTTTCCAATATTCTGCCACACTTGAGAATGGCTAAGAAGGAAAAAAAATAGCTACACTATACAGGGAATACTCAACTTACACCCATTTATTTAGTGACCATTCAAAGTTACAATGGCACTGAAAAAAGGAACTTATGACCATTTTTCACACTTAATGACTATCAGGGCATTTCCAAACTCAGATGATCAAACTTTAGATGCTTGGAAACTGGCATGTAGTTATGACAGTTGCAGCTTTCTGAGGTCATGTGATCACCTCCTTCAACCTGACAAGCAAAGTCAATGGAGAAGCAAGGTTCGCTTATCAACCATATTACTGCCTGAAGAACTGCAATGATTCCCTTAATAACAGTGACAAGAGAGGTTGCAAAACGGGGCAAAACTCACTTAACAGCTTATGTAAGCAATTCTTGCTTGGCAACAGAAATTTTTGGCTCAGTTTGTAGCCATAAGTGGATCTGTATAAGCAAGGACACCAGCTGACTAATGCTCACATCATTTATAACCTCATTTAATTTCTTCCATAATTTAGTAGATGTCATTCACCTCCATAAAGAATTAAAACCTTCTTGCAAACGACTACAGGTTTTACCTCTGATTTGATTCCATGTAATCCTTGCTTTAAAAGAGTTTAAAATGTGGTAGCTGGTGGTGATGGTGGGATGTCACATAATATTGATCAAACCACTAGGTGGCAGAAAGAAACAAATATTTAATCATGACATCAACCATCTGATACAAAATCTCTCTCTTTCTCCCCCCCACCTTCCCCGAGGAATTTCACATAGGTCATTTGCCCTATCTTATGGTTCTTGGGAAAAATTAAGGAACAAAATAGTACATACATTATATTCAGCACTTTCCAGGTGGAATTTAAATGTACATGCGTGTGTTCCTCTGTGTGTGTTTGTGTTTGTGTGTATCTCCAACGGATGGCTGCTTGCAACAAGTCCCTGTAGATTTTTGACAATGCCTTGCCTTGGTCTTCTTCTTTTTAGGGCCAAGAGAGAGGATGTGGCCGAGGGTTGATTGCTTAAGGTGAGACTCTCAGTTTCCTAATCTCTTAAACTTCTACAGTAAACTGGCTTTCACTGAGACATAGGTACCACAAATAAACTATTTTTCCTATGACAGAGCAGGGTGACATGGAAAACTATGTATCATGAACAGCACAATTTTTCTGGAGAGGAGTGGATTTATTTGGGCCACTGGTGGACAATATTTTGGATATCCAGTATTACAGTGGTGGAATAATGATGCAAGGTGAATAGCCTCTGGGCTGTATGATTCCCTCCCCCCAAAATGAGATAGGAGATAGTTGAGGGGGTGTCTGCTTATTTTATTACAGTATTATAAGCTGACTTTAGAGATTGTGTAAAAGTTTCTTCAGTTTGTAGTGTGTAGCCTTCTTCAATCTGATGCTCTCCAAAATTTCATCCAATATAGCCATTGGCTATGAAGTGCCAGAAGCTGGCATCTCAACCTAACTTAAGGGCTCAGGAAAATGTCACACCTTCAAGGTAGGCCAGACTAAGGAACCAATGTCATGCAGGTAATAGTACTTTTATTATAGAGCAATTTTACAGAATTTTGGAAGTCAGAATGGGTTTCTTTTATGAGAACTCTTATCTGAGATGCTTTCACAGATTACAGTTTGGAGCCAGACTCAGATTTCTTTTATCTGGACTATTTTTTTAGTGTGGTATTTCTTTCTCTTCCTCACGGCTTTTCTTTCTACCCACTACAGAAGATTAGCACAGCAGAGATTTAATACCAAAGCATGTGCCAAAATTCTCCAGCAGAGAGGTTGCTGTTCTCTTGTCACCAAAGTGAGGGTACATTTGAAATTGCCCCTTCCTTCCTTCCCTCCTTCCTTCCTTCTCTCCCATTTTTCTTCTTTATCTCCTCCTCCTCTGCAAACAGTGTATGTGTGGGAACCATCCAATGCCCACAACTCAGAAGGACATGTGGATATCATAGGCAGAAAGTGACATTGTCTTTGGAGTGGCAGCAGAGATGAGACATTGGAAAGTAGGCTGGAGTGGGCTCCAGAAGATTTCCACAGGCTGTCAAAAGTACACAGGACTGTGAATTGGGGTGTGTATCATATCCCAGTTGGTTTGAACCAAATGCATCCTGGGCAAGCAAGTTCTCCTTGGCAATGGGTTCAAAAAATTCATCAGGCTCTGACATGAGAGACCCAAGGGAGAGGCACAAACTAGGGATCGGGTCTGGAGCTGCAAAAGCTTCTGCTATGCCTGAAAAAGAGGCAGGAGGAGTCTGGACTGGCTGGGATGAGTGGGGCTTCGGAGGGGTCTTTTGCTGCCAGAAGCTCTTAGGCACTGCCAGAGCTTCTTGCGAAAGGATGGAGGAGGCCAAGCTGTGAGTAGCAGCTTCAATGTCAAGAAAGCTTCTGGAGATGGATGGAAAGGAAAGAGAAAAGCGGTGAGGTATCCTATAGGAGTGAAAACCATTCACGAAATGTTAAAAATTATCTGCAGTAGAATAGTGTGGGAAGACACACCCTCTCCCAGAAGAATGAAATATTTAGAGGAATACTAAAAAAAAAGACAGATTATTATATTTCCTAAAGGGAGAAATGTTTTTCGAGGCAGAAAGCAATCCCCACTTTCCTTAATAGCCCACAGCAGATGTCAGCACTTAAGGGCTAAAGAGGTTATTGAAAGAAGACAAGTATCTAGATAGCTCTATTCATAAGCAAATACTTTCACCCAAAAGCCAAAACAAGACAAAAGCCATTCCTACAATAGGAATTACCCAACACCCTTTCAGAACATAAGCCATTGCATCAACATTGCATCATCTCAGAGCAGTCCAAACTTCAACAAACTTAGCTCAAACAAACACTTAGGATTTGTACATTGCCTATAGAATCAGCTATATAATCTACATAACCCCTATATGGCCTCATGGGAGTCTGGCAACAGCCAATAGAATACATGTTCTTACACAGGAACAGGAAGCTCAAGTGCTAAACCCAAGAAAAGGTATAACACTCACCCCTCAAATCCATGTGGTCAGTTGCACCAGAACTACAAACCCATGTGGTTCTGCTTCATCAATAAACCATCTTTCCAATCAACCTCCATGTTTCCAGTGGCTTTCTCCCAGTTTGGAACTGAACCAGAGGGATATTTCTTCCCATAGTAGATAATTTGAATAGCAGGTACAGAATGACACAAAATATTCTAATGCTGGAAATATTGAAAGGTGCTTTTGAGAAATGAGGCAATTAATACTAACAACATCAGCAGCGATATCTGAGTATTGCGGGGGGGGGGGAAGAGAATGGCAGGAACCTGTAGAACAGTTAAAGTATTACACTTCAACACAATAACAGGGAATAACTTAAACAAACTTCTGAATTTTGCTGTTAAGTCTCCGCTTACCCTTCACAGATCATAATACTGCTGTATTTCACCATGACAAAAAAAGTTGGTAAAATCAGGTGTACCTCACTTAATAACTGGCTTGTGGAGCAACAGGAATTAAATTATGGCCATAAGTTACATGTATATGTGAAGTACATCATCACTAAGTACTTATAAAAGTAAGAGTGATCAAGTGCAGACCATATCATGTTCTCAAGCTCCATTTTATTGCTGGCTGCAATGCCAAGATTATGCCATTTAAATTCCCCCATTCCCCCACACACGCTTTCATTGCTGCATTTCATGGCCCCTTTTTCATCACATAAGAACAAATACAGGGCCATTCATCCTCCATTTTCTTTGTGTCAAAATAAGACTTTACCTTTTGTGCTTTAAAAAAATAAATAAATTCCCTGCAAAGCCAAAAAGATATCCTTGTGGGCTTCCCCTCCAAAACACAATTAAAAACATAAAGCCTGCTATAAAGAGGATTACTACTGCCTTCCCCACCTGAAGCCTTCCAGAGACGCTGAGGCTAAATGGATGGCTAGAACTTTTAGAGGCTTGTGTTGGTTGGGAATTCTTGGAGCTAAGGGCTCAATCAATCTGAAAGCATTGGCTGGGAGATGCTGTAATATTACACCCCCTAAATTGCATAGGGGACATCATTCGTCCACCAACAAGCTGGGACAAACACAGACCTAGAAGGTCCCTGTTCATTTTTAGGATGGTGGTGTTGAAGAAATATCCTTCTGGGTTAAGTTCCAAGCGGGGGAAAAGACACTGGAAACATGGAGGTTGTTTGGAAAGCTGGTTTAATGGTGGACAGGACCACATGGCTTGGAACTCCAAAGTGAAAAGAACAATCCCATGCTTCAAGATGTTGGGTGAAGGAAAAGAAGGGCCAAGATCCTAAGAGACTCTTAGTTTGATACCCTCTGTTGGGCCCCACCTTAGCATTTCCTGTTCCTGTGTAAGAAATGCATCCCATTGGCTGTCAAACTCCCAGGGGCCCGGGTCTTAGCTAGACTATACCTGAGTGCTGGCTGATGCAATCTTCCCAGGCCAGGTGGTGAGATGGGTAGAGGACTTTGTTATGTAGAATACTCTGGCCTTAATGGCCCACCCATTAACAAAGGTGGGGGTGAGCTTCTGCTTCTGAGGCGAGTTTCTGCTTTTGAGTTTCTACTTTTCTTTTTAGGGGAAATATTCTGCTTTTTAAAATATATCCTAAATTTCCTAGGAGAGGGGTGGGTGCTAACTTCCTACAGTGGGCTTAGAACAGGTGTGGTTACTCCAGAGGTAGGGAGACTGAAACCATTCCAACAGTACCTGCTTATCTGGTTTTGGAGGAAGCGCCGGAGATTCACTTTCCGCTTAGTAGGTCGGCTTTTGCAGGGCTTCTGCAGAGCACGCATCACATGGGATGTTGCTGCTGACACAAAAGTGCACAAATCACTCCCACCTTCAACAGGAGCCAGGGGCTGTGGTGGAGATGCCAAAATTGGGTAGTTGCGGTGAAGCATTCTCTGTCTCCGTATGAGTGAGATTCAATTCCGGCTGCAATGCAGGGAAGTAATGGCCAATTATACATCAAGATGACTGACCTGTCATTTCCCTGATCAGCCCTGGATCCCTTTTAAAAAAATGGGTGTCATGTCAGTAATTGTTCTAATTTCCTGCACTAAGTCTGATTTGAATAAGAGGTGACAATTTTCTGTTAGATGGTGAGCAATTTCACACTTGAGCTAAGAACTCTTTTAGGAGTTCACTCTCAGGAGCTAGTGATTTGTTACAGGGTTTCTCTTAAGAGTTTTGAGACTGGGGAAAAAGAATGGAGAACCAAAGACAATTCCAAGACAATTCCAGAGCTGACAACCACAGGAAAGAAGGAAGAGCCGATGAGTAGACTGGCTCTTCGAACCTTTCTGGATAAAGAGGAGAACTAGAGATCACCCACAAGTGCTCCATATATTTGCTCCTTGTAAGAAGACTGCAAGACAGTTGTCTCCAGCAAGTTTTAAGCAGTTTCAATTGAGGGAATAGTTATCTTGCTCAAAATGCGGTTGGCACCTTTGAAAGGACACTAACTTTGCATACTTCTTTTTCTAATCACTTTTGGAAATAGTTTGTTAACTACTTTTTAGCCATTACAAATCTGTGGGTGACAGGTTTGAAAGCACTGGGTCATTTTGCATTCAATCCTGAATAAAATAAAGTTTTAATTACAAGGTTAAGAATTAAGAACAAGCTTATTTTTGAAAAAAAAAACCCATCAAAAGATGCATTAAAGCTTTGATTTTAGAATGCTATAGGGGTCCAGATAAATTTGGAATCAGTTTGTGGATAAAATCCTTCCTTTGGGAAAATACTTTTGTTTTAAAAAAAATTTAAATAAGATTTTAAAAATTGGATACCAGAGAGAGCTAAAGATTTAAATTGAAGGAGAAAACACATAAACCTTTGACTAACAGTTACAGAATCATACAAAATAACCTCTGGAAACATTGAAGGATGCTTTTGAGGAATGA
The DNA here is from genome assembly GCA_033807585.1 of Hydrophis major. Lineage (NCBI taxonomy): Eukaryota > Metazoa > Chordata > Lepidosauria > Squamata > Elapidae > Hydrophis > Hydrophis major. The sequence goes on along the minus strand of CM066343.1, from coordinate 23,990,452 downwards.
AGTCAAAAATTAATATTAACAATGTCAACAGCAATATCTGCTTCTACGGATAGACTGAGTTAAAAGTGAATTTACAAATGACAGGCTTTATGAATGACATGGAAAAAGATATTGCGCTAGACGTACAAAAGAAACAGACTGATCTTTTGATCAGATGGATGATAGGATCAAATTTTATGAAACAAGTGAGCCTTCCATTTTTTGATGGTATGTTACATTTTAAAAAGGTTGTATACATGTAAAGCAAAACATACTTTCAATCTCACCTACCTCTTCTTTGACGCGGTAAGCTAAGAAGGCAGGTTCCCAGTAAAGGCACCAATATATGTTAATCTTCAGCCTGTCATTTCTGTGTCTCTTCATTTTTCCATTCCATTCATTTTTCCTTATCCTGTGCTGCTTGTATCAGTCCTTTTCCACAATGTTGTCTACTCGTTTTGGAGGGTTGCCTGAAACTGGTACCCAGCACAGAATAAAAGATGATAGTGAAGTTTAGGAATGCCACTCCTTTCTTCTCTTCCTCCCTTTGAAGTACACCAACGCTGTTTAAAAAACAAACAAAACAAAACAACACCGGTTGATATGGTTGTTAATTAAAGGGGGATATAATGGACCTCTACTCCGTAAATGGTGCTGGCTGTAATGCCAGAAAGGATAATCCTAATTTAACTTCAAGAATCAATATTTCAACAAGATAACTTAAAAGCTTTTTAAGAACAGTGAGAGCTTTTGGTAGGGTCACAGGAATCCCTATTTCCACTTCAGCTTCTCTAGGTGATGATTTAAGAGAGAAATCTCTATATTCTCCTTTCCCTCCAGACCTTATGTAAAACATTTATAGAGCTAAGATCCTCTATCCACACAGGCCTCCTTCAACTTAATGGGCTTATTTTGACATAGACCCATATAGAATTGTGATATAAAATCACTTTTGATTCAGTTTCCTCATTTTACTAACGATGTCCATTTTTCCTCTTTTTAGGGCAAAAATAAGGGGTAATGAAAATGTAACCTTGTTAATTTCTTCCTGCAAGGTGCTGATTAAAAGCAGTTTTCCAGGTACCGGGTGGAAGAAAGTTAGCAGCCGTACATCATGTTTGCCTGTAGCTTGTTCTAAGCTTTTATATCCACCCCACTTAATTATTATTATTTCATGCATCATCGCCCCATTTGCTAACAAAGCTTGCAGACTCTTTGGAGGCATCGGTTAAAAATCTATAGGTAATTATTTTCTGCAACCCTGGCCAAATTACTGCATCCAAATTACTGTTGCTTTCATTTCCTTTCCCCCAATCTTTCACTAATTTTCTCCTGTTTTGTAGTCTCTCAGGTTGAAACCCTCAGCAGAAGCTTCCTCATTAGCACATATTTCTTGCTGAGATGTGGCTGTTATTGCTACTTTCACCCATTTCAGATGTCTTCACCTTCACTGGCTGCTGAATGTTCAAAGCACCATGGAGATACGAGCCATAGAGGAGAATCTGCTAGCACAAAAGCAAGCAACAATCTTGTTGTTCTTCTTCCTTAGCTTTAGCACTCTGAACGAATGTCCTGCATTATAAATGCAATTATAAAGTAATTACTCATTGTGATTGCCATTAAACGCAGGCTCTCTGCTTTCAAAAAGGAAGATGGGAGGATAGAGTGAGAAATAATTGCTGAATTGATACAAAGGTTTAACTATTATTGCCATCTCCTTTCCAACTTCCTTTGTTCAACAATCCAGCTCATTATCAGCTGTTTGACCAGCAACATGAAGAGCTAAGTCACCTGCTTGCACATTAAGGACCACAATGCAGAATAATAAGAAAAAGTAGGTACATTTGATGTCAATGTTGTTGTACAGGGATGTCAAACTTAAGGCCCATGGGCTGCATCTGGCCCGTGGGGTGTATTGATCTGGCCTGCGGGGCTGCCCTGGAAATAGCAAAGGACTGGTCCACAGTGCCTCTTCCAGCGAAAACAGAGCTTGGGAGGGCTACACAACATACACACTCCTCGGCTCCACTTTTGCTGGCAGAGGGATAGCAAAACAAACTAAAAACAAAACAAAAGGAGAAATGTTTCCCCTTTTGCATTTGAGCATGCAAGAAGGGGCAGGAAAGGAGAAAGGGAAAGAGGAAAGAAAAAGAAGGAAAGATGGAGAGAGAGCAAAGAAGGAAAAATGAGGAAAGAGGGGAAGGAAGAAGAAAGGAGAAGAGGGAAGGAAAAAGAAGAAAAGGAAGGAAGGAAGGTTATAATGAGAGTGAGGGAGGTCTCAGGGAAGTCCTGCCTTAGTACTTGGCCACTATAGGTATCCCTGACATGAGTGACGTAGACCTGGCCATGGCCATCCTGAACTATGCCCCCGATGTTGTGTCCGTCGGAAATGATGCCAGGAGTCGGTGACTTGTGCATTAGCTCTTTATTGGGTACAGGAACCGAACTGGGGCTAAAGGCAAACTTCGCGGCTTTTTATTTCCAAGCTGCGGCGGCCGCGGCCAATGGCACCGCTTTGAATCTCCCGCGATTCGAATGGGCCAATCGCAGGAGATTCTCAGCGAGCCAATCAGCGCGGCTCGCCTAGCCAATCAGAGTGCCCCGCGCTTTGGCCAATCAAAGCGCGGGGATCTCAAGAATGCAAATGAGGGGACAGAACACCCCTCCCCTCTTGGTTCAGTCCTGACATTGCGTAGTCCCGTAGGTAGGCGGGACTCCGTCTCTGCCTACTGGACCTGCGCAGGTCAGTCGTAGGTTGGATCCCGGCCGGTTCGGTCGGGGTCTCCGTTTCTCTGGACTCTGTCGTGGGAAACGCCTGGTCTGTCTGGCCGGGCCGCTCTCCGCAGCTCCCTCCTGGGCTTCCCGGGTTGGTTGAGCTGCGGGTTTCGCTGCTCCCGCTCGGTCTTCCCGGGTTGGTTGAGCTGGCCTGGCTGTCTCTTCCTGGCGAGGTTTCGTGCTGGCTGCTTTCAGGTGAGTATGGCTGGTTTATTCCTTCTCGGTTTTGGTTCCCTGGATATTCCCTCCCCTCTTGGTTTGTGTTGTGGGGGTTGGTTTTGCTTGGTTGTGCGTTGGTGGTCTCTTGGGTGGTCGTCCTCGATCTTAACTGGTCGATGTGGCGTTTCCATGCTCGTCCGTCGGTTGTTTGTAGCCGGTACGAGTGTGGGCCTGTTAGTTGTATTATGACGGCCGGTACCCATAATGGGTCTCCCGTTAGGTTTTTCGCGTAGACGGCGTCGCCTGGTGCGAAGGTTCGGTGTTTGCTGGTTGAGTCTGGGGGTTTCTCTGGGTTGTACGTGGGGTGTAATCTGTCAAGTGGGGACCTTATTTTCCTCTCCATTAGCAGTTCGGCTGGGCTTTTATTTTTTGTATTTGGGGTTATGTGTTGGATGAAAAGTAATTTATTTATTTTGTCCTGGATCTCCCCGTGGTCTATTTTCTGAATGGTTTTCTTTGTGAATTGAACCATCCATTCCGCCCTACCATTCGCCGCCGGATGCGCCAGGGCTGTCAGCATGTGTCATATGCTCCTCTCCGCTAGGAATTTTTCAAATTGCAGCGAGGGGAATTGAGGCCCGTTGTCGGAAACGAGGACGTCTGGGAGGCCGTGTGTTGCTAAAAATTTGCCGAGTTCTTTGGTCACGGCCTCCATGGAGGTTGTTCTCATGTTGCTTACCTCCAGCCAGTTGGAGTAAGCGTCTACGGTTATGAAGAAAGTGTGTCCTTTTGTGGGCCCGGCGAAATCTATGTGGATCCTAGACCAAGTTCCCCTGGGGGTTTCCCACTCTAGGATAGGTGCTGCGGGTGGGCTTGGCCTAGTTTCCTGGCATCGTTGACACCTTGCTACCCAGGCCTCGATCTGTTTGTCCATCCCTGGCCACCAAGCGTAACTTCTGGCCAGGGCTTTTATCCTAACGATGCCCGGGTGCCCCTCGTGTAACAGTTCCAAAACCTTCCCTTGTAGTTTTTCCAGGATGACCACCCTATCCCCCCATAGTATGCACCCTTTTAGTAACGAGAGTTCTGTTTGCCGGTTCCGGAATGTTCTGAATGTCTTGTCATTGTCCTTTTCCGGCCACCCTTTCTCTACCCAATGCAACACCTGCGCCAGACGTTTGTCTTTATTAGTTTCTCTGGCAATGTCTGACGCGGTTATGGGTAGGTTGGGTAGAGTCTCTATACTGAGGGTGGCCGTCGTGGGTGCTGGGTTAGTGTCAGGTTCCGGTAACGGTGAGCGGCTTAAGGCGTCCACATGGGAGATAGTCTTACCCGGTCTGTGTGTGAGTCCGTAGTTGTAGGCAGCCAGGAACTCGGACCACCTTGTCATTCGGGGAGACAGAATGTTCGGGGTGGCCCTGTTCCCTGCAAGGATTCCCAGCAGCGGTTTGTGGTCGGTGATGATGGTAAATATCCGGCCGTAGAGGTACTCATGAAACCTTTTTACTGCAGCGACAATAGCCAGAACCTCTTTCTCCAGCTGGCTGTAGTTCCGCTCCGGTTTGGTGAGGGTCCTTGAAAAGAACGCGATGGGTGCTTCTTTTCCGTCGGGGAGAGTGGCTGAGGACAGCGCCGATGCTGAAGAGTGATGCGTCGCATGTGACGGCTAGTGGTAGGGTCTCGTTGTACTGGATGAGGACGGCATCCGAAGTGAGTAGGTCCTTTGTTTTCTTGAAGGTGGCTTCCTCACGTTTCCCCCAAGTCCAGGTCGCTGCCTTGTCTAAGAGCCTATGCAAAGGCTCCGCCGCTGTCGCCTTTTGGGGCAGGAAGACATTATAAAAGTTAAGCAGCCCCAGAAATGGCTGCAGTTCTGTCTTTGAATTGGGTGTGGGGCCTTCTTTGATGGCTTTGATCTTTTTGTTGGTGGGGTGAATGCCGTGACGGTCTAGGAGATATCCTAGGAATTCAACCCGCTCCGTGTATAATTGGCATTTTTCCCTCTTTACTTTAAGCCCGATCTCTTTGAACTTGGTTAGGACCTCCCTTAGGTGACTCTCTAGTTCGGCCTGGTTGGTTGCCGACACTAAGACGTCATTGAAGTAGGGTACCACCCCCTTGATGCCTTGTAACAGCCTTTCCATTAGGCTTTGGAATATTCCAGGCGCCACGCTGACTCCGAATTGGAGTCGGTTGCATTTAAATGCTCCCCGGTGGGTGACTATGGTTTGCGCTTCTGCCGTTTCCTCATCAACCGGCAATTGTTGGTATGCCTGGGCGAGGTCAAGTTTAGCGAAAACCTTGCCCCCTCCCAGTGAATGTAGTAGGTGTTGCACTACTGGGATGGGGTAAGCGCTTTGCTGCAAGGCGCCATTTAGGGTGGCCTTATAGTCCCCACAGATTCTCACCGACCCATCAGGCTTAATCGGGGTGACTATGGGGGTCTCCCACCAGGCGTGGTCTATGGGTTGTAGGACCCCTTGCTTGACGAGCTTGTCAATTTGCTCGTCAATCTTCGGTTTAAGCGCGAATGGTACCCGCCTTGGTTTTAGGCGTTTTGGGGGGATGTTTGGGTCTAGGCTGAATGATATAGGGGGCCCTCGGTACTTGCCTAGGTTTCCGTCGAATACCTCTTGGAATTCCCGGGCTAGTTGTTGCTCCCAGTTGTCGTCGGCGATGTGGTCGATGTCCGTGACTGCGATGCCGAGTGGTGCGAACCATTGGAGTCCCAGTAGGCTTGGACGGTCACGATCGACGATGGTCAAGGGAAGTCTTTCTGTGTTCCCTTTGTAGGTTACCTTGAACTGTCCGGTTCCGACTACAGGGATGCGGTTTCCCTGGTAGTCTTTCACGATTAGTCTCTGGTTGTCTAGGCCTTTGCTCTGGATGGTAGGCACCAAGCGTTTTATTTCTTGCCATGCTACCATGGAGAGGTAGGACCCGGAGTCCACCTCTATTTTACATGGCTCGCCTTCGATGCCTACCTCCACGTAGACCTTCCGGGCGTCGTTGGTTGTGGCGTGGCTGATGGTGACTGTCTGATGGGTCTCCTCTCTTCACCGGGTCTCGCCGCCTTGCAGGGATCGCTCGTTCTGGTCCCATCGGTTGTCAGCGGGGCGATCTCTGGTCCGGGGTGGTGTGCTCTCTCGTCTCCGTTCACTCTGGTCCCATCGTGTAGGGCTGCAGTTCTTTTTGAGACGGCAGACGCGGGCGATGTGTCCCTTCTTGTCGCAATGCCGGCAGATTGAATCGAAGAACCGGCATTCGGACCTGGGGTGGTCACCTCCGCAACCGGCACAGGTGGTCCTCGACTTACGATCCCGCCGGTTCCATGGGTCGCAGCCTGCCTGGAGACAGTGGATTTCCTCCTCCTCATCAGAAGTGCCCAATGCTGAGTGGACGTCGCCCTGGTGGGTGATCGTCTCGGGTTGGGCCTCGGTCGACCTTGCAGGGTGGTTGTTCCGGCTGCGGTCCCCGGCGTTCGGTCTGCGCATGCGGTCGGCGGATTTTCGGGTAGCTTCGGGTAGCTTCGGCTGCTGTGGCTTCGGTGAGGGTATCGGCGAGGGCGATGTTGCCCTTGGCCATCAGCCAACTCTGGAGGACGGGGTCCCAAAGGCCGAGCATGATTTGGTCTCGCAGGGCTTCGTCCATGTTGGCGAATTCGCACAGCCCCCCTAGGTGCCGTAGTTCTGCGACGAAGTCGCTGAAGCTCTCACCCGACTGTTGGTCCCGACGGTAGAACTCGTGTCGTCGGATAAGGATGGGCACGGCTGGAGCGTAGTGTCGCCAGAGTATTGGCTCGAGGTCGTCCCAGTCCATCGTGGTCACATCGGTGGGTTTGGCTAGTGCTTTGGCCATCTTAAACACTGCGGGCCCGCAGTGGGTTAGGAATACGGCTTGCTTCTTCGGGCCGGTGGCGTCCTTCAGGTCGCTACATTCGAGGAACATGCGGAATCTGTCTGAGTACGATTCCCAGTCCTCGCTGGCGGGGTTGAAGGGTGCGGGTGGCGCGATGTTTGCCATCATGGAGTTTCGTCTGGCTTCCGTTGGACACGTGCTTCGGTTCAGGAGCAGTATCCCATCCTCATCGCCAGTGTTGTGTCCGTCGGAAATGATGCCAGGAGTCGGTGACTTGTGCATTAGCTCTTTATTGGGTACAGGAACTGAACTGGGGCTAAAGGCAAACTTCACGGCTTTTTATTTCCAAGCCACGGCGGCTGCGGCCAATGGCACCGCTTTGAATCTCCCGCGATTCGAATGGACCAATCGCGGGAGATTCTCAGCGAGCCAATCGGCGCGGCTCGCCTAGCCAATCAGAGTGCCCCGCGCTTTGGCCAATCAAAGCGCGGGGATCTCAAGAATGCAAATGAGGGGACAGAACACCCGAGGTCAAATACAACCCTGATGAGGCCCTCAATGAAATTGAGTTTGACACCCCTGCTGTTGTATGAGGGAAAAACTTTCAGAGACAGCGGTGGTGGTGAAGGGCTGGAAAAAAAAGACATCATAAAAGCAAAACAGAAACAAATCACTACCAGGGGAAAAGGAATAAAAATCTTATCTCGACATTCCTCTTTCTGACAGTTGATAACTTGAGAAAGAGAGTATTAATTAGGAAAAGAGGATAAGACTAGACTAAATAACTATTAGCCCTTTGGGTTGCTTTTAACATAAAGTCTTTGTTTAGATAAAAATCACTGAACTTCCCATGTTATGTGATGGTATTTACTATTATTGTTGATATCTATATTTATTTGGATCTCAACACTGATCAGTAGTTTTTAAAACAATATAGTACACATATGTATTCTTTGTGCATTTAAACTTCTTATTTTCAAAAGCAATCTGCAATAATGGAAAATATAATGAAGTTGCCATGATAGAGAAGTAGATTGTGAAAATGTCAGAATTTCCAGAAATAGTAAAACTGAATATTAAAAAAAAAAAAAGACTGGAACCCTTATATGGACTTTTTCTAAAAGAAGAAAAATGAATTAATGATTTGTGCATTTAAACATTAAGAAAGATATGGGCTAAAAGGATGGAGAGCGGATTTTCAAAATATTTAAGAGGGAGGAAGGGCAATAACTATCTGTTGAGAAAAAGTTCAGAGATCATTTATATATTTCTTGTTTTCTTTATGTTTTCTTCCTTCCTTCCATTCTTCAGGGGTGTGAGAGCTGGTTAAAAAAAAAGTCTGAAAAAATCTGAAGTGAATAAGGTGCGCAAAGCGCATGTGCGCAAAGCGCACATCACGAGCGCGAAGCGCGAAGTCCCTTAGGCCGGGGTCCAGCGCGCGCACGATCGAGCGCGTGCACGTGCACAGACTCTATGTACAGCCGTATGAATTGTCTTTGCAGTCAGTTACGCGGTACTACTTGCTTGGCTACGATGAGCGGTGGTTTGTCGGCATGTGCGAATGTAAAGCTACTGAAAAAAGGTTTATTTCCGTGGTTTTCCATCGTAAGAATACTAGCTAACTTCAGTTAACGTTAGCGCGGCTCACGTGCGAAGTTTATGTGCTTTTCTAGGGACAATTATGCCTGAGCTGAGAACTGAAGTGTTCCGCTTTTCTGAAGAGCGAATTTCCGACTCTCGGATCTCGATCCGATGGGGGAAAAAAAACGCGGAAAATGTAGATTGGTGTTTGAGGGAAAAAATCGGAATTCCGCGTAAAATCGGAGATTTCACAGCCCTGATTCTTTTTCTTTCTTTCCTTCCTTCCTTCCATTCTTTCTTTCTTTTTCTTTCTTTCTTTCCTTCCTTCCTATTATATGAACATTCTTAATAAATATAAATTTAAAACTTATTTCTTTTTACATATGATGCTGCCTGACAAATATCGTATAAAGCCATATTGGGTTATCATTGTGAAAAAAATAGTCTGGTAGCACCTTTTCTGATTAAAAAACAAAACATGAAAAGTTTAAGCTTTCGGATTTCTTTCTATGTTTGGCCATCAAATAGTTTCCCAGCCCTGATAGGTTTTGAGATAGGCTGGGCAGTTATAATTACAGCAATAATAATGTAACTACTATAATTGAAATAAAAAATACTAGATAGCTCTTATTCCTCATAATGGAAAAGACAACAAACAAGCAAGTCATAAGATCACAGGATTGCAATAAAAATATAGAGTTGGACTGCATATTTATTACATAATTTGTGATTTAATAAATCCACTATTCTTAAGTGTCATAAACTTTAGATTTAAATCCTAAAGCCCCTTATTAAGGAGATGTGGTAAATATAAGAGGATTTGCTTTCTCACTTCTGAGTTAACTATGCATGGTCATTCTGGAAATTGTTAGAAATGAATCTGGTTTCTGGGACAGCAGGAATCAGATCTTCAAACACTATTTTGTATTCTTTCCCCCAAAGTAGAACCAAAAGCCTCTTTCCAGACCTCCGTGCCTCACCCCAAACTGCTCCTCACACAAGGGTGGCAAAACAAACTCTGTTCTTAAACAAAGAACACTCTCATGTCTATAGGTGAGTGTGAGAGGCCAAGGCTTGCGGGGAGAGAGTGAGCCATTCTACAGTGGAAAGGAAAGGAGTCATCATCTCTTCTAGAGTGAGATCTGTTGTGCCCAGAAAAAAACGTTCAGGGTTACAGGTAGTTCTCAATTTACATCCACAATTGGGACTGGAACAGTGTTGGTATGCTACCAGTTCAGCTGAACCAGTAATAAAAAAAAGCCTCTGAGGATCAGGTGACTGGAGAAAGAAGAGAAAATGCAGGATGACCCCTATGCTTTTCTCTTCTTTCTACTCTCAGTTGATTCGCGCTGCAGGCCTCAGCTGGTGTGTAGGAAGCTGCATGCATGCGTTAGGTGCATGTGCGTTAGGTGCGCGGACAATCACCAAATTGGTAATGGAAGAGATAGGATCCCACTGCTGGACTGGAATCTCCGTCACTAAGCAAAGTGGTTATTATATGAATTGTGACTGATTTTATCACCGCTTTTGTTTAGCAAATCAGGTAATCACTAAGTGAATCTGGCTTCTTCCCTTGACTTCATGTCATGAACTGACTGAGAAGATCATAAATGAAGATCAAATGACCCTGGGACCAGGGGTGGGATATGGCAGGGTTAACTGCCGGTTCAGGATTTATGAGCTTCCTTGCATGCTGGGAGCCACGTGCCTGTAAATCGTCATCAGCACGCTGGGTGCCGAGAAGCAGCCTTTGAAACAACCCTCTTTTCCTGCTTTTTTAACCAGCTGTGCCTCGTTCGGCAGTTGAAGTTGAAAAATCAGGAAATAAAGATCAGGTAAGAAGCCAGGTGGGCGGTTGGGCAAAAACATCAGCAAACATAGAACCTGTTCTGTACCTTCATTTGCATTCTTGAAACCCCGCGCTTTGATTGGCCAAAGCGCGGGGCGATCTGATTGGTTTAGCGAGCCGCGCTGATTGGCCCGCTAAGAATCTCCCGCGATTGGTGGATACGAATCGCGGGAGATTCAAAGCGGTGCCATTGGCCACGGCCACCACGGCTTGAGAATAAAAAGCTGCTGTTTTTTCCCTTGCAGCCAGATCGGTTCCGGGGACCAATAAAGAGCTGAAACCTAGTCACCGCCTCCTGGTCTCTTTACTGACGGACATGACACTGGCAACGAGGATGGGATCCCGATTCTGAACCCCAGCAAGCACGTGTCCAACAGAAGCAAGACCGACGAGATGGCCAGCATCGCTCCACCCGTGCCCTTCAACCCAGCTAGCGAGGACTGGGAATCCTACACGGATAGATTCCGCATGTTCTTCGAATGCAGCGACATGAAGGATGCCACCGGGCCGAAGAAACGAGCCGTCTTCCTGACACACTGTGGGCCTGCAGTGTTCAAGATGGCGAAAGCCCTAGAGAAACCCGCTGACGTCACCGGGATGGACTGGGACGACCTCGAACCCTTACTCCGAAAACACTACGCTCCTTCCTTGCCCACCCTCATCAGACGGCACGAGTTTTATCGGGACCAGAGGTCAGGCTAAAGCCTCAGTGACTTTGTTGCGGAGCTGAGGAACATCAGAGGACTATGCGGGTTCTCCGACATGGACGAGGCCCTATGGGACCGAGTCGTGCTCGGGCTTTGGGACCCAGTCCTACAGAGTCGGCTGATGGCCAAAGGCGACATCGCCCTCGCCGATGCCATCGCTGAAGCCACCGCAGCCGAGGCCACCCGGCAGTCAGCAAACCGCATGCAGAGACTGGACGCCGGGGACCGCACCGCGAACAACAACCCTGGACGGGCGACCGAGGCCCAACCGGAAGCAAGTCACCGCGAAACTACCACCCACCATGGCGAATTCCACTCCGCATCCGACACTTCGGACGAGGAGGAGGAAATCCACCAGCTCCAGGCAGGACATGACCAGCGCAGTCGGCGGGGTCGTAAGTCAGGGACCGCGTGTGCCAGTTGCGGAGGCGACCACTCTAGATCCGAGTGCCAGTTCTTTGATGCAGTCTGCCAGCACTGTGACAAAAAGGGTCACATCGCCTGCTTATGCCGATTGAAGAAAGCCTACAGCCCCAGACGGCGGGACCACAGCGAGCGGAGACGGGACAGCACACCCCCCAGAACCAGAGATCGCCCAGCCGACAGCCGTTGGGACCGGAGCGGGCGAGCCCGATGAGGTGATGAGACCCAGCGGAAGGAGGAAACACACCAGATGGTCATCATCAGCCACGCATCAACCACCGACGCCTGAAAATTCTATGTGGATGTAGGCATCAAAGGCGAGCCATGCAAGATGGAGGTGGACTCCGGGTCCTACCTCTCCATGGTCGCCTGGCAAGAAATCAAACGCTTGGTGCCTACCATCCAAAAGAAGGGACTAGCGAACCAGAGACTAATCATGAAAGACTACCAGGGAAACCGCATCCCGGTAGTCGGAACCGGACAATTCAGAGTAACATTTAAGGGACGCACTGCAAAGCTCCTCCTAACAATCATGGACCGAGACCGACACAGCCTTTTGGGACTGCAATGGTTCGCACCGCTCAGCATCGAAGTCACCAACCACATCACCGAGACCGACTGGAAGCAACAACTGGCACAGGACTTCCAAGAAGTGTTCGACGGCACCCTAGGCAAGTACCAAGGGCCCCCTATCTCTTTCAGCCTAGACCCGAACGTTCCCCCGAGACGCCTAAAACCAAGGCAGGTACCTTTCGCACTCAGGCCAAAAATTGACGAGCAAATTGACAAGCTCGTCAAGCAAGGGGTCCTACAACCAATAGACCGGTGGGAGACCCCAATAGTCACCCCAGTCAAGCCTGATGGGTCGGTGAGAATCTGCGGGGACTTTTAGGCCACCCTAAACTGCGCCTTGCAACAAAGCGCCTACCCCCTCCCAGTAGTGCAGCATCTTCTACACTCACTGGGGGGAGGCAAGGTTTTTGCGAAACTCAACCTGATCCAAGCATACCAGCAGCTGCCAGTCGACGAAGAAACCGAGGAGGCGCAAACCATAGTCACCCACCGGGGAGCTTTCCGATGTAACCGACTCCAGTTCGGAGTCAGCGTGGCGCCTGGAATTTTCCAGAGCCTCATGGAGAGACTCTTACAAGGCATCAAGGGGGTGGTGCCCTATTTCGACGATGTGCTGGTATTGGCAGCCAACCAGCAAGAACTAGAGAGTCAACTAAGGGAGGTGCTAACCAAATTCAAGGAAACCGGGCTAAAGGTGAAGAGGGAAAAGTGCCAACTTTACACAGAGCGGGTCAAATTCCTGGGGTACCTCCTAGACCGGCACGGCATTCACCCAACCAACACCAAAATTAAAGCCATCAAAGAGGCCCCCACACCCAGGTCTAAAACGGAACTGCAGGCGTTTCTGGGACTACTTAATTTTTACAATGTTTTCCTGCCACAAAAGGCGACCGCGGCGGAGCCTTTGCATAGGTTCTTGGACAAGGCGGCTACCTGGACTTGGGGGAAACGCGAGGAAGCTGCTTCAGGAAAACCAAGGACCTGCTCACTTCAGATGCCGTCCTCATCCAATACAATGAGACCCTAGCCGTCACATGCGACGCATCACCTTTCGGCATCAGCGCCGTCCTCAGCCACACTCTTCCCGACAGAAAAGAAGCACCCATCGCCTTCTTTTCAAGGACCCTCACCAAACCAGAGAGAAACTACAGTCAGCTGGACAAAGAGGCCCTGGCTATCGTCACCGCAGTGAAGAGGTTTCACGAGTACCTCTACGGCCAGACGTTCACCATTATCACCGACCACAAGCCATTGGTGGGAATCCTCAAAGGGAACAGGGCCACCCCGAACATTCTATCTCCTAGAATGACAAGGTGGTCCGAATTCCTTGCTGCCTACAACTACCGGCTCACACACCGACCCGGTAAGACGATCACACATGCAGCTGCTTTAAGCCGTTCACCGCTACCCGAGCTAGACACCGACCCAGCACCCACTATGACCACCCTCAGCATAGAGACTCTGCCTGATCTACCCATAACCGCATCAGACATTGCCCGAGAAACTAATAAAGACAAATGTCTGGCGCAGGTGTTACATTGGGTAGAGAAAGGGTGGCCGGAAAAGGACAATGACAAGACATTCAGAACATTCCGGAACCGGCAAACAGAACTCTCGCTACAAAAAGGGTGTGTACTGTGGGGGGATAGGGTGATCATTCCAGAAAAACTGCAAGGGAAGGTACTGGAGTTGTTACACGAGGGGCACCCGGGCATAGTTAGAACAAAAACCCTGGCCAGAAGTTACGCTTGGTGGCCAGGGATGGACAAACAAATCGAGGCTTGGGTAGCAAGGTGTCAACGCTGCCAAGAAACCAGACCAAGCCCGCCCATGGCACCGATCCTAGAATGGGAAACCCCCCAGGGGACCTTGGTCTAGGATCCATATAGACTTCGCCGGGCCCACAAAGGGACATACATTCCTAGTAACCGTAGATGCTTACTCCAACTGGTTGGAGGTAAGCAACATGAAAACTACCACCACAGAGGCCGTGACCAAGGAACTTTGCAAACTCTTTGCAACACACGGCCTCCCAGACGTCATCGTGTCGGACAATGGGCCCCAATTCCCCTCGCTGCAATTTGAAAAATTCCTAGCAGAACGGGGCATACGACACGCACTGACAGTCCCGGCGCATCCGGCGGCGAACGGAAGGGCGGAACGGATAGTTCAATTCACAAAAATAACCATCCAGAAAATAGACCACGGGGAGATCCAAGACAAAATAAATAAAATGCTTTTCATACAGCACATAACGCTGAACACTACAACAAACAAAAGCCAGGCAGAGCTACTAATGGGGAGGAAAATAAGATCCCCACTCAACAGACTGCACCCCACATACAACCCAGAGAAACCCCCAAACTCCTCCAGCAAGTACCGATCCTTTGCACCAGGCGACGCCATCTACGCAAAGAACCTAACCGGAGACCCACTATGGGTACCAGCAACCATAACCCAACTGACAGGTCCCCGCTTGTACCGGCTATAAACAACTGATGGACGAGCATGGAAACACCACCTCGATCAATTAAGATCGAGGACAGCCACAAGAAACACAACCGACACGCAACCAGACATAACCAATCCCCTTAACACAAACCAAGAGGGGAGGGAATACCCCGGAAACCAAATCCCAGAAGAAAGGAACCAGCCATACTCACCAGCAAGCAGCCAGCTCAGAACCTCACCAGGAAGAAGCAGCCAGGCCAGCTCAACCAGCCCGGGTAGACCGGGAGGGAGCTGTGACGAACAGCCCGGCAAGACATAACACGCGGTTCTACTGATGAGTCCGAGAGACACAGAGAACCCTACCGAGCCAGCTGGGAGCCAACCCATGACTGACCTGCGCAGGTCCAGTAGGCAAGTACGGAGCCCCGCCTACCTACGGGACTACGTTACGTAGGACCAAACCAAGAGGGGAGGGGTGTTCTGTACCTTCATTTGCATTCTTGAAACCCCGCACTTTGATTGGCCAAAGCGCGGGGCGATCTGATTGGTTTAGCGAGCCGTGCTGATTGGCCCGCTAAGAATCTCCCGCGATTGGTGGATACGAATCGCGGGAGATTCAAAGTGGTGCCATTGGCCGCGGCCGCCACGGCTTGAGAATAAAAAGCCGCTGTTTTTTCCCTTGCAGCCAGATCGGTTCCAGGGACCAATAAAGAGCTGAAACCTAGTCACCGCCTCCTGGTCTCTTTACCGACAGACACAACAGAACCAGTTCTATGTCTGCTGCTCTTCAGATCGAGCTATCGGTTCTACAGAGGTGGACAGAACCGGTAGAAACCCACCCCTGCCTCGGACACTGCAACAGTCATAAATATATGTTGGTTGCCAAACACCTGAATTTTGATTATGTGATCACAGGGATGCTGTGACATTCATAAGTGTGAGGACCAGTCATGCTTTATTTTTTTTCAGTACCATTGTTCTTTTGGTCATGAGACAAATGATTGTGAATCGAGGACTATCTATATTTTATTTTGCACACATTCATGTCTGTCCAGATTGAAATGTCTGTGTTTTCAAATAGAAAGACAGACTTGGTAGGAAGGTGCTCACATGTTGACTCAAGACATTTCATCGGATATGTTCAGAGGCTAGGCAGTCAACTCTTGAGATAATATAATTTGGATTCTGAACTGTGCAGGAGTTGGACTCTATGATTCTTCCAACTCTATGGTTGTATGGAACCCCGGACAAAACTTCATAGGCTGTTTTTAACTAGCTGGGCCTCTTCATCCTCCATATTTTTATTTATTTATGGATTGGTTTGTCAAATTTAAGTCCTTTCAATCTCACCTTCAGGGAAGGGTAAAATACAAATAGCTTATTTTGGATAGTATAGGAATGACAAGGCATTTCATATTAAGAATGCTAACAACTAGTAACATAAATTATCATTTATATTAAAGCTTCACTGAAGCAGAAAAGATACCATGGAAGAAAAAAAACCTCTTTTGGACAGGCTCGGCTCAAAACCGAGGTTCTTTCATTCCTTTTAAGAGAGCCAAATTCAGTATTTGTCAGTTAAACTGTGGGTTTTCTGACCCACATCTGCTGTAGTACTGCTGCTGTTCCTTCTCCGTTTATTTTTCTGCAAGACATTGGCGCGGGTGTACAAATTAGGCACAGTGGGTGGGAGACCCTTACTGGCTTCAGGCTGGGATTTGGGATAACAGCCAAGGGAGACGTGAGCTGTTTCCCCCAAATCATATTCTCTTCTCATCCCATCTCCAGCTGGTGTCTGGCTACCAGGTGAAAGCCTATGGAGAGGAGCTGAGGAGGGAAACAAAGAAAGAAGAGAAAGAATAGGAAAGAAGGAAGGAAAGAGAGAGAGAGAGAGAAAGGAAGGAAGGAAGAAAGGGAGGGAGGGAGAAAGAGAGAGAGAGAGAGAAAAGAAAACCTGTCATTGCTGTATTTCCAACATCCCATTTCCAAACTGTGCAAGGCAGAAATAGATCTTTGACATTCGATCTGAAGAGGCAACAACCTAATGGGATAGTTGCAGGGATGGGATTATACTGGTTGGGCCCAGTTCGGGCAAACTGGTAGCTCCGAAGATCAGCTGTGAGCGAAGTGGTTCTCTCCGACAATCAGCTGTTGGGCCCGCCCACTTGCCCCAGCTCTCGTCTGTGCTTTATTTCTGGGTTTTTTAGCTCAGCTGATTCGTGTGGCACAGCAGATTGCCACACGTCAGTTATTTTACACACAGGGTTTGCAGCAAAAGATGAGTTGTAAATGCTGTGCGCAAGCGCCCACCAAACCAGCTGTTACACCAATTGAATCCCACCCCTGGGCAGTTGGTATACATCCCTGGAATCTGAGTTAAAGAGGAATTTGCCTTGGGTGTTTTTGGTGTGACCACTAGCTTGGTCAGAGCTGGAGAACAACCCTGTTCTGGCCTCTGCATGGAACCAGATTGGGTCAAACTACAACTCAAATATGGCCTCCTTGGCTTCACTCCTGAAATTTCCCCATTTTCATTCTTCTAGAATTTAGTGGCAAACTTGCTTTTGGAATTGCAATTTTCATTTAAAATGAAAAGCCTTAAGATTTCTCATAGAAGCATATTAAGCATTTCTCAAAGCCATCTGTTAATGTAATCGTAAAACAAAAACCATACAAAACAAAAACCATGTGTCTGTCTGTTGAATGTCAAAATGGCTGCCATGATTATTTGGCACGTGCACACAGAGAGAGAGACAGAGACAGAGAGAGAGAGAGAGAAAGCTGCAGACACCCCTTGTAATTGGGAGCTTATCCAGCATCTTCACGCAACTTATTTCCTGCCTTTTAATGTGATGAAAATATTCTCTTTTTGGAAAGATTAAAGTAAAGATTTTTTTAAAATCTGCATGCATACTGGGAAATGCCATCTTCTTCTCCACTTCAAGCTGTATCAGGTTTGGGCTGGTCTTGGCTCTTATTGGCAATGCAGGAAATCTTCCTTTTATAACCTCCAAGGGACAGTTTAAAACTCTAGGGATCTCAAGACAGCCACAAACATCACATAGTTGCAACACAAAAAGCCAGGTTTATTTCCAGGTTATCCACAACTAAAAATAAAGATGGAAGATTGTTGTTTTGTAGAGAACAATCAACACAGTTGAGAGACTGGTTTGCCAAGTATCAGGGCAGTGATCAGGTGCCCAGGCAATTAGTTCCTTTGTATCTGGAGACAAAAACACCCCTATAAATAAAAGTAGTTTTCTACTTACAACCACAATTGAGCCCAATTGTTGAGTTTTGCCCCTTTTTACATCCTTTCTTGCCACAGTTATTAAGTGAATCATTGCAATTGTTAAATTAGTAACATGGTTGTTAAGTGAATTTGGCTTCCCTATTTACTTTCAGAAAGTTGTAAAAGTTATCACGTGACCCTGGGATACTAAAACCATCACAAATACATGCCAGTTGCCAAGCATCCGAATTTTGATCACGTGACCACAGGGGCTCTGCAATCATCACAAGTGTGAAAAATAGTCATAACTCACTTTTTTCAGTACCAATGTAACTTTGAATGATCAATAGATAATTGATTATAAGTTGAGGACTACCTGTGAAGGGATTTAAATTTTATTATTATTTAATAATGTCAGCAATGGTACCCCGAAAGTGGCCAATTTCCACAGTACCTAGTGCTAGGTTCTATGTAGAAGCTCTCCAGGGACAACAGCAAGCCCAGGCACTATGACTTGCCTACTATGGTGAAGAGACCACAAGACCTGACATGGACTGGCTGATACATGTCTCCAGGATGGGAATCAAAGACCTGAGACTTTCATAGCAGGAAAAGCTTTGAAACAACATGAAAATTCCCCTCCACACTTTCTCCTTCATTCAGTCAGCAAGGGAAAAAAACAAGCGGGTTAACTCAGAATAATCTCTAAACTTCTAGAATGTTCTTAATGTGAAGTAGAAATCAAAATGTCTGTCACTAAATTCCTCAAAATAGCAGTAGTCTTTTGCATTGCCACTACAGAGGGAGAAGTGAAAGGCTGAATATTAAAACATGACACCAGAATGAGATGTGAGGAGTAACAATGTGTGCGCCTACACAAGTATTCTTTTCAGTCACCATATTTCCAGACACCAAGCTTGCCACTCAGCCCCATGGCTTCTCACAAAGAGAAATCAACAAGCCATAAAGGGAATAAAAAGACCAAAATACCTCCCTCCCAGCTATTTACACCCAGATGAACATAGATTGACACCATCAGGCTACAATAAAAAAGAAAACAACACCCCAGTCAAGGGACTGCCAAACAAACTAACAGTAAACAGCCCAATTAAAGAATCATCAAGACCATTCCCATCAACAAGGACAGGGCAAGCCACCAGAATATAAATTAAGAGCGCTTTCTATTGGCACTGATGGTGTTACTTAGTTTGAATAGTGAAACGTCTGCAAGAAAACAAGCTCAAAGAGCACCAGGGACCACTCAAAGAGAAATCTGGTTTCTATGGCAACCTGAAAACTTGGTGCTCCCCATTTTCAGGAAGATGACTGCATGTGAGGAAAAACACTTCGCATATGCTCAGATACAATGCTCCTTATTCAACTTTTGTAAGTTGAGATTCAGGACTTTCTTGCCTGAAGCCCAAGCTTTGTTTCTGGGGTCTTTCGCTGCTCCTGATCTGAATGTTTCGAGTCCTTTCCCTCTCCAAGAAAAACCTCTACCTTGGAAGGTCATGTGGTCAGACAAACCCAGAAGTGCCACACAAATTTGCTTTGGCCAAGTGCTGGCTTGCTGGCGCAAATCTACCCTTCACAGGCTCACCAGATCCACTCAACTCAAGTCAGCAAGACCCACTTTCTCAACCCAAACCAGGGATTAATGAAATGGTAGAAGAGATGGAGACACTGGTTTCGGAGGTGAAAGAGAAGGAGAGAGATCTAAAAGCAGGAGGGTCCTCCCTGAAATGACCTAATGAGAAGAAGCAACCCGAGCAAAGACGCAGTTCACAATAAAGCAACACGCAATGGGAGAGTGGCTTAATGCACTGAATGACAGATTCCTATTACCATACCCCAGGATTTTCAGAGGGATTCGATAAACTGATGGAAGTGACTATGAACAGAAAGCTAAGAATAGTGATAGGTCTGTTTTGTTGTAAATCTTATTAGTAAAGCCAGACAGAAGATAGGTTTAGAATCTTTTAATTGTATAACATTATTTTCACTCCAGTAGTCAATATATTCCACTTGATTTTATTCCCTTTCTATAATTTTTAATTTCTATTTGGTGTTATTTTTTTATATTAATTTTGCAAAATTGTGTTTGGAGTGTGCCCTCATGGGGACTGTGTTATAAATAAAAATTTTATTTGTTTATTTGGTTCCTAGACGCTTTCCTCTGAATAGCAAGTTCATACCCACCCACACCAACAAAACACACTAATGGTAAAGCACATATGTATTCAAACACCCAACAGGAATAATATGCACGTGAAATTCTGGGAGGCATCAAACTGAAAACAGACTGCCACAAACATTTCACATCTGCACAGGGCTTCACTCACAGCCAAGAAACTGCCCTCTCTCTTACAAGCACTGCTTTGTCCAATAATGTATTTGCAATAGGCATAAAGTAAATGTAAATTCTACTTCTGTAGAGCTGCAGAAAATAACTCCTAGAAATGGAAGGAACAATTTAAGATCAATCCTCTGCTCAGTGCAGGAATCCAAATTATAATACCTCAATTTACAACCACAATGGAGTCAAAAATTTCAGTTACTAAGAAAGGCAGTTGTTAAGTGAGTTTTGCCCCATTTTTTAACAAATGTTTTTACCGGTTGTTAAGTGAATCACTGCAGTTGTTAAGTAAATCTTGAGTTCCTTAAGTGAGTCTGCCTTGCCCCATTGAATTGGCTTGTTGGAAGCCCGCTGGAAAGATTACAAATGTGATCAAATGGCCCTGGGACAGTGCAACTGTCATAAATAAATGCTACCGTGTTTCTCCAACAATACGGCCTCCACCAATAGGAAGCCCCACCATGTTTCTTTGGCATAAAATCAAATTAAGCCCCTCCCCCCAAATTTAGGCCTATTTTAAAACATGTAAAATAAGGGGCAAGGGCGGGGGACTTGCCTTTAGGAGCGCCCCCGGGCAGCAATTCCTCGCCACCAGCTGCTCCTAACGGGTGATCATGGCGAAGCGCAGAGAGCTCCCTACTCCCACCTTTGCTGCAGACGCCTTTGGCACCCGCCGCTGTTGCTTTCCCTTCTGCCCATTCCGCCAAGTTTGGAGCTGCCGCTTCCGTGTTTGGAGTGCCTCCGCCATTTGGGGCTCCAAACAGCGGCAGTGCTCCAAACGCGGAAGCGGCAGCTCCAAACATGATGGCGGGCAATCTTTTTATTTTGGTCTGCGTGAAGCTCAGAGCGAGCAAGAGAGGGAGACTGCGATGCCTCCATCCGAGATGGCAACCTCACTAGTGGATCACAATGTGGCTGGAAGCCCGAATCGTCGGGAAACGATGGCGATCTTTTTGGAGCGAGAGGAAAGGGAGAGAAGAGTTGCGAGGCGTAATTTGCAGGAGGAAGTGGGTGTATCCCACGGCAGGGAGCCCAAGGAAGAAGGGCCGGTAGGCAACAGAGAGCGCCCCATAGCTCCGGAAGCAGCCTAGAGACGCGCCCGGGAAGAGGCACAGATGCTGCCTTGTAGTCCCCAAGCCAACTGCGTGCGCCGCCTTTAGTTATGTGCGCTCCGCACTTTGGGCATCTCCGTGTGATCACGACCCTGTCCTTCCCACCTGGCGACCTTGCTGCTTTCTGGCTCTTTAGCAACCGGCTTCGCCTTTGGAGCACTGCCGCTGTTTGGAGCTCCAAATGGCGGTGGAAGCTCCAAATGCGGAAGCCCCAAACATGACGGTGGGCGATCTTTTTATTTTGGTCCACGCGAAGTTCAGAGCGAGTATGAGAGGGAGACCGCGATGCCTTGCTAAAGAGCCAGAAAGCAGCAAGGTCGCCAGGTGGGAAGGACAGGGTCGCGATCACACGGAGACGCCCAAAGTGCGGAGCGCACATAACTAAAGGCGGCGCACGCAGTTGGCTTGGGGACTACAAGGCAGCATCTGCGTCTCTTCCCGGGTGCGTCTCTAGGCTGCTTCCGGAGCTACGGGACGCTCTCTGTTGCCTACCAGCCCTTCTTCCTTGGGCTCCCTGCCGTGGGATACACCAATTTCCTCCTACAAATTATGCCTCGCAACTCTTCTCTCCCTTTCCTCTCGCTCCAAAAAGATCGCCATCGTTTCCCGTCGAATCGGGCTTCCAGCCAAATTGTGATCCATTAGTGAGGTTGCCATCTCGGATGGAGGCATCGCAGTCTCCCTCTCTTGCTCACTCTGAGCTTCACGCGGACCAAAATAAAAAGATCGCTCACCGTCATGTTTGGAGCTGCCGCTTCCGCGTTTGGAGCACTGCCGCTGTTTGGAGCCCCAAATGGCGGCGGCACTCCAAACACGGAAGCGGCAGTTCCAAACTTGGCGGAATGGGCAGAAGGGAAAGCAACAGCGGCGGGTGCCAAAGGCATCTGCAGCAAAGGTGGGAGTAGGGAGCTCTCCGCGCTTCGCCATGATCACCCGTTAGGAGCAGCTGGTGGCGAGGATGCAAGGGTGGGAATTAAGTCACCCCCGAAAAGACGTCCTAGCTGTTTTTTCGGGGGTCAAAAAAAAAAAAGACCTGGCCTTATTATATGAGAAACACGGTAGTTGCCAAGCACCCAAATTTTGATTACATGACCATGGGGATGCTGCAATGGTCGTAAGTGTGAAAATTGACCATAAGTTACTTTTCTCAGTGCCCTTGTAACTTTGAAAGATCACTAAATGAATGGTTGTAAGTTGAGGACTATCTATATTTCTTGAGATTATCCAGCCTCTAATTCTGAATTTCCCTGGTGAAAATTATTTTCATTAAATATTTTTTAAAATGAGAGACCCCGATCAAAATGTAGAGGTCTTGAAGCAAATCTAACCAATAAGGAATAATTATTACTTTCATGATTACCTTCCAAAATTTGGAAATGTATATATTATGCATGTATTTATTTGTTTTGAATTAATATCTTCTCCTTTCTTTTTATGGGGCATTCAAGACAGTTTACAACTATACTTCGATTGATACTGCCTAAAGTCTGTTTTACTTTCTGGGAACCCTGTCATCCTATCATATTTTGAACAGCTATATTTCCCAATTTTTATATATACGGTTTCCAAGTCAAATGTCTCATATGCTTTATCTCTGTGTTTGATTTCTTTTTTCTAATGAAGAACTACTTCCTTTGCAATTAAATTTCATTTGCTATTTCTAGTCAAAATCCCTTTAAATATAGGTGCCCATCTTTGAGACCGTGTCACCTCATTTTGTATAATGTGCAAATCTGATAAAAATATCAGGAAGAAAGGAATGAGGATCAGAAGAAAAAAGCTTCTACCAACTTGATCCAAACCATTAATGAAAATGTTGAAGTAACAAATAATATTTAATGCATTATCTTGTTCCTTGAGAGTTGTATTTTAGGACAGTTCACAAAAAGTAATATACAATATGCTTAGTCCTCTGTTCATTATTTAACTTTTTGAATAGTGAATATGCAATCCATACCACAAAAATTGTGTATTGTTTTACCATATCACAAAAACTGTGTACTGTTGTAAATGTTACCCAGTGTGGCGGGGTTTACACAACACCCAAGCTTAGATGGCTGGGCAGTTTGTAAATAAATATGGTTGATTTGTTTGGGACAGTTTTACTAAAACTAGGATAGTTTGAGGAATACTAAAATCTGACATGTAAATGATTTAGTGGCAGGAAAGTAATTAAAAGGAATAGACATGAAAACAAAATCAACAGCTAGGACATGGAAGGGCTGTCTGTCATCTTATTTTAGTGTAGGAAACAGATGGATAGATGAAAAGTCACGGTTCATTTTAATTTCATTCCTTTTCATCTAAGATCTGTCTTTCCATGTCTGTTTCTGTGAATTCCTTTTGTCCATTGATCAATACAGTCCCCTTCTGTCTTTCTATCTCTTGGTTATTTTTTCTTTCTCCTTGTTGGCATCATTCCATGGAAAGTTGTATAGTTATGCCAGCAGGGAGTTGGACCCTGAGTTTACTTCTGTTTGGGGTGGAGGAGGTGGGGAAAATTCTGTCTGTTACCATCTCCAGACCAATCAGACCCCTAAATGTCATCCCAGCACCCGCCGCTTAGCCCCTGTTGCTGACGTGCTGTCAAAATCCCACCTCAGAGTTGAAATAAACAGGCTCCTCAGAATAGACAGGAGCTGCACCAAGGTTCGACCCCAACATACCAATATTAGCAGGGTGCGAAGAATGCGAGAGAAGAGAATTTGCAAACCCAGACAGATACGCACAGATCCTCTTCACACACAGACCTTGCGCCATCACCGGCATTGAGAAGGTAGAGGAAAGGAAGAAAGGAATGAGGACCAGAAGAAAAAAGCTTCTCCATGTCTAGATATAGCCAACTGGGCAGCGACCATATATCTCAGATACAAGAGAGATGGGGGGAAAGTGACTCCCTCCAAAAGTATCCTTTACAATCTGAAACCAATTTTTGAAATTCAGCAATAGGATGGAGCAAAAAAAGAAATGGGAAGGATCAAAAGGAAAACAGATAGACTTATAGATGGAGCAGTAGACCAAAAAGTAGGGAAAGAGGTGGTATGATATTGACTTTGATATTCAACTTAATTGATAAGGAGAAATAGAGATTGATGGTACACTTTCCTTGATTTCTCTCCCAAGGACTAGAATGTTAAAAAATTATTCTAAACAGCTTACCTTGGATGATTTCTTCATGATGACATCATCAACAAACTCTTCTTCATGGCTACTGCTAGGCAATGGCTCCTCATCAGAAGGAGGTGAATCAGCGGCAGTCCTGGGAGTTGTCTTGAGCCTGATGTGTGTTACCGGTGTGGCTGGCAACCTCTATACTCTGGCAGTGGTGCGGGCCTCAGCCTCCTCTCTGCATGTCCACCTAATTAACTTAGCTTTGGCTGACCTTTTGTATCTCTTGACGGCCCCTTTCATTGTTCACAATGGGCTGGTGAAGGACTGGCCCTTTGGGGAGGCTGGCTGCCGGATCCTGCTCAGCCTAGACCTCCTCACTATGCACGCCAGCATCTTCTTGCTGACTCTAATGAGCTGTGAGCGCTACACTGCTGTGGTGTATCCATTCCAGGCTGCCAGCCGTGCGCGGCGATGCAGTCGAACTCTGGCCATTGCTGTTTGGCTCCTGTCCTTTGCTCTTGCCCTCCCCATGATGGTCATGATCCACCAGGAGGAACGTACAATGGGGAATGGAGCTGGAGTGCGTCGCCTCTGCTCCCCCACCTGGAGTGAGAAGCAATACAGGGTATACCTGAGCATCCTTTTTGGCACAAGCATAGTGGCCCCTGGGATAGTCATTGGGTCACTCTACTGGCGCTTAGCAAGAAGCTACTGGCTGTCACAGACCCGTGGAGGCTTGGGACGTTCCCCTAAGAACCGGGTCTTCCTTCTCATCCTTGTGATTGTCTTGGCATTTTGGGCCTGTTATTTGCCCTTTTGGATCTGGCAACTCCTTCCCCTTTATTGCCCATCAGCAGCCCACCTGCCCATCCATACGGAGATCTCTGTCAATCATCTGGTGACCTGCTTGACCTATGGGAACAGCTGCATCAACCCTTTTCTCTACACTCTGCTCACACGCAACTACCGTGAATACCTACGCAGTCACCAACGAGGGGCTTCCTGGGGCTTCCTGCCATGCCTCCAGAGCAGAAATGGGTCTCAGAGGGAAAGGGCTACAGGCACCTGAGATAAAGGTAAACAAAGAGGGAGACTACAGGAAAGCCAAGATGAATCTTGCTTGTAACTGGTATGAGCGCAGAGAGTCATGACTTATAACTACTAGAATAATTTTTCAGATATTTTAGATCACAACCTGATCATCCCCGCGATGCATCTGGAAGTCAAGAGAACTGCCCAGCTAGCATGGGCAGGTCATGCATTAGGGGTGATCAATAGAAATGCTAATTCTCAAGTGAATTAGAACAATTCTTTGGTACCAATTCTTTGTAATGTGCAGAATGGAGAAACCATATTAATTGTGACATTAACAATTGGCATCTATGACAGGTTTCCTCCCTTATTCCAGACATTCTCCAAATCAACTTAGTTTATTTTCCCTCTGGGGAAATAACTCTTGCTGAGTAGCAGGTAACTAGAAAGAGAAGATTTGGCCTCTTTTCATCTACGCTGCTTGGTAAATTTCTTCTCTGCCTTCATTGTGGAGATCCATTCCAACTGAGGCCTCCCTCCAGTGTCTCTGGATCAGAAAAGATCCAACTCCATCAAAGTCATGTTGAAAGGGGAGTTGCAGGGATGATCAGGTTACAAGAAATAAAAAGTTAATTTCACAATAAAAACAGAGCGCTTAATTAATTGCTATTCAACTGTAGCATTTGCATCCCATCCATATGTAAAAAACTGTCCAGTTCAATTGAAAACCTTTAATTCCTAAGTTGCCTTGAGTTTCTTCTTTTTCAGGCCCACAAGTAGATCACAGATTGCAAAATAATGGGGATCTTTTAATTGAAAAGGGGATCATAAGCTAACATAGTTCACCACACAAAGAAAAATTTGAAATTTTATTTTAAAAATTCTTCCATGAGTAATAAAATAAAATGAAGTAAAGTGATTTCTAAAATGAATTCAGAGAATATACTCTGGTTTATGGAAGTAGTAGGCAATCTGTCAATAACATCACCTAGAAATTTACCTAGAAATATGCTTAACAATCTCCTAAAGTGTATGTGCAATATAAACATGATTTTTAATCATTGTGCAATTATAATTAGAAAGTAGTAATACTGAAACTATTTGAATACACACAGAAAAATATTTTAACAATAATATTGTGTCATTAAATTATGTTCCATGTATGTTAATATTTTTCAAGTTTTTATATCAAACATTGACATACAGACTTCTGAGCATAATCTTTTTCTCAGTTAGAAATAGAAAAAAAATGATCCTTGCCAAAATCTGAATTTCTCAAAATTAAAGTTTTTGGCTGCTCTAACAAATTCAACATAATGAATATTAGTTGTAATGATTATGTCTTTTGACAATAGTGCTTTAATACAATATCAAGTTCCTCTTTATTATCATAATTAATTTCCTTATGAGTGTCACAACTGTCTTTCTAGGAAGTCTGGACTGTTTATTGTCCACAATGACTCTTTAGAATGCTGAGAATATTAATCAGGGAAAGAAACTAAAATTGAACATTTCATCTGAAACGCTCTGCTAAGTTCATGTTCTTGTCCAAAGTAAGTCTCTACATCTTCAGTTTCCAACAAATTATATTGAACTTGAAATTATATTTTGAAATATTTTGAAATTATATTTCGAATTATTTCAATTATATTGAGTGCGCCCCAAAATAAAAATTTCACTTTTGTTATTTTCAGTAATAATACATTAACTTCAAATTCTAATCCTACCTCACTTACATGGGAAAAAAATTCCTACTGAATTTATATAGGACTTACATCTGTGTAAAAATACAATGTCTTGTCATTTAAGATGAGAGTAAGTCTGCTGAAATTTTTGAGCAAATTTAAAAATGTTTATTTCCATTTTTTTCACCGATTAAATAATTTTCTAGATTAGCTAATATAATATGCATGAATTTTAAAGTGCTATGATCAACCATACATTGCCCAAATTATATATTTACCCATTAAAAGCATTTGTTCACTGCAGTAACCTTTCTTTTCTTAAAAGTAGGAGATAAAAGAGAGAGAGAGAGACAGATGGTAGGTAGGTAGGTAGGTAGGTAGGTAGGTAGGTAGGTAGGTAGATAGATAGATAGAGATTGATAAGAAAGAGAAAGGGTGGTAGTGGAAAGAGAGACGGAGACAGAGACAGAAATAGAGATAAGACAGTTTGGGACACATAGTTACATATTTAATATTATTATTTTTATTTTTAAAATGTATTATAATGTGGTATACCAATTATATAAATAAATGACATAATTTGTACATGTAATTCCTTTCCCCGCAACTAAATGGCTTATTGTGAACTCAATATAATGTAACAGCAGAAATGGATTCCGTACTAACCTTTGGCTGTAATGATGCTATTTTAAATGAGCTAAATGTGAACTTGCATCTGTGCTAATTATATTTCAGCAGAAATGAAAAACAGGATTTGCTTTGTTTTGAATATAAAATATACAGGGATGCAAAAGACATTGTAACGCATAAAATGGTAGAACAAGACAAGAAATTTCATGATTGAAGTAAAATACATGAAAAATGGGCATACATTTATGAAAGGCATAAAACTATCATATCTGGGATCTAAAGTGACTTAACTTGTGATTTGGAACTAGTAGAGCAGAATTTCTAATTTGGAAAATGAATTCTAAACAGTCTTATGTAGTCCCAATTCTTGTCTTTTATAAGTAATGCTGCTGTTTTTCACCTTAATTTCACTTTAATAAGACTTCATGTCTTTTCTGTCTTTAAGGATTGAAGAAATGTATCTCAAGTGCTTCTCCTGTCCTATATCTTCTTAATCCACCACACCTGATGAAAAAAAATACTTTTGGACAAAAATGTAGCACAACGTTCTTTGTTAAAATATGTCCTGGCTAAGGCAGAAACTGAACATCTGTAGCCACTTATAGAGGCTTATCACCTGATCTAAAATAGTATTTCCAGGTTTTTATATACATCAATTCTGTAAGCATCTGAAGAGCAGAAAGTTAAACAAAGGTTTTCCTTATTTCTTTGGGTTCATGCTGATGGAAAATTTTAGACTTTTGTACAGGGTAAATAATACCTAACTTTGGTGTAGGTCACTTGATCAACCCCCTATTTTAGTGAAATCCTTCTGGGGCTCTTAAATCTTCAATAGGAGATGGTGTTTTTTTTCAATGGCTGCTGAAAATATTTGTAATCTCCACATCACTTTTTCACTTTTCTCTCGGCATATCCTAAACTATTAAGCAAGTTGCACTGGAGTAGAAATTGGGCTCCATCCTGCTGAAGTTTAAGGGGTGGGTGGGTGAAAAGATGTAATCTTTTTTTTAAAAGAAATGCTGCTTTTTACTGATTTGTTAGATTGTATTTTATTGTAAAGAAACATTTATAAGCCACCTGGAGCATGACATATCAATGTTGAAATAAATTACGAAATAATTCCCCAAGTTAGGATTGTTTCTCTCTCTTTTTCTTTCTCTCTTCTAAGCAGTCATTCAGTGCACACTTCATGCTGTTTTCATGTCTGCTTTTTAGTTTTTATTGTAGGAGTGAATAATAGATTTATTTCAGGCTGGATAATCCACACCTCTATTGAATGTCAGTATTGAATACCGCTGATTTCTGCATCTCCCAGAAATTCCCAGGATTTCACTGCCAAGTAACGTGGCATGATTTTCTTCTAGTGAAAGACCAGATACAATGAATTTAGCTCATGACAACATGCCAATTAATGTTTCATGTTTATAGGGTTTCTAAAAATAAAAGTCTCCTTCACATTGAGCTTAGGCTCTGGAAACTTCATGGGGGCATGCCCATTTAATTTCCTTCTTTTTCATATAATAATTTTTCAGTGCAGAAATACAGAAATGGTTTACCACTGCATTCCAGCAGGATGTTTTTGATTTCCCAGCTTAGACTAAAACCTTAGTGTTTTGGTGTCTTCCATCGAAATGTTATAAAGTCTGTAGGTAACCACAAGAGGGTTAAAAAACTCAAGAAGGCAATTACCTTCCAAGATCAAAGCCACTAACCCTAACCCTAACCCTGGGATACTGCAACCACCATAAATACATGCTGGTTGCCAAAAACCTGAATCTTGATCACATGATGTGGGGATGCTATGCTGGTCCTAAGTCCGAGGACCAGTTATAAGTCACTTTGTGCAGTGCTGCTTGAACTTCAAACAGTTGTTAAACAAACAGCTATAAGTTAAGGACTACCTGTACCTGAAACTAATAATGCATTTTTTTAAATCGTTGTAACTATTGTAGGTTTCCTTAAGAATCTGCAGAAATGATCATTAAACGAAGGGTCTGAGCTCAGCACTATTTAAATCAAGATTTCTCATAACATTCTAGGAAGAAGAAATATTTATTTAGGGCACTTTTCCTCTCTACTAGCTAAAGTTTTGTCATTTCAATCTGGTCAGAACTCGAGTTGGCTGCCAAAAGTCATAACTCAGTAATATTTTGGCACTCTGTAGCAGGTGTCCTAAAGGAATGGAGGTTTGCATTTGATATACCAATCTCTGCTGAGGACTGGGAGAATTATTAGTGTTTGTTTGCTTCCTGTAGAAACTGTCTTTAAGCAGTGATTTAGTCAACCCCAGAACTTCTCCCCCTCGGCCACCAGTCTCAGAAAAGGAGATACAATTCATCATTAAAAGCTTAAAGAGCAATTAAGCCCCAGGTGAGGATTTTTACCAGCAGAATCATTTTAAGAAATTTCCCGATTTGTGGGATCCAGTACTGGCAGCTCTTTTTACACATATAAATAACACCTGACATATACCAGATGGATGGAAGTTGGCAATAGTTGTCTCCATATATACAAAAGGAAATAAAAAGTGTTCTGTCCTTAATTAGCATTCTTGAGATCCCCGCGCTTTGATTGGCCAAAGCGCGGGGCACTCTGATTGGTCAGGCGAGCCGCGCCGATTGGCTCGCTAAGAATCTCCCGTGATTGGTCCATTCGGATCGCGGGAGATTCAAAGCGGTGCCATTGGCCACGGCCGCCGCGGCTAAAAGAATAAAAGCCGCGATCTTTTTCCCTTTGCCCCAGTTCGGTTCCAACCTCAAATAAAGAGCATGATTTGAAGTCACCGACTCCTGGCATCATTTCGCGGACACAACACTGGCGACGAAGGTGGGATCCAGACCCTGAACCGAACCACGTGTCCGACGGAAGCCAGACGAACCACCGCGATGGCGAAAATCGCACCCCCCGCACCCTTCAACCCCGCCACCGAGGACTGGGAATCGTACTCCGACCGATTCCGCATGTTCCTCGAGTGCAGCGACCTGAAGGACGCCACCGGCCCCATGAAGCGCGCCGTCTTCCTGACCCACTGCGGGACCGAGGTCTTCAAGATGGTCAAGGCGCTTGCCAAACCTGCCGATACGACCGCAATGGACTGGGACGTCCTCGAGCCAATACTTCGGCGGCACTACGCTCCAGAGGTACCCATCCTGATCCGACGCAACAAATTCTACCGTTGGGACTAGAGGTCGGGTGAGAGTTTCAGTGACTTCGTCGCCGAGCTGCGGCGCCTAGGGGGGCTCTGCGAATTCGACAACCTGAACGACGTCCTGCGAGACCGAATCGTGCTCGGTTTGTGGGACCCCGTCCTCCAGAGCCGGCTGATGGCCAAGGGCAACATCAGCCTAGCAGACACCCTCACCGCAGCCGCCGAAGCAACCCAAACTTCCGCCGACTGCATGCGCAGACCGAACACTGGGGACCGCAGCGGAAACAACAACCCGGCGAGGTCGACCGAGGCCCAACCCGAGACGACAACCACGGAGGCCGTGATCAAGGAACTCTGCAAACTCTTTGCAACACACGGCCTCCCAGACGTCGTTTCCGACAACGGGCCCCAATTCACCTCGCTGGAATTCGAAAAATTCCTAGCGGAAAGGGGCATCCGCCACGCGCTGACAGCACCGGCGCACCCGGCGGCGAACGGTAGGGCGGAACGGATGGTCCAATTCACTAAGAAGACCATCCGGAAAATAGACCACGGGGAGATCCAGGAGAAAATAAACAAACTACTCTTCACCCAACACATAACCCCAAATACCACAACGAATAAGAGCCCAGCCGAACTATTAATGGGCAGGAAACTAAGGTCCCCACTCGACAGGTTACACCCCACGTATAACCCGGAGAAGCCCCCAGACTCAAACAGCAAACACCGAACCTTCGCACCAGGCGACCCAGTATACGCGAGAAACCTGACGGGAGACCCACTATGGATACCAGCCGTCATCACACAAATAACAGGCCCACACTCGTACTGGCTACAAACAGCAGACGGATGAGCGTGGAAACGCCACATCGACCAACTAAGGTCGAGGACTACCAACCAAGAGACCACCGACGCACAAACAGGCGAAACCAACCCCCACAACACAAACCAAGGGGGGAGGGAATACCCAGGGGACCAAAACCAAAGAAGAATAAACCAGCCGTGCTTACCGGAAAGCAGCCATCACGACCCCTCGCCAGGAAGAGACAGCCAGGCCAGCTCGACCGACCCGGAAAGACCGAGCGGGAGCGGCGAAACCCGCAGCTCAACCAACCCGGGAGGCCCAGGAGGGAGCTATGGAGAGCGGCCTGGCCCGATCGACCAGCCGGTTCCCATGACGGCAGCAGGAGCAGCAGAGATCCCGACCGAACCGGCCGGGATCCAACCTACGACTGAGCTGCGTAGGTCCAGTAGGCTCAGACGGAGCCCCGCCTACCTACGTGACTACGCGACGTAAGGACTGAACCAAGAGGGGAGGGGTGTTCTGTCCTTAATTAGCATTCTTGAGATCCCCGTGCTTTGATTGGCCAAAGCGCGGGGCACTCTGATTGGTCAGGCGAGCCGCACCGATTGGCTCGCTAAGAATCTCCCGCGATTGGTCCATTCGGATCGCGGGAGATTCAAAGTGGTGCCATTGGCCGCGGCCGCCGCAGCTAAAAGAATAAAAGCCGCGATCTTTTTCCCTTTGCCCCAGTTCGGTTCCAACCTCAAATAAAGAGCATGATTTGAAGTCACCGACTCCTGGCATCATTTCGCGGACACAACAAAAAGAATTATAGTAATTATAGGCCCATTAGTGATTGACATTGTAGCAAAAATATATGCTTAGGTAGCTTTTAAATAGAATTGAAATCTGGGTACAGGAAAACCATATCCTTGTAGAACAACAAGCAGGTTTTAGACAAAGCCGATCCACCATTGGTAACTGCTTTGTCTTGAACCATCAAATTGCCAAATATGCCTATGAGAGGAGACCCTTGTTTGCTGCTTTTATGGACCTCACAGCAGCATTTGATATGGTAAGCAGAGAAGTACGATGGAGTAAATAGACATTTCTAGAACCTAGACTGCTGGCTTTCACTAAAGCCCTTTACACAAATACCTGTTTGAGAGTGCTATATGGGGTTAATGGGGCTCTGACTAACATAAATAAAGGGGTAAGGCAAGGGTGTATCCTGATCCCATTATTATTTAATTTATATATTAATGACTTGCCAAGGTTAACGAAGGATCCCATGGTACACATACCGATGATCCTAAATACATACTATAACAGCTTGCTCTATGGAGATGATTTTATTATCGTATTCATGTATGCTATTAAGAAGATGCAGCTTTTACTGCAAGGAAAACTCCCTATTTATAAATCTAAATAAAAAATCATGGTGTTTGGAAAACATCAGAGACATAGATGGCAATTAGATGGTGAACCAATTGAGCAGATTAACATCTTTGCACATTTAGGCATAACTTTTTCCAAGACTGGATCTTGGATTGCCTTCATCAATAGAGTACACTCAGAGCAAAAGCTCATTTGAATTTACTGCTTAAACTAAAGAATCATACTTACATAGAGTCCCTAGCCCCATTAATTAAAGTACATAAAGCTAAAGTTACCCCTATGTTCTTGTATAGAGAATAAGCTTGGGATCTATACTCAACCACAGTACTAGAACAAACACAGTCCCAGCATTTGAGATGTATTTTAGGTGTAGATCTAAGAACATCTGCTGCAGCAGTTAGAGCTAAATTGAGAATTCATACAATTCATGCTCTATCCAAAATTAAAAGTATATAACTACTGGCACAAAGTTGATGAAATGGAGGCTGATAGACTCCCCAAGTGTACTAGATCAAATAAAACCACAATCACAAATCCCCTGGATCACCAAACTAACACATTTTGTAAGAAGCTGTAGTCTTCCTGCCTCTTGCATAACAGGAGAATGATTTTTAAAAAGAGCTGTCCAAAGAATTAAGGATATAGAAACACTCAAAGACATAGCTATCCTTAGTAAGGCAGGTAACTTGAAATGGCTGAGCAAATAAAAACGTACTTTTCAAATAGATAACTATTTGAAGTTACAACTGCCAAAACATCTTTGGAAGATACCTATGTGAGTGAGATTTGAACAGATCAACATGATGGTCAGATATGGGAGATTCCATTCTATACCCTATAATAGAGGCAGAAATAGAAGAGCTGGCTCACGTCCTATTTGATTGTTGCCTGTATAAGAGGGTGAAAGACAGGTACCTTGGTCTATATATTAAACAAATGATCCATTGGGATTCCCATATCAAAACAACTTATCTTGTATGTGGCCAGAATCTGAAAATAACATTTAACACAGCATAGTTCTTAGTTTTGCAATGTAAATTCAGCGCCAGATGGCTGATGCTTCATTTAACATCTTTATAAACAAATTAAATAAATTTTACAATACCCGTTGTAAATTTCTCCAACATGGAGCAAACTCAAACAGAAGCAGACATGTTACAAGTGCAGAGCAGAACAGCAACTCAGGAGCTCAGAAACAGACATCAGTTTCACTTTAGTTCAGCAGACAAGCAAGCTAGTTTCTTTCAACAGACAGACTCAGAGCTTAACATAGCTTCAGAGCTGCAGAGCTTTATATAGAGCCACACCTAGGCTACTTCTAGTTTCAGTTTCCAAACAGTCCTCATTGGCTGACTTAGTTGCTATGCCTATTCATTGGCTGACCTTGTTACTGATCTCTATTCCAGTTCATGAATGTACTGACATTAAGCAGAATTATTGGATTGAGATCTACATATGTAGGACTGATTGGGATAGATTGCAGGGATGACACCGAACTACAGTATAATTTTATCATAATTTGTCTATATCTTAAATTATTATGTTATTCCAATTTCATTATAGACTATATTTTATTCCAATTTCATTTTAAATCGTATTTTATTCCAATTTCATTTTAAATTGTATTTTATCCAATTCCGTTTTAAATTGTTTTCATCAATTTTTAGTGATTATTTGCTTCAGGAACTCTGCACTTTGATAAGGCCCAAGGGCTAATCAA
This sequence comes from Hydrophis major, assembly GCA_033807585.1. Lineage (NCBI taxonomy): Eukaryota > Metazoa > Chordata > Lepidosauria > Squamata > Elapidae > Hydrophis > Hydrophis major. Next base: position 23,955,892 of record CM066343.1, on the reverse strand, counting down.
TAAAGATATAAGATATTAGCTTATGGCATCTCTCTGGTATCTCCCAACCATTAGTGCAGAGATCTAAAGCCTGCCCAGTGTCCACTTGTTATTTTGGAACAATAATAGTTAGATGACAATTAGAAGAAATATCCTTTTGGGTTCAATTCCAAGTGGGGAAGAAAGACACTGGAAACATGGTGACTGCTTGGAAAGATGGTTTAATGGTGGTCAGGACCAGACAGCTTGGAGATCCTGAGCAAAAGAGGGAAGAGATACTGAGAGTCCCTGGGTTTTATGCCCTCTCTGAACTTTGAACTTCCTGGAGTACAGGAAGAGTATCCTTATTGGTTGCTGTGAGAGGACATAGCTAGATTTGTAGGTTGTGTGCTAAGTTTGGTTGAATCAGCAATAAGTTTGCTGGGTGATGCAATGAAGGGGCTTTGGGCAATTCCTATTATGGCTCTACCTGAAGAAGGTAGATCTTTGTTGTGTGGAATAGACTGGCCCGGGCCTTAATGGCCCATTAAAAAAGTGGGGGGGCTGAGTTTCTGCTTCTCTGAGTTTCTTCTTCTCTTTTAGGGGAAATATTCTGCCCTTTTTATTACCCGAAACCTAAATTATTTTATTTTTCCAGGAGAGGGATGGGTTTTAACTTCCAATATGACCAGAAGTAAACATCTCTATTTGCAAAATTATCTAATTAATTTTGGGACTGCTGCAAGTTCCCCATTCTGGAAATAATTATTCTGAGGAGCAATTTTTTTTTTACAGTTTCATATTTTAAAATCACCTTTGTAAATAAATACCCATTAAAGTCCTCGCTCTGGCTTTGATTTGTATTGCATTATATTGATTTTCTTGTTACTGTATTTTTCCAGTTCTTCCTTTGTCATGTGGCCTGAAAGGTGATTCAAAATCCACTCCAGCAAAATGTCTAAAAGTCTGTAACTATCATTTTTGTCTTATTCTTTAGAAAAAAATAAGAAAAAAATGATAGTTTAAGAAAATATTGGAATGTGCTGAAATGAGTAGAATGACATTTGAAATTAGACAAGAAGAAGATGAACAATTTTATAAAATTTGGGACCTTTTCTATCAATGGTTAGATAATAAAATACAGTAATGAAATATGTAGATTTTTAGAAAATAATAAATATATAAAGATGTACTTCTTTTTTATTATACCTACAAAATGTTTTTAGGATAGATTCGGGAGGATAATATGAAATGTTATAAAATAAACTAAGTAAATTATGGTTATCTCGTAAAATATGAATGAATAAATCTATAGTCAAATGATTGATTAATAATGATATTAGGGTATTTTTTTGATTGATAACACGAGCTTTTATGTAATGTAGCTGTAATTGAAGACTACGAAATGGATGCACAGAATGATTTGTGGACCAACTGGCACACTGTTTGTATATCTATGGAAGAAAGTTTGATGTTTTTATGTTTGTTTTTAAAAACCAATAAAATTTACAAAAAGAAAAAGAAAGAAAAAAATCATAGTTACAGACTTTTAGACATTTTGCTGAAGTGGATTTTGAATTACCTTTCAGGCCACGTAGCATATTCCAATGGAATAATTTCTTGCTGGTTTAAACTCACACAGCTACAGCAACAGCCTAAGAATAGATTCTTCTGGTTTTTGTTTTGTTTTAATTGTTGAGGTTCATTGGAAATCTTTCTGGAATAAGATCTTGCATCCTTCTGCACACACCATTTTCCTGGAATTTTCAACAATGTAGAGTGATGGGTGGGTGTTTCAACTTGAATTTCCCATCAGCAAAAGTAAAAATACGTGGAAAGCAAGCAAATCTCTACCTAGAAACCACAACATTTTTTCCTCACACAGTCATTTTTAAGTTTCAGAACTCTGAAGCTATAGAATTCCAACTTTGTAGCAGTTGGCCAATGAGCAATTTTTTTTACTTCTAAGAGAAAAAGCTCTGGTAAATAACTAATGTATTTTCTTTTATCTTTTTAAAAAAAAGAAGGTAAAAATTAATATAAAGGAAAGAAAGGAAAGAAAAAAGAGAAGGACAAAAGTGCAAAAAGAAAAGATAAAAAGAAACAGAGGTCTTGCAAACTGTTGAAGATGAGAATGTTTTTAATTGTTTTCTCTTTTTTCTTTCTATTTTCTTCTCCATTTCTTCTTTTTCTCTCTTTCATTTATGTATGTGTTGTTGGTTTGTTTTAATTGTAAAATCAATAAAATTTATTTAAAAAAAAAAGAAACAGAAAGAAATTTCCTTTACAGTAAATATGATTTAAAATTATATCTTGCTCTACAGTTACAAAAAAGCCTATTTCTTTTATTTTCTATTCTAATAGTTTCGAATGATCAAAATCACAAATCAAAAGTTCATTTTTCCCTGCTTCATTAAAAAGCCTATAAGGTGTTTCCAGTCAGCCATAAATATGTTGTCTTTGCTCTAATCAAAGAAGCTAATTTAGTCATCTGCGTAACTTCCAACATCCTCATCCACCATTCCTCAGAGTAATGCCAAGCCTTTCACTTTTGAGCATATAATAATCTCACTTGTGATTACCATATATAAAAACAACATTCTCTGACTTTTTCCCAGCTGTTTATCCATTAATTCCAAAATAAAAATCTCTCATTTCAAATGCAGATTAGTCTTTAAAATCTGAATTAGTGGTCTAGTTCATTACCCTATTGTTTGTTATGTAGAGTCCACCAACAAGATGCCCTTTTTAACAATAAACAAAAGGTATCCCAGGAAGACCTGGTCTGTTTAACAGGCTAAATTTATATTAAAGCACTTTTGTTGAAAATAAAAATAATTTATAAAAAAAGTTAAAAGTTATTGTTCCCTTTATGCATATTGAAAACTTCTTAAATCTTTTTATTAAGCTTTTTGCTAAACATTCTTGAACCCTGAAAATCTTTTTTTTTATTTTTTTGTAATATTCAAAGGCTTGTTTCACTGCATAAGGTATCCATGTTTATAGATTAATTATTTCCCAAAATGATTAAGAAATGAGGAAGGCACAGCTTAATGTCTATATAAACTATACCACATTTGTAAGATAAATGAAATCCCAAGATGGAATGGGACTTCAGAGGTGGTATTCAACAGATTCTGACCAATTCTGCAGAACCGGTAGCGGAAATTTTGAGTAGTTCAGAGAATCGGCAAATACCACCTCTGACAAGATTTTACAGTATCCTTCCCCTTCCACACCCACAGAACTGGTAGTAAAAAATTTTGAATCCCACCACTGGACAACTTGCCATGGCCAATTTACCACAGGACAATTTGCTGTGGGACAATTCAATGTGGGATAACTCAAGAGAAGGACAAGTAGAATTGCAGCTCACCCAGCCTTGAAGACTTCTAATTTAAGAAGGTTCAAACCTTCAAGAGATAAGATCTACTGCAATTCACTTGTCCTTCTCCTGAGTTATCCTGTGTTGAATTTTCCTGACTTGCCATTGGCGAGTTAGCCAGGGCAAATTGTCCTAGACTCTCCCAGATTCCTGGCAGCTCAAATACTGAGACAGCTGCAAAAATTGTCAGCTTCTGCAATTTTAACAAGGAGCTGCTGTCCAGACTGCACATTGGTTATCTCATGATCTCCCTTGATCCATGGAAATTATGCCAGCCTGCCAGCCAATGTTTTTGGCTGCAATATCTCTCCACTCCATTCCATAATTCCTCACCAAAGTTCCAATACTTATAGGGTCTTCTAAAGGAGAGCTTTTATAATTGAACCTTCAACAGACAATATCTCTAAAATATTCAAAATTGAAGAAGACAAAGGGAGCTAGAACTGAGATCCTATGGTCCTAATTGCTCTAGAGTTCATCTTAAGGGTCATAAGATGAATCTGGAAAATTTGAAGAGGCAAAATGGTATGAGTTGGCCAGGAAATTGCCAATGCATTCTTCCTGTTGATTTTTCTGAAAATGTCTCTTTAATCTCCACCCTAGTAGCAGGAGTTTGATGGTGAGCAGTTCTGAAATTGGAGCCTTCCGGGAAAAATAAATCTGCTTCCACCTCAAAAGCAATTGGCTCCTTTCAGAGTCAGAACAGAGGAAAGGATCATAAAAGTTGTCCATTGTCCATCATCCTGCTAATTAGCCCCTTTTTTTCCCAGCATCTCTGATAAGTGATCTAATAGAAGGCCTCACAGCTGACAATGCATACTATAACAAAGCAAAAGCCCTAAGGTCAAAAGAACTGCCTGGAGAGACTCAGAGACAAGGTTATTGCAAGGCACAGATCTGGGGAAGGCTATAGTAAAAATTTTGCTGCACTGAAGTACAGTGGCCGCCATAATTCTCACATGGAAGATGTTTGGCATAACCCAGACTCTCCCAAGAGCTGGTCGCCTGGTCAAACTGAGCAATCAGGGGAGAGGGACCTTAATAAGAAAGGTGACCAAGAACCTGATGGTCACTCTGACTGAGCTCCAGAGATCCTGTGTGGAGATGTTCCAGAAGGACAACCAGCCCTCCACCAATCTGGGGTTTATGGCAGAGTGGCTAGATGGAAGCCCCTCCTCAGTGCAAAAGCCCATTTGGAGTTTGCAAAAAAAGCACCTGAAGGACTCTCAGACCATGAGGAACAAGATTCTCTGGTCTGATAAAACCAAGATTAAGCTGGCCGAAATGTTATTCTAAATGTTATGTCTGGAGGAAACCAGACACCGCTCCTCATCTGCCCAACAGTGAACAGTGCCACCATCATGTTGTGGGGGTGTTTTTCAGCAGCAGGAAACTGGGACTGGGTCAAGGGTTGAGGGAAAGCTGAATGGAGCAAAGTACAGGGATGTCCTCAATGAAATCCTGCTCCACATTGCTCAGGACCTCAGACTGGGCCGAAGGTTCATTTCCAACATGACAATGATTCTAAGAACACAGTCAAGATAACAGTGGAATGGCTTACAACCATGTGAATGTCCTAGAGTGGCCCAGGCAGAGGCCTGACTTCAACTCTATTGACCATCTCTGGAAGGACCTGACAATGGCTGTCCACTGACAGTTGACATCCAACCTGACTGAGCTTGAGAGGATTTACAAGGAAGAATGGCAGAAAATCCCCAATGTAGGTGTGCAAAGCTTGTCATGTCATACACAAAAAGACTCCAGGCTATAATTGCTGCCAAAGTTGCCTCAACAAACTACTGAGTGAAGGGTCTAAATACTTATGCCAATGTGATATTTCAGGTTTTTTTTCTTTTTAATAAATTTACAGTCATTTCTAAAATTCTGTTTTTACTTTGTCATTATGGGGTACTAAGTGTAAAGGAAAAAATGAATTCCAACAACTGTAGAATCAGGCTGCAGCTTAACAAAATTGATGAAAGTGAAGGGGGTCAGAATACTTTCTCAAAGCACTGTATATAATCTGACTTGTAAATGAGGCATTCAATGGACTGCTCTCCTTTCACACAAGACTGAGCTCATTAGAGTATTTTGATTAATTAACTTATATTCAGGATCAAATGCATCTCACATTCAACTAGTAATGCAATAGATGATTTTCCTAGGTCAGACATTCCCAATTTTTGACAACCGAACAAGCTGAAATTCAACATCTATTTTCTTTCCAGGTTGTAAAGTCTAATCCAGTTCTTTGAGAATTCAGTACTAGTAAACCATAGGTAGCATACTTCCACTGCCCCCTTGAGGCAGTCAAGACAGCCCAGAACAAGCCTTAATAATACAGGTAGTCCTCAACTTACAACAGTTCATTTAGTGACTGTTCAAAGTTACAACAGCACTGAAAAAAGTGACTTATGACTGTTTTTCATAACTATGACCTTCGCAACATCCTCATGATCATGTGATCAAAATTCAGACACTTGACAATTGGTTCATGTTTATGACCATTGATGTGCCCCAAGGTCATGTGATCACCAAATTCAACCAGCAATTCAGATTCACTTAGCAACCTGGGTTACTAACTTAATAACTGCAGTGATTTATTTGACATTATAGCAAGAAAGGTCATAAAATGGGGCAAACTCATTTAACAACTGTTTCACTTAACAACATAAACTTTGGGCTCAATTGTGGTCGTAAGTTGAGGACTACCTATAAGACTACCTATAATGGAATAACAGAGTTGGAAGGGACCCTGTAGGTCATCTAGTCCAACCCTCTACTCAAGCAGGGGACCCTACACCATTTCTGACAGATGGCAGTCCAGTCTCTTCTTAAAAGCTTCCAGTGATGAAGCTCCCACAATTTCTGAACGCAACTGTTCCATTGGTTGACTGCTTTCACTGTCAGAAAATTTCTCCTTATTTCTAAGTTGAATCTCTCCTTGTTCAGTTTCCGCTCATTATTCCTTCATGTAGGTTGCCATCTTATGGAACTTCGGAGGGTGTCCTGGCTGGTACAGTTTTTTGAAGTTTACCTCTAAATTCATAGAAAATGCTACTACCTTGGAGAATGATTTCCAACATCACAGATCGTTGAGCTGGTGTAATTTCTTTCTTTTTCATCAGCTTCCAATTTTTTTTTGAATGCACCAAACTATAGTGAGAAAACCAGATCTTGTTTGCTATACTCAGAATATCTTCAGTATTAATTTTTTTTATTTTAAATTTATATGCTGCTTATCTTCTGTATAAGATGACTCTGAGCAGCTCACATGCTATAAAGCAAATACAAAAATAATTAAAACATATTAAAACAAGGCAGATTAAAATTTTAAAAACTATACAAAAACCAAAACGAAGGGACGGATGGCACAAGAATGAGGTCCTCTTTTAATTAATTTTAAATGGATAATCACTGGATAACATCAATCCTGTAATGATACATCCAAGTTACAAAATATATTGCAGAGTAACCCAGTTTAAAAAGCGAGGTTTCCATTAAAATTACTAAAAGTAAAGCTTCCAACAACTTGAACAAAACTCTTAATGACTGGACCGTCTTTTTTCTGATTTAAAAAAAAAACTTCCTAGGCTTGTCTATAGCTCTGGATTTTTCAAAACAGTCTATATCTGAATAAAGCTCAAGCACAAAGCAAAGGCTTGCAGACAGCCTGTTAGGCTAAAATTTTGTGTCAAGGGGAGAGGGCTTTTGTTATGGATCAGCGTGCTAGTGAAGGTAATGGAGTTTCACAAACAATAATTCCTCTCTGATAATCTGGTTAATCTTCTGCCTGCCTTCTTTCCAACAAGAATTCTGGCTTGCATTTCTTTTCTTCAGAGGATAAAGTTGCCAAATGATTCCTGTGCATTGATCAGAGGCCAACACGTGCAGCTAACAGAGGCTCCGCCAGAGAAGCGGATGCGAGGACGGACTCCTTAGATTGAATTCTCGCCCAGCTCCTTCAAAGGCAGAGAGAGGGTCGCTGCCAACCGCGAGAAGGCGCTAATCCGATCTCAAGCAAGGAAAGGGTTTCGCCGGCAGGAGAGCAAAGCAGCGGCGGGCATCTCCGCTCTTTCCGCTTCCTGCTCCGGCCTCTGAGAAGACGTGCTGCTGCGATATCGGGGTGAGACTTCTGCAATGTTAATACCGATTAGGAGAGAAGGGGGCGGTCAGATAATCCGCTTTGCAAGTCATCGCATAATTGCATTATTTCGAATAATTCTGCGCTTCTAGCAGAAGAGCGGCAGGAATTCTCTTGGCTGGAACATGCCAAGGAGCGCGGCGGTTGAATTGCATCCAGTCTCGCTGCTATCCAGGTCAAACCACTATGATTTTCCGTTTCCAGCTAGTAGCTGATATATAGATGATCATGTCTCAAACTTGGCTTTAAGACATGTAGACTCATGCTGGATGGGAAATTCTGGGGAAAGAAGTCCACAGGTCTCAAAAGCCTCCAAGTTTCAGAAATACAGTACTATGATATCTTGCTTTTAACTGGAGTGGGGGAAGCTTTATTTGCCTATTATGATGGCAGCAATTGATCTGGTCTGCCCTCAGTTTGTCAATTCTCACTTGGAAGCCATGAAAGTGGATGTCTGTCCTATTATCTCTTTCAAAAGCAAATTCCACTAAAGATTCTTCCCCAACTTGGGGATCCTTTATTGAGACTATTGATGCTTAGCCAGCAAGGTGACTGAGAGATACAGAGTTATGAGCCTGTTATCCACAAATGAAGCTTGTCTGCTTTACTTTAGGAACTTCAGTGCAAAGCTAGTCCTCCCTTACCTATTTGTGAGTTGCAGTTTTCAGATTTCTGTATCCTTTACTTTTCTGTATATCTTATTTTTCTAGCTTCCTCCTTGACATAAATTTCCCCTTTTTAGCATTTTGGATAGGTAATTGTGGGGGGAAATATTTTGCCAGGATCATTGTTTTGCTGGACTTTTAAGGGAAAAAGTTACACTAGGAAAGTGAAAAGCAGTTATCTTTAAATAAAACAGCTCTGACACTAATATGGCTGCTCCATAGGAGACTCAGAGCTATGTTGAATTAGACAAGAGGTTTTTTTCACACACTGATCCAATAGCAGTCATCCAGATGCTAAAACAGGTAGTCCTTGTCTAGTAACTGCATTGTATAGTGACCATTTGCAGTTATGGCAGTGATGAAAAATTATCTTTATGATCAATTGCATTTACGACCTTTGCAGGCCTGTAAAGCAAAGGAAAACTGGCGTAAGATTGTAAGCAGTCAGTTTTACTTAACTGCTTCACTTAACAACTGAGTTATCAATCTCAGTTGTGATAACTAAATAAGGACTACCTGTACCTGTATTTCTTCCTCTTTTTGGCTAGCCAATAGATGCTTTGGGATCCATGGAATTGAATGAGTAGCTACTATGTTTTGTATTACCTTTTAAAAAAATGTTAAAACCTCAAAATATTGCGAATTTGGCTTGTGGGGAATTGCTACAGCTTTTAATCATTTCGCTGGCTCTTTTCTGCATTTTTTTCTGCTCGTGTGGAAACAAAAGATGTGCTCTTAGGTATATTGAATCTCATTTTTGGATGCCCCAGTGATACAGTTGTATGTTATACTTGTGTCTGATTTGAAATAGCAAGGCTTGCCATAATTCATAATTTATGCACAATTGATTGGTTGCTAGGATAAGACTGAGCTGGAAATATTTACATAATTGCTGAACTTGTTTTTTGGACTTTTCTTCCTCTCCAGATCCATCTTCTACCTGCCCTTTTTCTTGTCAACTGCTTCCCACGATGAAGAAAAACATTCGGAAAAACCAGGATGAACGTTATCGCTTGAAGTTTCAGCGTCTTTGCCGTGTGGCCAAGGTGCTGGTTTACGAGAATGCAGCCTTGTGCGATGAGATTGCCCGGCTGGAGGCCAAATACCTGCGGATACGTGAGGAGCGCCGTTTCCTGCTTACTCGCCTGTTGCAGGCACAAGCCCTGGCTGAGGACGACTCTTCCACACCGGCTGTGGCAGCTGGCCTGCAACCTTCCCCAGATGAGCAGCCTACTCGCAAAATACGCCGGGAACGCAAAGGCAAAGAGAATGGCCGAGCATCCAAACGCAGGGCACCCCAGGAGCTGGGCATCTGCCGGCTAGTCCCCCCACTTCCTTTGGATCCTGCCGGACGGCCAATTTTTCCTATCACTTTAGGCCCACTAACCATCTACAGTCTGGGTGAGATCATCTCTGACCGTCCTGGTTTCCATACTGAGAATGCCATCTACCCTGTGGGGTATTGCAGTACTAGGGTTTTTGCCAGCACCCGCAGGCCAACTCACCGCTGTCTATACACCTGCCAGATCAAGGACGGGGGAACCGGGCCACACTTTGAAATTGCCCCCGAAGACGAACTGGGGGTTGTAATAGCAGGATCCACCCCAGATGCCTGCCATGCTCAGCTGTTGGAAGCAGTGGCTGCTGGCCAGCTCGAGCCAGCAGGGGCTGAATTCTTTGGGCTGTCGCACCCTGCAGTCCAACACCTCATCCAGAGCTGCCCAGGGGCACACAAGTGTGCTGGGTACCGCTGGTGCCGTTTTGAGGTCTGCCGTGCGAATGATGGACCCCCTCCTGAGGGCCTGTCTCCACGGAATCCAAGCACTGATTTTGAGGCGTTCCAGAGTCAAGGTTTGGCCGGGCCTCTGAATCTAGATTTCCCTGCGGCTTCTCCTTCCTCACCCAGCGGAAACGGCTACACTGAACTTTTCCTGCCTTGTGCTACTTCGGCTGAGTCACCCCTCCCTCCGAGTCCAGAAACTGACCCTGATTGAGAACAGCCAGAGGGCAGCTTTCCAGGTGCTCCACCCTTTCTTTCTAGCTCCTCTATGGGGGGAGCAGTATTGCCTGATATTACTAGAATGGGCTTGATTGAAATGTTGAGAGTTTTTTTTCTTTACCTTTAAGGTTTGCAATGGCTCCAAGTGCCCACTTTATTTCTTAAAAGCTTTCTGCAGGAACAGTGAGAATAGAAGTAATTTTAAACTTCCTTGGGGGTGGGGGGTGGGGTCAGAGCTTTTAAAAGGGGCTATGGAATTTTTCAAATCAGAGATTCTTAAACTTTTGGAACTTCACACATACACCCCAAAAATGATGAGATTGTTTAATTTTGCAAAATTATTGATACTGCGGCTTTATTTTGAAGGCGGCCATTCTCATTTCCAATTCATTTGTTCTGAAGCAGTATTTATTCTGTAGAGGAACATCTAGAGAAGTTCTTAATTTTGTGATTGGCTCGTCCAAAGTGGAAGCCAGTTTGGAGCTTCTTGTACAGAAATTCATGTGCTAAAAGCCTTGTTAAACCACACTCCTGCTTTGCCTCAGCAAACAAGCTGTTGGCTTCTCCAGGTGTACCAGCATAAGCTTCCTTTCAAATTTGCTACCTTCTCTCGTTCTCTCCATAGTGGGCAACTATGGCCCCTTTATAATTTATGGCAAGTTCAGGAATTCTGGGAGTTGAAGTCCACAAGTCATAAAGGGGCCATGGTTGCCCACTCCTGCTCTACAAGTAATCCTCACTTCAACCCTAATTGGGACCAGAATTTCCATTGCTGAGTGATGTGGCTGTTAGGTGAAACATCACATGACCACACCACTTAGCAATGGAATTGTTGATAGTCCTAGTTGCACATCATTAAATGAGGATTGCACACTTTTCCTGCCTTGTTGTACTTTCCTGCACTTAAATTCCCACCAGCCCTCTATCTTACCCCAATCACTGTCTTTCTAGCCACCCTGCACTCCACTGTTTATCACCGCTGCTCCAGCTGACTGTGGTCTTCCTCCCACCGACAGCTGCTTCGCATGGTAACTGCTGAGAGAGCACAGAGAGAAGAGAAGCAGAGGAAAGCCAAAAGATGGGAGATAGATGGATGGGGGAGATTAAGGTGCACCTGAGGTCATAAAGGCAGGTGGACTGCCAAATAACTTTGATCGTGTGAACACAGGGGTGCTGGAGTAGACATAACTTGAAGGACCAGGCATAAATATCATTCATTTAACACCACTGGAACCTTGAACGGTCACTGAATGAATTATTGTTAAGTGAGGACTACTGGTAATATTTGTTTGTGATTCTGCAGGGAGTTACAGTTCAGTCTGAACTGTATCTCTTATCTTAAGCCAACAGAATGGAATATAGGATAGGATAGGATAGAATTCTTTATTGGCCAGGTTGATTGAACACACAAGGAATTTGTCTTTGGTGCATATACTCTCAGGGTACATAAAAAAAAAATACATTAATCAAGAATCGTAAGATACAACATAGTGATAGTCATAGGTTACTAAATAAGAAGTCATATCATACTAGGAAACAAATAAAACAATATAAATCGTAGAGATACAAATAACAAAGTTATAGTCATAAGTGGGAGGAGATAGGCAGTAGGAGGGATGAGAATAACAATAGTAATACAGTCTTAGTAAAATCAGTCTTAGTTTGATAGTGTTGTGGGAATTAGTTGTTTAGCAGACTGATGGCATTCAGGAAAATGTCCTTGTGTCTAGTTGTTCTGGTGTGCAGTGCCCTATAGCATGGTTTTGAGGGTAGAAGTTGAAACAATTCATGTTCTGGATGTGAAGAGTCTAGATATTTTCACAGCCCTCTTTTTGACTCATGAAGTATACAGGTCCTCAATAGAAGGCAGGTTGGTAGCAATTGGTTTTTTTTTCTGCAGCTCTAATTATCCTCTGAAGTCTGTGTCTATTTGGTTGCATTAGCCAAACCAGTCAGTTATAGAGGTGCAGATGACAGACTCAATAATTCCTCTGTAGAACTGGATCAGCAGCTCTTTGGGCAGTTTGAGCTTTCTGAATTGGCGCAGAAAGAACATTCTTTGTTGTGCTTTTTTATTATTTTAATTTTAATTAAATAATAATACAACACGGTGCAGCCATTCTGGTGTTACAATTGTTATATATATATAAATGTTACTTCACCATTTATAATCCTCTTGTTTGATACATAGTTTACTAATTATTCCAATCATCATAGCTACTTTGTTCTGACCTAACCTTTTTCTTGCTAATTAAAATTTTATTGCTTTTCAAGAACAATACACAAACAAAACATAGAACATAAAAACATAAAACATCTTTTCTGAAAGTTGCTTGATCCCGGGTTAAAACTCTTCGCACAGACACAAATTCAAAAATCATATTCACTTTATATACCATTCCATATCTTACTGCCATTTTCAATTTTCTATATAGCTTCTTCCCTCTTTTATCTTTCTTAGTTTTCTTTTATTTATCTCATCTCAGTTCAAATCATAATGCTTATCATTCTTTGTCTGTTCTATTTCCAGCTATCCATTCATCTTTTCTCTTTAAACAAACTTCTCCTGTACACTGATTGGAGTATGACGCCTTTAACTCTTTCCCCTAGCTTAATAATACTTAATATAACACTTAACTTATATTGGGATTCTGTTTAGTACATTCTAAGATTACACAATGAATTTTATGGGAAAGGAAAAAAAACCAACAATAACAAAGAAAAAGCCTATAAGACCACTATCAATGCCATTAAGAAACTAATCATACATATTAATACTCATTTATATCTTAAGCATTTTATTCTAAATACACATATAAAAATACAATCTTATGTACCTTACAGAATCCCTTTTTTCAATTAAATTTACCCATTGTTTCTAAATGAGTTTTGTTTCTTTAAATCTTGCTTCCCACCATTAAGGCTTCTCATCCCCTCCTTTCTCTCTTACTTATTCTTCTCCTTGCCCTTTTTACTCTTTGTCTCTCCTCCTCCCTTTTCTTCTTCTGCTTTCCCCCTTTCTGCTGTTTTCTAACCTTGTATTCACCTTTCACCTCATTTTTCTCTTTTTTGGTTGTTTTTTCAAACCTTAAAATCCCCTTTTTCTTTTCCTCTTTCTCCTCCTTCCCAAACAGAACCATTTGTTCATCAACGATGGCTTCTTCTTTGTCCCAGTCGTCCTGCTGCGCAGTCAATTTTTCATAAGTGCATACCGCCATTTCTAGAAATTGAAAAAGAGTGCCCAAAGTATCTTTCCCATCTTGTTCTTCTTTTTTATATTTTCGATATTCAATTTTTAGTTCATCCACAAGCGATGCCATCATGAAGAGAATTTTTTTTTCCAAAACAACCACCCAAGTGTTTTTAATTCCCAAAAGTTCCAAAGTCACGAAAGAGTCCAAATAAACTATTTCTTTTATTACTTTTTTCTTTCTTTCATTTGTCTTTCTGGTGTTGCTATTTAATCAAAGAGTTCCAATTAAAATATATCTTTTAAAAGCCATATTAATATTCAATAGCTCTTTAAAACTCTAGGCAATCTCCTTTTTCAAATTCTGCTCCGATCTTTTTTCCTCTCCCTTCCCACTTACAGCAACAATTTTCCTTTAAATGTTCAGAAATCCATACCTCCAGTGCGGATTTTCCGATTTCTCTTAAAGTTCTATTGCTGTCACACGTTCGGAAGGAGAGTGAAAAGGAAAAAAAAAAAAACTTTTCCTTTAATTTACATTTGCCTCTTGACACATTCTGGAAACGATGTTTCTTTAGCAAGTTTTAAATTCCAGGGTACTTTCACTGTTACTTGTCCCGGTCAGCAAAGATCACTTTCAATTCTTCACAGCTCCTCCTGCACTTTCTTTTTCCGGCTGAGCTCTTCTATGTGGCGGCCATTGCTGGCCGCTGCTCAGCTGCCTTTGGAAAAGGGGGTTTCGCTGGCTAGGGAAGAGAGGTGCGATATCTCTTGGCCCTGCCAGACCCCCCCTGTCTTCGCCACCTTCTATGGAGTTGGCTTAGCCTCGAAGCCAAAGGGCTTGGGGCACTCGGGCAGTGAACACAGGCAGAAACAGCGCACAGTTGCAGATTCCTGCCTGCTCCGAAGCGCTGCAGACCGGAAATCACCTTTTTCTATGCAATCACTGATAGAATTTATTCCACATTTCATAGTACTCATTTTCCACCTTGTTTTTTTAATTCTAGGGTTAACCTGTCTAATTCTGCGCAGGCCATAATTTTCTTATTATATCTGTTTCTGGCAGTATGCTTTCCTTCTTCCAGTATTACGCGTATATTATTCTAGCCGCCGTCAACACATGTACTATTAGATAAATTAAATCCTTCCTATATCCTTCTGATATTATTCCTAGGAGAAAAAAATCCAGCTTAAATGGAATACACTCTCCTACCATTTGTTCCACCCATGGCTGGATCAGTCTCCAATACTTTTTTGCAGCATTGCAGGTTCACCGCATGTGAAAAAAATGTGCCTGATACATCTTTGCACTTCCAACAATTTGGAGATAGATTTTTGAACGTTTTGGAAAGCCTTGCTGGCAGAAGATGCCACCTGCAAAACATCTTATAAAGGTTATCCTTGTATGTCGTGGCCAATGTTATTTTCTTATTGCTAGTCCAAAGCTTTTGCCATTTAGCCAATTCAATATTATAAGCAAAAAAATTTGCCCATACCACCATTATTTCTTTTACATGTTCTTCCTCAAGTTTGTATTCTAATAAATATCTATACAGTACTTTTATGAATTTATAATCGGTCTCTAACAGAAACTTATCCAGAATTGTTAACTCTTTATTAATGCCCCATGTTTTCCTATCCTGTGTGTATCTTGTTTGTATTTGTAAGACCACCACTCTACATTCACCCTTTGTGCTACCAGTTCTAACCTAGTTTTCAGTTCTCCCTGTTCATTCACTATATATCTATATGTTATGATTTTCTCCATATTTATTAAATTTGGATGTATAAATGCTTCTAGTGTGGAAAGCCAAATAGGTGTTTTCATGTAAATTTGATATTTGATTTTGTTCCAAAATGTTAACAATGCCTGTCTTAAATAATGTCTCTGGAAATATTTATGTGTTGTACCTTTTTCGTACCATAAGAAGGCGTGCCAGCCCACTTGAATATCATGGTCTTCTAGTTTTAACAGTTTTTTATTCCTCAACATTTTTATTTTTTATCCATGTTAGAATTGCCACATAATATAACTCCCATTCAAGCAAGCCAAATCTCCCTTTTTCTTTAGTGTCTTGCATAAGTTTCAGCTTAATTCTTGGTCTCTTTCCCTGCCATATAAATTTTGACATTAGTTGGTTCAGATTCTTGAAGAAAACTTTCTCCAGTTTAAAGAAATATTTTGAAATAAAAAAAGTAGCTTTGGTAATATATTCATTTTTATAAGTTATCCTGCCCATTAGGGAAAGTTGCAGATTCTTCCATCTTTCTTGATCCTTCTTGATTTGTTAGTTTAGTATAATTATCTTCTCTGAGAGTTATGCACCTAACCATTAAGAATATATGTTAAGTATTTAACTTTCTTCATGATTTTAATGCCCCATTCTTTCATTAGTTCCTCTTTTAGTTTAAATGTCATATTCTTTGCAACATTTTAGTTTTTGTCTTATTAATTTTCCGGCCCGCTACTTTACCATATTCTGTTCCTCCATAAGTTTCACCTCTTATTTTTAGGGTTCCTCTAAAATAAACTCTAGATCATCCGCAAAGGCTTGTAGCTTATATTGTTCTTGTATGATTTCCAGGCCTTTAATCTGATGGTCTTTATGGATATTTCTTGACAACACTTCTAATGTCAAAATAAACAATAACGGGGATAGTGGGCAGCCTTGTCTGGTATTTTTTTGTATTGTGACATTTTGTGTCACCTCACCATAAATTATTATTTTGGCCTTTTGTTTTGTACATATTGCTGTAACTATGTTTATAAATTTATTGTGAAAATCCATGTCTCAACTGTAGTAGAATGAATTCCCAGTTTACATTATCAAATTCCTTTTGGGCTCAAGGAAAAGTAGTGGCACTTGCTTTTCATTGTGGGTTTAATAGTTTTCTAATCAAGAATCGTTCTGATGTTTTTTTTTAATCTGTCTTCTAGATAAAATGCCATTTTGGTCAGAGTGAATGAACATATTGATAATTCTTTTCAGGCATTCTGCTATTATAGAAGCAAAGCTTTTATAATCTATGTTTAGTAATGAATTAATTTAGTAATTCTTTGTTGTGCTTTTTTGATGATATTTTTGATGTTAGGTGTCCATTTTAAGTCTTGAGATATGATAGAACCTAGAAATTTGAAGGTCTCTATTGTTGATCCTGTGTTGTCTAGTATTGTAAGAGGTGGTAATATGGGAGGGTTTCTCCTGAAGTCTACCACCATTTCTACAGTTTTGAGTGTGTTCAGTTTCAGATTGTTCCGGTCGCATCACAAGGCAAGTTGTTCAACCTCCCATGGTTTCATGGTTTTAAATCTTTGCCTCTAAGCAGGTACAAGATGAATCATGCAATGATCAGTGTCCCACAGCTGCTCATGGTAAAGACCAATAAGCGTCTTTTAATGTTATGTAGTAATGGTCTAAAGCAGTGATGGCTAACCGTTTCTACCTCATGTGCTGAAAGTGCACATGCACATGCCTTCACCCATAATGCCATGCGCACGCGACCCCCAACCCTCCCGTGTCGCACACCTCTGCGCATGCACACGTGAACCTCCCACCCCATGCATGTATGTCTCCCACACATGCATGGCAGATATCTGACAATCAATTGGCTGGTGGGGGTTGCACACATGCATGTACAGTGGGCTGTTGCGGTGACCTCTCGTGTGCTGGCAGAAATGGCTCTGCGTGTCACTTCTGGCATGTGTGCCATAGATTCGCCATCACAGGTCTAAGTATTCCTGCCTCTCGTGAGACAATTTACATGCTGAAAATATTTTGGTAGCTCTTTCCTTAAGTTAGGTTTGTTAAAAACTCCTAAAACAATAGGAAGTGAATCTGGTTATATAACTTCAGCCCACATAATCTGGTCAACTAGAGTTCCTAATGTATTGTTTTACACAAGCTTGTGGAGAAACAGACACAGCCATTAGGAGAAATGAGAACCGTTGTCGAGAATAAAATGGCTTGCAATTGATAATGTCTCTAAGTCCACATCACAGAATTTCTTTAGTATAGTTACATTTTGGCACCAGAGGCTGTTAATATATAAAGATAGGCCTCCACCCGTCTTTTTACCTGATGTTTCTGCAATTTTGTCTGTTCTTTGTACCTGAAAACCTGGGATATGCAAGCTGCTATCATCCATTTACTCATTTAGCCAGGTTTCAATGAAGCAGAGAGCTGCTGAGTTGTAAAAATCATTGCATCTATTTAAAATAAGTATTTCATCCATTTTATTAGTAAGTGAACATAAATTAGTTAGAAAGAGTGATGGGAGAGAGGTTTTTATCCCACTTTTCCTTAGTCTATTCAAAATTGCTGCTTACTTACCCCCTTTTTTACTTCCTCCATTCGTTTTTATCCATTATTCAGAGGAAGTTGCTTCTTCCTGTGATAGAAGCTCTTCTCCATTTGTCAAGATGGGGTGGTAGTGGTGGTGTGAAGTCAGAGAAAGCTGTCCATCAAAGAAACATTGCTTGATGCTTAACAGTTGCTTGAATATGAAATCCGTAGTGAAGAATAAAAAACAGCAGATCAGAGAGTATTTCACCAAGGCTGCCATTGGCAGCACCATCTTGGTAAAGAATACATCCAGTGATATAAATTATAACATCTGAAGTCATGGAAAGTATACACCCACATATATTCTGATACTAGAAAATGAACCTTCATTTTCCCAGCTGAAGGATTATTTGGGAACCAGATGAGATGAGATGAGATGGAATGCATATAGCCTGTAGTTTACGTTCTTCCAAGACTTCCTGAGACAGTAACAATCACATGCTGTTCCAGAAAAACTTGCTTTTTATTTCAATGGCTGTGAATTATATGCATTCACAGCCCGTAATGAGTCCAGTTTAAGAATACTCCAACAGAACTTTGGTCAGAGGAAACAGTCCAAGGTCCACTCAAATTTTCTCAATACTTTGGCCAACAATGGGAAGACGCAAATTAAGCCAGAGAAGAGGAAGTTTGAAAGTCTCTTGCTAAAGAGGAGAAAAGGGGGAGGTTTGCCCCCTCCCTGCCAATTCACACTGGCTATGAAGGTTTGATGCTTCAAAGGAGAACGAGGTACAGAGCTTAGCATTCCACATTCACTCCTGGCTTCAATATATCTTTGTCTTTATCACAGGAAATCAAATCGCTATTCCAATGTAACAATAATTCCGATATAACAATCATTCTTTACTTTTAGGAGTCCAAATTAACTGTCTATACTGAGGGATGGCAGGAATTCAGATCTACGTATCATTTCACTTTTGGGATTGCAGATCTCAGGGTTTCAGGATTCCAGATTTTTAAACCATCTTTTTTCTTTTGGGTTTCAGGAATTCAGACACAACAAAATTCTTTACTTTTCTTGGGAATTCGAAGATATAACTATCACTTTACTTAGAAGTCTGCTACAGTCTTTCGGGATAAGGCTGATAAGCACCCACCTTTATCTCTCTTGAAATGCTGCCAACGACTAAATTGCCAATTAGATGTACAAGGCCAAATGGAGCACATGGTCAACACAGAGCTTCAGAGTTTAAACCGTCCAGAACGAATAAAGTTGCTTCCTGCAAAGTCTTATGTCCCTTTGCTCCTTCTTTATGTCTTATGAGAGGGGTCAATCATCTCCAAGCCTTACTCCAGAGTCCCCCCTTTTGTCTTAACTGTTTTTGCTTTCTGGCAGCTCTGCACAAGCGCGCCCTGGGAACAGGCTTCCCATTCCTCTGCCTCGTTGATGTCAGATTCTGGAGGCTCTAGAGTCAGCTCATAACCCTCAGATGGGCCTGGCCCCATCTGTGTCAGACACAGATCCCTCGTCCATGTCCTCCCCAGACTCCAGGACTGGCCCATGGTCTTCCCACTGTCTGACTCTGCTGCCAGCTCCGCAAGCCACCAGCGGACCACATTTACTAACCCTTAGAGATAGCCAGACATGCCAGGTTAGGAAAAAACACACCCCCTGGATATTAAGTGAATATCTATTCTGCTTGTTGAGTCTTCCTGCAGCTGGGCTAGCAATTGGTATCAAAATATTTCCATTATATCCTGATTGAAAAGCTAATAATGTTAGATCACGCTTTGTGTTCAGTTTAGACATAAACAAACATGTAGAACTTATAGGAGGTATCTTTCTGCATTCACCCAGAATCTTCAAATGAGTGTATCAAAGAAAAACAGTTTTTATAAATTGTGTTAGTGTGTGTGATGCTTATTAGGCAATGATGCAATCAACCCCATGTTAATATTGTACTAAGATACCTTCTTCTTGTAACTCAGTGTTGTAATTCCCCTTCCTGCGCCATTTTGTAATGTAGGAATGCTAATAGACTAGCCATTAAATTACAAGTGTTCCTATACTTTTCCCATTGTATACTAGAGGGAAAAAAAATAGAATATTTCAGAGTAAAGCAGAAGCACATTTATGCCAATATGGAGGGAAGCATCATTGGTTACAGAACTTCAAAATTCATACACAAAATCAAGCACACAATGACTGGCATGTATTATATCGTGGTTGATTTTTTTTTCCCTCCTGTTATTGATTTTTTTAGTATATTAAAAAAATTGTCCATAAGTCTTGACTTTGCAACTTGTCCTTGAGCCTAAAATTTGTTTATGAAGAAAGCTGATAGTAGGAGAAGAGAATATTAATACAAAACGAATGTTGCTCGTCTGATTAAAAAAAATTATCCTCTTAAGAAAAGGATTTCTTTTTTCAACCTGTAATGCATAGGCTCATAATCCTACCTGTGCAAATCAATTGTGACATACTTACAGAAGAGATGTGGCATTCAGCAGGTTCTGACCAGTCTGGAGAACCGGTAGCGGAAATTCTCTGAGTAGTTCAGAGAACCAGCAAATACCGCCTCTGACTGGAGATTTTACAGTATCCTTCCCTTGCCACGCCCACTAAGCCACACCCACAGAACCGGTAGTAAAATTTTTTTGAATCCCACCACTGTTACAGATACATTCATCAGCATTCATATATACATAGTCGTCAGCTTATGACCAGTTGCTTAGCAGCCATTTGAAGTTACGGTGGACACTTCCCATCACCTACAATATGGTTCTGAAATTCTGATAGCTGCTCTCACCCACCAAAACCATCCTGTGATCACACATTGGGTACTCAGCAACCAACCTGCATATACCGCCATTAGCAGTATCCCATTGTTATATGCCTGTGGTTTACAGTTTTGCTGAAAATCAGTATTTACTTTGTGCTTTCAGGCAAAACTGGCACATAGCAAACAACATGTTCATTTTACAACCATTGCGTTCCTCTGAGTGCCACAGAAAAGATAAAAACGGAATCAGTCACATGGGTGAACTGTTTTACGACCATCATAACTTACTGTAATGGCAGGCTCCTATTATGGTCATAAACTGAGGAGTACCTATACACATCCGAGGCACACCAGCCGCACAACTACAAAATGCACTTTTTTCTCAAATTTGATGAACCATATCAAATGGCCTTTTAAAAGTATATTTGGATGCACAATTATCAATGTAAGTAGACATTGTTTACATACCAGCATTCTGTATTAGCTTTTCTGAACAATTTGATCTAAGGGGAAGATTGAAGGGATACAGATCTTAGCCACACAGATGTGAATTGCTGCTGAATGATTTTCCAGAACAAATGCTTTAATATGATTCAGAATGGCTATTTGGGTGCATTTAATGTCCATCACAGAGATATCTCAAAGGAGCCAAGTATGTATCCAATCTGGGTCCATCACACATAAAACCGCATTCCCCTCCAGGTCTGTGTTTGTGGGTGTAGGATTTTTCACGAACTTGCATGCTTGAAAAAGGCAAAACTATCTCCCAACAACTCAGGAAAAGTGGACCAAGAAGGTATCCAGTTATATTAAGATTACTGATCTTTCAGTTAATGTATCTCCATTGGCTTGGGAATATATCTGTTTGGACATTATAGTTTTGTTATATTGAGATGCTAATGAGACAGCAATCCCGTCTTCCAATGGAAGTCAGGAACCAATCCCAGATATTTGTGGCAGAAGTTGTCCAAGTTATCGTTTTGCTCCAGCACTCTTTTAGCATCCCCATTTGGTACATGCCATGGGGTTGTCCTCTGGCAAGGAACTTGAAAAGGAGGGCAGAGAGGCACACAGGCTTGTCCGAAATATAGCAAATCTCATTTACCATTAATAGTCTTGATTTGGATTGGGGGGAAAATAAAACCAGAATTTAGCTTGTAAGGCTTCAGTACCTCTGGAGCTATGCCGGTAAAACTAAGCAATGTTGTTGTATACCCGTACAACATCTACATGGTCCTCAAGGGCCTCTAACAACTTCACGGCCCCCTCCATCTCTGCGTCTGATAGCTGAGCATGGACAACTGGGATGAATTCAAGGCCAGCAGACAAGGAACAAAGGCCCAGCGACTCCAGTTTTTCACGTACTTGGTGCAAAGTAGACACAGCGGAAATAAACTAAGCGGTGGAGAAGAAGACAAAAGAAAGGGAGGGGAGAGATATTGTTATAGCCAGTGCCTAGAAATCTAGAAGACCTGATCAAACCATTTGAACCACGCACTGGAGTTCTCAAACGGGCTGGGTGGGTTTATACCCTTTGAGAGACTAACAAAATCCGCAGGAGTCAAACATTTGCAGAATTTACATATTTAGATCAGGATTGCTGTTATTACTTGTTCTGTGTGTAGAAACAATAGAACAACAAAGTTGGAAGGGACCTTTGAGGTCTTCTAGTCCAACCCCTGCTTAGACAAGAAATCTTATACCATTTCAGACAAATCTCTTTTTAAAAACTTCCAGCGTTGGAGCACTCACAACTTCTGGAGGCAAGTCGTTCCACTGGTTAATTGTTCTAACTGTCAGGAAATTCTTCCTAAGTTCTAGGTTGCTTCTCTCCTTGATTGTTTCCACCCATTGCTTCTTGTTCTGCCTTTAGGTACTTTGGAGAATAGCTTGACTTCTTCTCTGTGGCAGCACCTGAGCTATAGGAACACTGCTGTCATGTCACCCCTAGTCCTTCTTTTCATCAGTCTAGACATACCCAATTCCAGCAATCATTCTTTATATGTTTTCGCCTCCGGTCCCCTAATCTTCTTTGCTGCTCTTATCTTCCCTCTATTTCTAGAGTCTCAACATCTTTTTTACATCGTGGCAACCAAAATTGGATGGAATATTCCAAGTGTGGCCTTACCAAGGCAGTGGTATTAACACTTTACATGACCTTGACTTTATCTCTGTTTATGCAGCCTAGAATTTGTTTTTTGGGGCCGCTGCAGCATACTGCTGGCTCATATTTAAACGATTGTCCACTAGGACTCCAAGACCCCACTCACAGTTACAACTATTGAGCCAGGTATCGCCTATACTGTACCTGTGAACCAGTATATAAAGAAAGAATCTTGTTCACACTGAGCAGGAGTAAGTTGTAGCAAAGCTTGGAATGCATTTGGTGATGATCAGTTACCTATTGGCTGCACCTCTGTCCAGGTGAGAGGTTTCAGAGTGCTACTTTGCAGTGATCCAGCCCTATATTCCTCTGGCATGCATCTCCATGGTGGGTGTAGTATCTTGGTGGGATAGGGGTGGGCAAGAGCCACAATGTACAGGTAGTCCTCAACTTACAACTGATGGCTTAGTAACTGAAGTTATGACCTACTTGGAAACGGGGACATAGGATCTGAATCTGAAGTTCCAATGGTTGTCCCTCCTGCCCTGTGGTCACATTACATTTTATTGACAGTTTTGTTGCATTCACTTCTGCTTTTCAGTGAAAATGTTCAGCAATGAGCCCATTTAACGACAGCAGTGTTCGTTTAATGATATTCGCTTAATGACTGCTGCAAAAAGTATCATGAAATCATGTGGATCCCATGACCAGATAGTTTTACAACCATTATGATTTACAGACATAATGGGCAGGCTCCATTGTAACTTGAGAGCTACCTATAGTCTTGCACAGGGAACCATTTCTAAGCCATAGGAAATTTGATCAGTTGTACAAAGACACCCTTAATGCCAACTTATAATTCAGGGCAGGCAAAATTCTCTTGCCCCTTCCCTCTCCCCACTCATTTTTGTGGCCCACTGTCCCCTCCACATAGTGCCATTGAAACTCAGTGTCAAGCCAATGATTTTGTTATAAAGACCGCCCAATTTGACCTCAACTGTAATAATGATGGCACAATGGGCAATATTCTAGAAATTATATGGAAATTAGTTGCCATTTTTTTTTCACTTATGAGGGGGTTTTTTTCCTTCTCCTTTTCTCAGCCTACAGCCTTGGGTTTTTCTGGTGATCTCCCATTCAAGTACAAACTCAGCCAAGCTGTGTAAGCTTTGTGAAATCACTCAAAGCTTATTAGAAGTTTGTCCCTACTTTCTTGTTGGAACAACCAATTGGGACGCAACATTTATTTTTTTTAAGAAAAATTAAAGAGTGAAAATGTATGTGGCTTACTTTGCTAAATTTCAACCCACCCTTTCAACTTACCCTGAGCACCACCTTCTCATCCTCCTCTTCCTCTTCCTGGACATCTTCAGCTCCAGCTTCAATTGCCAAGTCAAGTGCCCGATCCAAGCTGACAGGATTGGTGGATTTGTCTTCCTTGCTGACAATCACAATCCCTTTTTTCTCAAAATGATTGTGAATCCCTTCAGTAATGCTCCCCCTGCAAGGAACCAAGTCTTTAGCCTAAGACAGGGTGTCAAACTTCATTTCATTGAGGGCCTCATCAGAGTTAAGTTTGACCTGGGGAGCTGGTATAGCCAGAGTGCACATGGCCAGCATGTCATCACTTGTTTCAGGTAGGTGGGCTGTGATTGCCAAGCGCTCTGCCAATGAAAATGGCCTCCTAAGCTCATTTTTAGGCTGCAACAGCCTCTTACAATTCTCTGTTGGTGAAAAGGGAGCCAGGGCGGGCTGCGCACGGCCCTCACGAGCTCCGTTTTCGCTGGCAGAGGCACCATGGGCCAGTCCTTTGCTGTTTCAAGGGCGATCCCGTGGGCCAGATCTAAGCACTTCGCAGGCTTGATCTGGCCCCCAGGTCTGGAGTTTGACACTCCTGGCCTAAGACTTTAGCAGTGGCTTGCCAGAACTTCTACAACCTCTGATATGGAAGGACTACTTACAGAAAAACCTAGTTCTTCCAAAGGCAAGGAACAAAGCACCCATATCTTCTTCAGCAAATCCCTGTTAAACTTGCATTCTCCTCCCCTACCTCTTGTAGCTAGCCAGCCAATACTGAGGTTGCACTAACCCGTTTTTGTTTAAAAGATATCGGATTTCATTGGAAGTCCTCTTTAAGTTGTCTGTCAGTATCTCAACATATAAGGATGAGCCACCTGGACCTCGGATGCCACAGAGGTGATAAATGGATTTCGTTTTCTCCTGCCAAAGAAGTTAACAATGATAACCATCAGTAACTCACAAAATCTTTACCATCACTTCAGCTTTCAAGTATTAAGTATATTGTCCTCATCTGTCCCTTTAAAGCAATTTAACAAAAGCGAGATCCAAATGCATTTGTTTATTTAAAAGATTTGGGTGGGCACCTATCTTAAACACAACTCTGGGTGGCAACAATGAAAGCAGTAACTCAAAATCATAAACCACAAAACCGTTACAAAAATGCAGCACTTAAGTCATCTCTTTGGGATGCCCCGCAACCACCTTAGGTATCTTCCTTCTATCCTAGCACCTGGGTAACAAACCAGCTCTTGGTGGTGTACCAAAAGGCTAAAAGGGAAAGAGTCTGCCAAATCACCAGAGGGTGTGCCTTAAAGTAGGATAGCCATGGAAAAGGTACCCTTCTGAAGTGCCACTAGATGGCAAGATTTCACGGAAGGGACTAGGAACATGCCCATGCTACCTATCTGATATGGTAGGGTAGGCAGCTATTCTCAGCAGGAGGCGGCATTGCAAATATCTGGGTCTAATTCCATGTATGGTTTTAAAGAGGTAACCAATACTTTGAATTGTACCTGGGAGGAAGCTGGGAGCCAGTGCAGCTTTAACAAGAGATGTAATATGCCAAACCTAAGGAACACTTAATATAGCACATGCTGCAGTTATCTAAACCAGTTATAACTTCCAGGTGTTCTTCAATACATCCCTTAAAAATTCCTTAAAGATATTTCTATGTTGTTTTTCTGCTCTACAAGCTCCACAAAGGAATGGGTAATTTAAGACAAATAAAAATAAAAATCAAAGCAAAAACTGGCTGTTTCTAGTAACTGTTTTGCCCCCAAATACAGATAGTTCTCAACTTACAACATTTCATTTAGTGATGTTCAAAGTTACAATGGCACTGAAAAAAGGGACTTATGACCGTTTTTCATAGTTATGAGTTTTGTAGCATCCCTATGATGTGGTCAAAATTAAGATGCTTGGCAACTGGTTCATCTTTATGACAGTTGCAGAGTCCCAAGGTTATATGATCCCCTTTTGTGACCTTCTGACAAGCAAAGTCAATGGGGAAGCCAGATTCACTTAACAACCATGTTACCAACTTAGCAACTGCAATGATTCACTTAATGACTGCAACAAGGTCGTAAAATAGAGCAAAACTCACTTAACAACAGAAATTTTGGGCTCAATTGTGGAAATAAATCAAGCACTACCTAGATTGCCTAGATTGTAATGTTTCTCTTTTTTGCCTCTGTTGCTGGCTCACAAAGGATTCAACAGGGACATTCAGAGGGAAGAGTGTGGGGGAAGGCACATTTGTTGTGATATATGTCTTGTATCCTGACCTAAGAATATAATTCTTATTTTGACAATGATGTCACGTGGCTTATCAATAGGATGACACCATCATCATTTTGGCATTGTCTTAGATTATATTGTACATCTTTGGCTACAGCCATCCTTTTATGTAGACCTCCAACAACTCAGGAACTTACCGCACCGGAGATGGCTGTTTCAATAGAGTTTTTTGGCATATTCTTCCTTCGGCACACCTCAATAATGTTGGCTAAATTGGTGTTAAGTTGTGGGTTTGATCCTCCTTCTGAAAAGGCAATGTAGAAAGATAGCAGGTCATTATCATTTGTTTAGGAAACACAACACTGCATTTTAGAGAACAGGAAATAAGAAAGATTTTTGTTCAGTTAGTACAAGAAAAGCAACAATGCAGATAGCAAGAAGTAAGGCTATACAAAAAAATAGGTGTGCTGAGTTCAACTATACATAATTAAGGATGTGCACACCATGGTTTCTTCAAATAGTTGTAATTAAGGAAGAGATAACATTAAGGACCCAGCCTAGTTTTAAACATAGAGCATCTTCTATTAAATCTGGGGAAAACCCTCTGAAGGGCTCATTTTATTTGTATAATTAAATCAAGGCAGCAAACATAAACAATACTCCTTCCTCCTCCTATTTTCCTCACAGCAACCCTGTGAGATGGGTTGGAGTAAGAGAAAGTCATCTAGTCAGTGTTTGTGCCTAAGGTGGGACTAGAACTCACTGTCTCCTAGTCTCTAGCCTGGTGTCTTAATTACGAGACCAAACTGTTCGATCACTGTTTCATCCTAAGTCTTAACTATCTTAGCAGAAAGGATTGTTCTGCTTACCAGAAAACAGCAATACATGTCACAACCCTGTCTTTTCTGCAAGTCCCTCACTCAGACAAGTTAGCACAACAAGAACCACACCAGGGGTGGGATTCAAAAATTTTACCACTGGTTCAGTGGGCATGGCTTGGAAGGTGCCCTTTGCGCAGGAGCAGAGGCGTTCCAACTCACCTCCTGCAAGCCTGCACTCTCCTGGTCACTTCATCAGCTGCCGCGAGTTACTCTGCAGTGCCACGCAAAGCAGCTGTGCTTCAAAAACAGAGGTTGACCATGGGAACTGGGGCAGGTGGGTGAGCCCAACAGCAGCACGGCGGAGAGAACTGATTCGGTCTTCACTGCTCATCGCCACTATTGGCTTGGCAGAACTGGGCCGAATCGGTAGAATACCATCAATGAACTACACTTAGCTAGGATAGGTTTGTCCAACAATTATTGCCTGGAATATGGTTTTCCATATGGTAAATCACAAACCACAAGCTGCTGGCTTCACACAACACACTGAGCTAATATCCAACATGATGGTTTCATATTATGGCTTAGCCACAGCAGTCCTTAGGAGCCTTCATTTTGATTATAAAAAAAACCAGTGAAATATTGGATCCGTACCCTTCACAGCAAAGCGGATCATCATGGTAAGTTTTTGGAAGACCAAGGAACGTGCAGCATCTTTAGGCCCCTTAACATTTTTGACTTTGGACCACTTGTTGTGTCCAGCAAGTATGGCACTGGAGGCATGGATGGCACAACTGGGATGATGGAAAAGCATCACACGGGATGGTCGAAGCAGAGGACTCAGCCGTGTGTAAATGCAGCCCACGGACATAACTGGATTGGCCAAAGACCTGGGAACAAAAGAGACTATGAAGGAACATTACCCTGGGAGCCATTTCAAAGAAAATATTATCTCTCTATATAAACAGGGTGGTGGTGGTGTCCTGTTAAATCAATCCTAATTCTTGGTGACCACAGCAACAAATCCACACAGGTGTCTTGATGACATTTTCAGGCGCAGCTTGCTGTTAGTTTTTTCTTCAGCTCGTGGGAGAATGACTGGGCCAAAGTCACCTAGCTGACTTTCATAGCTAGGACAGGACTGGAATGCAAAAGTCTCCAGGGTTCAAATACTGCCCCCCTTTAACCCCTTTACCAAACCTTTTCCAAAAGCGGACCCACACCACAAAAAATGGCTCAGTTATGAGTGGGATAATCACGGCTACCCTCCCCAAAAGATATAACCCACATATATAGTTTATCTGAACATTTCAGAAATGTAAATTTTGAAAGTTCCCCCTCTCAGGCCAACAGCAAAAAGCTTAAAACAACCAAACTTAATGATCTATTTATTATGTCCAAAGTGTTAGGAATAGGATAGCTATCAAAAGAACATCAAAATAAGGTCCAAATCCTTATTATTAATATTTTTAAAAAATGGGTTATACTTTCAAGGATCCTCTTCTTCGAAGGTCTGCAAACTTGACAGGTTTAAGAGTTGTGGGCTTCAACTCCCAGAATTCCTCCTCCAGTCATATTGGTGCAGGAATTCTGGGAGTTGAAGCCCACAACTCTTAAAGCTGTCAAGTTTGAAGACCCTTGATTTGTTGATTTGCTTTTTATTTCACACGTACAGGACAACGTCTGCAAGACGAGCCACGTTCCCCATTTCGGCATTTACCATTTATTATGGTAATGGCATAAACCTGCCTGCCCTAACCTTGGTTTCAATATGCCCGATTGGTCGAGGAAGAGAGTTTTAACCCTGCGATTATATACATAGGCGGAAAGACTTAAATGTCAGAGACGGTCGGGTTGGGGGTCTTCCATCATTTGCTGCAATTAGGCCATTATTCCGCCCTCTCTATCAGTTTTTCCCACTACCCTTACCTACCCACGAGTAACTTCGAAATAAAACCCCAGAATTCTGCAGAATCTTTCCGCTCGCAGCTCCGCCCCGTCGGGGGAAGAGCCTGAAATTAACTCTTTCTTCTCGGCAAGTTAATTTTCCAATGCCGATTCCCCCCCCTCCCCCGTCCTTTATTTCTTTTTCAATGGAAACTCACTCCCCAGTACTTCGCTTGGAAAGATCCCCTGAGCCGCTTTGCAAAGACCAGCGTTCCTTGCACTGAACCTTAAGGAGATGAGAGACAAGGGAGGGAAAGACCGGGAGGGAAAAGGAAAGCGAGTGACTTCGTGGGTGAAGTCACTTCCGGACTTGGGCCGCCTGGGCGAAGTGAAACGTCAGCGCATGTGCACAGTCCTCTAGCTCACAAGTATTTCACCGCTAGCTAGCAATGGGTGGCGTCTGCTTCGTTGCTCCAAAGAATAAATATCTTTCTTGCACCGCAGTTTCCTCTAATGGCAATTTTGTACATAGGAGTAGGCAATCGGTTGTCATTTGGATTACAATTCCCATAGCATCTGACAATGGGGAATGCCGGATGGGGATTACTGAAGTAATAAAATTACTGGTGGACCCCAGGTTCTCTGATATCTCTGCAGCTCATGATATGCCATGAGCAGATTTCCAGACAGGGGTTGCTCGGGGGCAATGCTGGGTAGTGATGTGCAAAATGTTAAGGTTTTTCTTCCTCCAGATATGTTCTCTCTCTCCCCACTCCCCATTTAATACTTCTTTAAGTTGGCTTCCTGGTATATTTCATACCTTTCCTGCCTTACAATGGCATAAAATGCTACACTGTTAATTTTTTGACACATTTTTAAGGGGTGCAAATAATGTGTTCAAAAGCCACAAAGGCTGTGTAAGAATACAGTCTTTAATGACAGGCTAAGCATCACTTTTTAAAATCACAAATGAAAACATTACAGTCTATTTGCTTAAAATTCTGTTTCTCAACCTTGACAGCTACAGTATAAGCCCTGTGGATTTCAATTCCCATAATTCCCCAGCCAGTATACTGGGGTTACTGGCCTCCAAGATGCGCTTGTCCTTCTATTTGAAATCTTTCCTTTAATTGAAATACAGTAATTCAATAAGATTGCAATGATTCTTTTCAGAATAACAAGAGTTGGAAGGGATCTTGGAGGTTTTCCAGTCCAACCTCCTGCTCAAGGAGAAAACCCTATACTGTTTCAGACAAATGGTTGTCCAATCTCCTCTTAAAAACCTCCAGTGATGGAGCACCCACAATTTCTGAAGGCAAGCCGTTCCACTGGTTAATTGTTCTTGTTAGGAAATTTCTCCTTCATTCTAGGTTGCTTCTCTCCTTGATTAGTTTCCATCCATTGCTTCTTGTCCTGCTTTGGAAAATAGCTTGACTCCCTCTTCTTTGTGGCAGTGCCTCAAATATTGGAACACTGCTATCATGCCCTGCTCCTTCTTTTCAGTAGACTAAACATACCCAATTCCTGCAACATATCTTCATATGTTTTGTCTCCCCCATCATCAATGTTGCTCTTTTCTGCAACCTTTCCAGAGTTTCTATTTCTTTTTTATAATGTGGTGACCAAAATTGGATGCAGTATTCTTTAGTTTCCACCAATACATTTCATACAAACCTGTTACATAATTTCCCCATTTTTTTTTTTTTAAAAAAGAAGAATGGAGAAGAATTATCTTTGATGACAGGCAATAAAAACTTATCTGGGATGTGACTGATAGTTGTGCTAGCTTAATTTTTTATGATTCATCTCTAACTTTCAGATCAGAAATGTCAGTAGCTTAATATATTCTTTGAATGTTTGTTCTTTAGATTATTCAAAAAAGGTAGCTTATTACTTATCCCAATCAATATAGCTACTAGACTCATTTAGTAAGAACTATTAAACAATACAGTTGTAGTCTATGAATATTCTAACAATACATCATTGTAAAAATCACACTGAGTATGTTTCATGTTTTTCTTACAACTTGCATTTTTTTTCTGTGTGCAAAGCAGTAGAGGGGTGTTTCCCTTTAGAATACTCAAAAAAGTTAGATTTCAAGAGAATGAATTTTCATGTACTGTTGTAACTATGTATCATTGCAACTATGTATCATTCATGTGTTTGCAACATTGTATCATTCACATGTAATCATTAACTTCTGTCTCTTCAGTGACCTTTGCAAGGCACGTACAGGGGACAAGGAGCTAGACGATTGTTAATAAGCTTATCCACATTGTAAATAATCTGTCCGGTATGCAGCTTTGTAAACATGCACATCCTGATGAGATTACCATGTTTGACTTGAGCTTTTTGATTAAATCATTTTCTTGTAAAAAAGCACAATAAAAGAGCGTGTGCCAAGACATTCGGGGCGCGCTCATCAAGAGGAAACCTCACTTCCTGTCGTTTCTCTTCCCTTCGTTCCCTATCATGAGCCGCCCATCAGATGCGGGATGGCAGATACCGCAATGTGCAATACACAGAAACAAATACCTTTGCAAAAACCATAGTGAACAAAAAAAAAGTATAATTGAAATTTGTTTATTGGACTTGCAGCATGAATTATCCATGGCTAACTGAACTATGATTTACAGAATTCTTTCAATTGCTTTGATTTACACAGTACATTTCACTGTAAAGTACCATACTGTACTAAAGTACTGTAACCATTAAAAGCTAAACGTATTCAATATATTGAACCAAGTAGCCAAGAAAATTATAGAAACTATTTTAACTCCCTACCTCAATTAAAAACAACATTACA
Organism: Hydrophis major; assembly: GCA_033807585.1. Lineage (NCBI taxonomy): Eukaryota > Metazoa > Chordata > Lepidosauria > Squamata > Elapidae > Hydrophis > Hydrophis major. The sequence continues at coordinate 23,924,330 of CM066343.1, read as the reverse complement.
ATTGCAAATCCTGAATTCATTTTATTCCTAAAGTAGTTCTATTCTCTAAACTTGGCTATTGACTATTTTCTTGGATTTCAGACAGTGGTGGTATTCTCCTGGTTCGTCCTGGTTCTGGTGAGCCAATAGTGATGATGAGCAGTGGAGACCAAACCAGTTCTCTCCACCACTACCACTCTGCTGTTGGGCCCACCCACCCGCCCACGTTCTGACATTCACCTTTATCCTCTGCTTTTGAGGAGCAGCTGCTTTGCGCAGCATAGTAGAGTGCTGCACAGCAGCTACTGAAGCAACTGGGAGAGTGCAGGCTTGCAGGAAGTGAGTTGGAACGCCTCTGCTCCTGTGTAAAGTGTATGTTTGGTGCACGTGCACATACAAAGTGTATGCATACACACAAAGCATGCCCACCAAGCCATGCCCATTGAACCAGTAGTAGAACTTTTGGAGTCCCACCACTGATTTGGGGGTAATAAATCTTGCTATCTTACACAAGAGAAAGCAGAAATGTCTATCTTAAGGGTTTCTATATTATCCAAGGATACATTTCCCATTCTTGCCAGAGGCTTCATCAGATAGGAAGCATAATCCTGCAGATAGGTGAAGGAGACATCCTGACAGCTAGATGCAACACAAAAGACCACAAACAGAGGTTTGAAACAGAAATCCCATACTCCTTTCACAATTTATTCTGCTTTTTTCCCCTGTCCGCATATTAACTATTCATTTTTCTTCCCAGAGGGGACTGAGTAGTGTTATTTTGTCACAGGAATTAAAAAAGAGAGAGATGTTGATGGAGCAGTATAAACCAGTGTGTTTCTCAATCTGGGGAACTTTAAGGCATGTGGACTTCAACTCCCAAGAATTCCGCATGCTGGGAAAACTGATATAAACTGTATGTGGGTCTATTATATTAGACATAGAAAGTGTTACTCAGATTTTTAGATTGATGCACTAATATCAGGAAGGAATGCATAAGTACAGGTAATCCTTAATGTATGACCACAATTCGGACTGGAACATCAGTTGCTAAGTGGTGCAGTCATTAAGTGAGTCATGTGACTGGATCCAATCTTATAATCTTTTTACTGTAGTTGTTAAGTGAAACATATGGTTAAGTGAATCATGTGGTCATTAAGTGAATCTGGCTTCCCAGATTCACTTAATGACCATGTTATACTTTGACTTTGCTTGTTGGAAGCGGGCTTGGAAGATTACAAATTATGTTTATGTGACTGCAAGATGCTGCAAATGTGATAATTGTGAACTGTGGCTAAGGGCCCAAATTGTGATCACTTGATCATGGGGATGATGTGTTAGGAATCTGTCCACCAATTAGTTGGGTTGGCAATATATACACCAACAATGTATGTTTGTAGCTTTAAGACAAAATCACTGTGTTGATTTGTACTATATTCCGAGTGGTTGCTTGTGTTGTGAATTGCCATAAGAGGGAGCTAGAGATCATAGCTTGTTCTCTCTGACATTCTGTCTCTCTGACATTCTGTTGGCTATCTAGGGTTCTCTGTTGTGCTTATACTTTGATATTTTTGTTTACTGTAAATGACAAAGGCAACCGATAAGAAGACTTTGTAATTGAATATTCTTTGGACTATAAAATGTATATAACCTGGACTGTTTATTGGACTGTGCTATTTTTTAAAGTAAATTTTAACTCAATTTAGTGTAACTGTATGTGGCTGAATAATTATTCATAATTACTCCCATAAACGTTTCCATGTGCATATCCTTGTTACTCAAGGGTTATTCTGTACATATCATAACATGATGAAATGATTGTAACTTCAAGGATAAGTCATAAAAAGCCATGATGGTGCAGTGGTTAGAATGCAGTACTGCAGTACTATTTCTACTAACTGCTAGCTGACTACAATTTGTCAGTTCAATTCTCTCCAGGCTCATCCTTTCATCCTTCCGAGGACAGTAAAATGAGAACCCAAACTGTTGGGGACAATATGCTGACTCTCTAAATCACTTAGACAGGGTTTGTAAAGCACTGTGAAGCTATATATAAGTCTAAGTGCTATTGATATTGCTAAATTACTTTTTCTGAGGCCTTAATAACTTTGAACAATCTTTAAATGAACAGTAATAAGTCAAGGACTACCTGTAGTATCAGATACACTGTACATATCTATTGTACAATATAATATATTGTAGCCACAGACATCCAGTGCTGATAAACTAATTAACACATGCAATCTGTCTTAATCCAGAAATTCCAGTCCTCATAATTTTCAGCAACTACTTTTTCTCCTCCCTGGACAAGATTCCACTTGACAGCCTGGTGTCTTTCAGGAGTATAACATGCATATCGCCTTTTGAAATTCCCAATCTAAACCTGTGATTCCAAGTATTGCTTGTAGAAATGAAATTTCAAAAGGAGGTTTCTCTGCCATAATGGAAAAACCTGTTTCATACATTATAAAAGGACCTGGGAAAACTATCCATCTACATACATAGTGCACAAACACATTTATGTGAACATTGGCAGTTGCATAATTGAGTAAAAAAGAAAGTATAAATTAACACTGTAATGGGATTTATAAGACCAAAAATTATTATTAGATAGATTACTATGCAAAGAGCTAATTGTAGCTTCAGTTAGTAACTGTGGCAAGTAACTATGCCATTTCTATTAGAAGTCAAAAATATGAACAGAAAAAAAGCTCCCATTGAAATCTATCATATACTGAGCTCATTCATAATATAATAGTGGTGGGCAAAACACAACTAACAGAAACTTACTGTAGAAAGCAAAGAAGGTGACACTGGATAGAAGATATACAGGAACTGTTATGTAAGCAAAACAGGGTGGAAACATTTTTAAGGCTGGAACAGTCAAATGACATTTAGAAGTAACTCAGGCAGAAATCTCCTTAATTTATTGAACTATAAGGTAGAGGGGGAGTCACTGCACCCCCAGACTTTCTATTATTGTAATATAGTCAATCTCAATAAAAGTAGTTTTAATCTTCCTGTAGTATTGATTTCCTGGTCTCGTCCATCTGGGCTGACACCTATTAAATGAACTATGATTAAAATGAATTTTGCAAGAGTGCTGGGGAGTTTGCAGGGTGTGGTTAAAAAACCTAGTTGGCATGAGGTTGCAACCGAACTTCTATTTTTATGTATGTTGTGTAAAAAATACATGTGAAGCACATGTATCAGCCATTAAAAAGAGTGAAATTTCAATCACATCTTTGTGGCCACCATCTTGACTTTAGTATCAGCTTGGTCAAATTGTTTGGCATTAAAATGATTCATTCATCTATTCTGGTATAGAAGAGATTAAAGGTGTAATTTCTAGAGAGCAGATGGTAGCACAGAAACATAAAAGCTCATCGCTATTGTATTTCTCTCTACATCAATAAGAGAAGTTATCTTTATCTTTGAATAAATTATAATATGAATAAAAACTATTAAGAATAGAGGATTGCTCTAAAGGATAACATGAACTTGAAATTGAAAGTCTAAAGATGATGTAATGCAGAGGTCTCATTCTCATGGCCCGCGGGCCAATTGCCGCCCACAGGATGATATCCTGTGGCCCGCACCGTGATATGAAAGTATAATACCAGTGTATAATATAAATATAAAGTATAATATAAAGTATAATATTATGTGGCCCAGCCTCACCCAGCCTCTGCCTCCAGCGGCCCCCAGGTAAATTGTGTTTGAGACCCCTGATGTAATGGCAATACAATATGTTATGGAAAGTCAATTAATACAATGTTAATGTAAAGCCAAGAGGAAAAGACTATTGATATTGTGCACAAGACATATGTACCAACTGACACACTGTATAATGGAAAAGGAGGTTTTATTTGTTAAGTTTGTTGTGAAAAATAAAATATTTTTTTAAAAAATGATGAGAGGGGTTTGCAAGTTAGAAGCAATATACAAAAAGTAGTTTGATGTGATTACAGATCATTTACTAGATGAAAAGAAAATGGAAAATCTGAGTATAAACATTGCTTTCAAAAACAACTTAATACAGGTAGCCCTCAACTTACGACAGTTCAGTGATGACAACACTGAAAAAGTTAAGTTATGACAACATTTAAAAGAGTGACTTAGATTTGGTCCTTGTACTTACAGCATCTCCATGGTTACTTGAGCAAAATCTGGGCACTTGTCAATCAGCATGTATTTATGACGGATGCAGCATCCTGGGGGTTCCTGACAAGTAACATCAATGAGGGAACCCACAGGTGCTTTTTCAAGAGGCAACTGGGTTTTGTTTTTCTTTGAAGATGTTTCACTTCTCATCCAAGAAGCTTCTTCAGCTCCAGTTACCTCTTGAAAAAGAACTTTTGGGACAACCATGACCTGGATGAGAATCTCCATAGTGACTAATCAATGGAGGAAGCCAGATTTGCTTAAGGACTGCATGGTTTGTTTAACAGATGCAGTGATTTGCTTAACAACCATGGTAAAATGATTGTAAATTCAGGCATGACTCACTTAACAACTGCCTTGCTTAGCAACAAAAAAATTCTGGTCCAGTTGAATCATAAGTTGAGAGTTACCTGTAACTATGTTCTGTCTTGCTCTACCAAATTTACTTTCCAAGGAGCAGGGCTAAGAAAGGCCTTTTGCACAGGATGGGAAGAAAACTTAGCCCAGTAACGTCTGTACCTATCTCCAGATTTTCAAAGGCATTGAGATGGGGAGTGGTTTTGCTTACAAACAGAAAGTACATTTACCACAGAAATGAGCTTTCATAATTCAGGCCTCAAATTGACAACTATGATAGATATAACTGATCTTTTAAAATGTATATATCATTTACTGTACTACTCCACACCTAGGAAGATGTTTTTAATGCATATTTCCAACCTAGTCACTAAGCAGTAGATGGCAGCCTTAGGACTTTAAGGAACAACACAGCATGGACTTCCAGGTGATGTCACGATGAGACCAGAAGCAACAGACAGAGATCTCCATGCCTACGCTAGCTTCTCGCTGCATGTGGGCTCCGGATAGAGCCAAAAGCCGCCTTGGAGGGGTGGCAAAGCTAAGGAGAGGCACCCGGTGAGGTTCCGAGGGAGAACGCAACTCCCTTGTGGAAACCCCAAGCTTGGTCTCTATGCCACAATGGAGAGAAGAGTGGGCCAAGATGGCCACTACAGTGTTGGGACAGCTGAGGAACATCTAAGCACAGTGCTGGAGTGGAGATTGGGAAGGGTGCCTGGAGAAGGGTGAGAAGAATCAATTTTATTTTTACCTACCCCAAAAAGACTATAACAGAGAAGATTATAGAATTGTTGGCTTGGATGACAGAAGAAGAATTAGGAAATATAAACAGTTTAAAATTTTAAAATTTTAAAAGGAATAAATTTGGAAAAACACTAATTCAGAATTGGCGATTGGACAGGATTTTGCATGGGAAAGCATTAATCTGAATGCTGAAAATAATTGTTCTAAAAGAGAAATAATGTTTTTTTTTTAAAATTTACATTTTAGATTTTTAAAAATTGGTGAAGCTAATTTAGAGAAATAGGAAAAGGGTGGCTGTGAAACTGGATTAAAATGCCACTTGTTGATGAAAGAAAAATCCTGCAAATCCCTTCAAACTAACACTTTAATCAAAAGAAGAAATTAAAAAGGAATAAAAGAAAGACACTACAATAAGACTCCTGGAAGCTGAAATATATTATAACTAAGGAATACAAGAGGATATTACCCATAGAATTATTGGTGATTTGGATTGATTAACATTGGGAAATAAAGATTTGAGAATATTGATATTAAAATAGAGACACTAGTTCAAATAAAATAAAACTTACTGGATACTGGACAATTGGAATAATAAGTAATACAAAGATGAGTGAAATATGTAAAAAAATAAAGATGGACCTTCAAGCCATGAATGAGATGTGGGACAGAATGTTCGATTTATGCACAAAAATACAAAACATAGAGAAAAAATCGGAAATGGTGACGATAGCAGAAGAAGAAAAAACAAAGAAGGGTGAGGAACTAGAAGAAAGAGAAACCAATGAAACAGAACAAAAGAAGCAACAAATAATACAAAAGAAAAAAAGAGAAATTGAACTTGAGATATTAATGATAGATGCAATAAATAAGGGGAGGGGGAATACTGAGATTGGAATGCTGATAAATGAAATGGTTAGGAAATTACAGAAAGGAGATCAGAAGAGGGTGGGGATAAACTTTGAGAAATGGGAGAAAAAATATCAGAAAATGATAAAGAATAGAGGAAGGATTATGGCAAAAAGCCCAAAAGATGGTAGAAAATGGGAAGTAAGCAAAGAAACAACGAATCAATATAAAAGGGAGACTTAGAAATAATGGTTAGAAATGGAAAAGAAGGGATATTTTAGCAGTAAAATATGTAAAATAGAATCTGAGGAACTTCGAGTAAGAACTAGAATAAGAAGAAGAAGAAATAATTAAAATGGAATAGATATGAAGATAAGAATTTATAGTAGATTAATCAAGTGAGATAGATAAATGTATATGGAAGATAAAAGTGACCAATATTTAAGATATGAAAGGAAATGTTATGTGGAGCTCGACATAACCATATAGTAGAATAATATTTTTAATGAATTATATATTTTGTTATTCATATATATAAGGTAACGAGGTTATAATGTTATAAATTTGATACTATTGGCTAAAAGAAAATGTATTTGGATAAAAATGAAATGTTAGCGCCATGATGGTGAACCTATGGCACGTGTGCCACAGGTGGCATATACAGCCATTTGTGCGGGCACGTGAGCCCCAAGCAAACTTACTTCACTGCATATGCCTCCCAGTTGATTTTCGGTCTGTTTGAGGCCTTTTTTGGCCTTCCAGAGGCTTGAGGGAAATCTCTGCAGCCTTTGCAGGCCTCAAAATAGGCTTTTTCATCATTTCCAGGCTGCAGAGGCTTCCTTCAAGCCTCTGGGTGGCTGTAAAAGGCCTTAAACAGCCCTAAAATCAAGTGGGAGGTGCAGTGCAAGTGAGGGGGGGAGGAAGGGATTGCGCCCACATGTGCAGGTGGTGGTGGGCCGCATGCATTGCCTTCTGGGTGGTGGCATGCAAGCACAATTTTTGGCACAGGACCCCAAAAAGGTTAGCCACCACTGTATTAGAGGGAAGGGAACATATAGAAAATAAAATATATGCAACAGTGGCAAATGTAATATTGGGGTGGGGGGACATAATAGGGGATAATGTAAATTAAGATGAAATTTTGAATGGTCAATGAATGGTATGAATAGATTAAATTGCAAACATGGTGACCATAAGAATATATGATAAAGGAAGTTAGAGATTGATTAGAATGTTTCTAATGAATTAAATATTTTGTTATCCACTTGAACAAGGAAATAAGGATATATTGTTATATTGTTGGCTAAAGAAAATAAGATGGACAATATATTTGCATAAAAATGAGAAGTTAGAGGGAAGGAAACACATAAAAACATATGTAATAATATTGGAAAGGGGATTTAATAGGGGATAATATAAATTAAGATGAAACATTGAATGATCAATGAAATGATATGAATAGATTAAACTGTAAACCTGTTGAATATAAGTATATGATCAAGGAAGATAGTGATTGATTGACTGATATAAAGTAATTCATAGAATATAAAGAAGAAAAATTGGTATTAAATAATGATGTGATGTTAAAAAGCTGTATCTGTGACTATGGATATGGCTGGTTTAAAATGTAAAACACCTGGAATCATACTATTCTCTCAAATATGTATTTAAATAATTAAAAAAATTTTAACAATTTTTTTTTTTTTAAAAGAAACAACACAGCAAAAACTTCTGCAAATGTTTCCCCAGATTCTCCAGTGATGTTGCAGTCTCTCTTTCATCAAAGGAGAAGAAGGAACTGAAAAATGGCAATGCATTTTAGTGTTGCTAGAATAAGAGTCAAATATTATTTTGGGGGGGGAAAATCAGTGGTTTTCAAAGTTCCTTGCCTGGTTGATTGTCACATTGGGGAGAAGAATCTTTTAGCATTCAGCAGTTGGCTAATCAGCAAAGGATGTGTGGATTGGATTAAGGTTTGTGGATTACATTACTACTCCACAAGGAAATGCAAAGTGAGGAGTTAGTTACATCAGAATTGGGAGTGAAGGCAGAAGGGAGAAAAAAACCCCTGATGCGTCAGTCTTACGTCTTCTGAGTGACAGGCTTTTCTGCCTATCTCATACTTAATTCAGTGGTTTAAAAATAGCCTCCAGATGTTTATAATTGGATAGCCACAGAGCAAGAACAGCCCATTTGAGCAAATAGGACTGTGAGAAAAGACACAGCGAGATCTAAGGAGCAGACGCCAAAAGACAGCAGAAGAAGAATCCGGACAATTGGTGGGCAAGAGGAAATCCAGAAGGTTTTGTGCAGGTCGAAGAAATAGCTCGGTAGGGTGTCTAGAGGAATGTTGCACCACGTATAGGTGTGACCTCAGAGGCCAGGGAAAGTGAAGAGAGAATATTTGTGGATCTATGGGGTACAGGAAGAAGATTTCATAGAAGGAGCAGGAAGAGAGGCATTGGCAAAAAAAATCTGGGTAAGTCAAGGAATCCCTTCAGAGGAGTAGGAAATAGGACAAGGTAGGTTGTTTGATTGTGAGTCATGAATATATTATGTCATAGATTTCATTTTTTGATGTGGATTATGAGGCAAAGTACATGTAGGATATGGTGGTCTGCTGACCCCAAAAAGCAGAGAGGGGGCTGCGGGCTGAAAAGGGTGGGGAGGAGTTAGGCAGTGAGTTGGCTGGCTGAGCTCATTTCTCCATGAAAAGATGGACCTTGATCCAGAACATGTGTATTAAAAAAAACACATACACTCACAACCACAAACAGCTAGTGGCCAGGTTCCTCTAAGCTTGACATATACTTCTACCTCTCAGAAGGGATGAAAGTTGCTGTAAAAGATGGCACCTAAGCAGGTCTTGAGGTTCTGGATTGGAGATGATGGGAAAGTCTTGGTTCTCTTAGGGAAGAAGAGGCAGCTTTGACAAAAGACAATGCTGCATCATGATGAAACCGAAGCAGCTACCACAAAAGGAAGGAAAATGAAACAACTGCAAACCCTTTTTAGGTGCCTTATACCCAGTATATGAATGGGAAGGCTGGTCTGGTGTAGTGGTTAAGGAACCAGGCTAAAAACCAGAAGATGGTGAGTTCTAGTGCCACCTTAAGCATGAAACGTGGCTGGGTGACTTTGAGCCAGTCACTCACTCTGAGCCTATGACATTAGGCTTGGGTGACAAGCTGGTTGGTCAATTTCTGTTGCAACCAATAGATCAACACATTCAATAAAGCTCAACTTTTGGGGGAAAATATCAGGAAGAAAAAGAATAAACAGTATATTAATAATAAGGAACAATATAGGCCAGCATATTAAATGCAAGTGATTCTCTGTTCTGAACTCAGCCGGCCTGTGGCAAAGCTGCAAATTGAGGCTATGTGCAAAGATTCCTACAATGCAAAAGGCCCTGTCCCTAAAGGGGAAACAATAGATGACTACTAATTCTCTCCCCGCCCCCCCAACCTAGAATTTTGACTGATTTAATTCTTAGCAGGATTGCAGCTATTGTATCTCTTCTTTTGCCTGCCTGATTGTAAGTCTGGTCATTTCCTCTGATGAATCAGCCACAGCCATGCAGGTTGGAGAATCTGGATCTCAGTTCTAAGACTACAGTTGAGGAAGGTTCCTCTGCAACAGGGAAAGGAAATCCGCGATACCCACAATATCGAGGTAGTCCTTACAGCCATAAGTGAGCTCTGTAATTACAGTCATAAATTGTGATGGTTGTAAAGTGAGTCCCACACATCCATTTCTAATTTTATGATATATATATTTTTGTGACATTTGACAAGGGAACCCATTGTAAATGCCGGGTTTCTGGCAAAAATGTCGTAAATCATGGTCACATGACCACAAGGGGCTTCAAATGGCCATACATACAAACTTTGTCAAGTGCCCAAAATGCAGTCATGTGACTGTGGAGGGGTGGGCGACATTAGAACTTCAAAACTGGATCATAGCTCACTTTTTGGAGGTCCATCCCCTGAGGCCAGGGGTTCTGTCCATTCAAACCTGACTTCTGAGATTAGAACAAGGCTGGCTTTACCAACCCCAAATATTCACAAACGTTGCCAGAGGCAGGTTCTGATGCAGTAATCCATATTTCATGCTGTTTGTGGAGAGACTTTTGAAACCTTGATGTTTCAATACATTGAATCAATAAAGGACATTCCACTTCAGGAGATATTTAACGGTCAATATTGGAGTGGAACTGGAGTGAACCAGAAGTGGTATTGAGCAGATTCTGAAGAGTTCTGGAGAACTGGTAGTGGAAATTTTGAGTAGTTCAGAGAACCAGCAAACATCACCTCTGACTGGACATTTTACAGTATCCTTCCCCTGCCACACCCACCAAGCCACACCCACAGAACTGGTAGTAATTTGAATTTGAATCCCAGATATAATAGCTGCAGGATTAAGATCTGTTTCACTTAGTGTCTCACTTTTTCCAAACTTGTAATCTATTTCAGCACCTGTATGCATTGTTGTTGTTGCTATCAGCAAATGCTAACATTTTAACCCTTTACCATGATAGTTGAATGGTTGGTGAGTATTGTAATTCTATAAAATTGTTTCCTTGTGCCTAATTTATGTGTTTGGATACATTTTTTAAAATGTGCTGATAGTGCCATAAAATCTAGAGAGTGAGTAAAATCGCAAGGCTTTATTCTGGTACACACACGTACACACGCACACACACACACATGTATGTATGTATGTATGTATGTATGTATGTATGTATGTATGTATAATTCTCAGAGATTGCCTGGATGAGTCTCTGTAGTTGTCTTGGAAAGCTTCGCAGAAGTAGTTTGCCATTGCCTCCTTCCCACGGGCTGAGAGAATGTGACTGGCCCAAGATCACCCAGCTGGCATTGTGCCTAAGATAGGACTGGAATTCATATTTCCCATTTTCTAGCCTGATGCCTTAACTATTGCACCAAACTGTCTCTCATGTATAGATTAGGTGGCTTCATATTAAAATAGCAATAGCACTTAGATAGCCCTCTCTAAGCGGTTTACAGAATCAGCATATTGCCCCCAACAATTTGGGTCCTCATTTTACCCACCTCGGAAGGATGGAAGGCTGAGTCAACTTTGAAAAGGTGAGCTAAACAAATTTCTTCTAAATTTCTAGCACTAATTTTCCATCACGAAGGGGCAAGTAGGTGCCAGCCTGATTTCTCCTGAAATAAGTACCTCATCCTGAAATTTTGCACCTGAAAGTTTAGTTGGGAGAAACACATGATTGATATTCAATTTTAAATAGTCTTTCTTCAATATGGTGTGATCCCGCAAACAATATTTGCAAGTAATACTTAATTTATATATCATCTTTTTAACCTGATTAAAAAAAACACCTTGTACTACTAGAAGAGCCTTAAAAGGGTTGGAAGATATCAGTGGTTAATAAAATAAAAATTCAAATGATTTAAATAAATAAAAATTGACCAATTCACTACATCCTGCCTATCCAAACTCTCCATGGAAAGGAGATTCTGATTTGTTTTTGCTTTTTATTTCCTGGACATTCTGATGCTAAGCTGTTCTCTGAAATTAGGAGAAATCTTAATTATGTAACCAATAAGCTTTTGACTTCCCCATCCTCTGTTTAGAAAGATTCCTTGGAAGCACTGCGATTTCAGGCTAGAAGGCTGCCGTATCTCTTGGTCCTTCTGTTATCACAAGTATTTCACAGCCAACTTAAGTACTGGCAAATTATTTATTGGCTCTAGAAGACTGCATTGATTGTTAAGCACATCTCAACAGCTTCTTGGAAAGTTGTTTAGATCCAAGTCACTGGCTTCTTGGAAAGCTGAAGACAATAGCCACTACAATGGAGATTGGATTAACCTTTGACAGGAAGACCCAATTACAATCAACGTCTAAAGAGACTTACCATTCTACAAATGCAACTGAACTATCAAGTTTAGTGCATTGTGGGAATACCAAAGAACTGCTCCATCAGATGACATCACAGGAAGGTCCTCCCAAAACATCTCAATGCTGGAAAAATGCTGGGAATGGGTCATCCCTTGTGGTCACTCAAGTATTGCAATCAATGAGCAGCCAGTCATGTCCAAATGCCACAAACTATGAAAAGCTGCAATCTAATGAAACAGATAGTCCTTTGAAGAGCTCAGAGCTAGCAACTTCATCTGAAGAGGTTGTGGCGGGTGCAGATACTGTTCCTGAGGTTGTGCCACCCTTGTTCTTTCCACTGAAAAACACATGGATGCTTCAACTCCACTTAGAGGATGACATTGAAGACTACCTGGAGGGATTTGAGTCCGTGGCCTACACCAACCGTTGGCCCAAGGCAGAGTGGGTTGCTAAACTGAAGCCATATCTGAGCCGCAAAGCTCTTCTAGCCTGCAACATCTTGGAACGTAGTCTTGCTAATGACTATGATGTGGTCAAAGAGCGCATCCTGCACCAATATGGTATCACAAGTGAAATGCAACGCCAGTGCTTCAGGCAGTTCCGATACCAGGAAGCCAAAGGCCCCCAAGAAACCTGCCAAATTCTCCAGGCCCTTGGACAGCGCTGGTTGAAGCCGGAAAGGCACACCAAAAAGCAGATTTTGGAGTTACTAATACTGGAGCAGTTTCTCACCATCCTGCCCCCAGAAATACAAGACTGGGTTCGAGGATGCTGTCCAAAGACTTGTGCTCAGGCTGTGGATCTTGTTGAAAGTTTCCAGCTGGGAAATGAGGTGAGAGGGATGTAAGTGGTGGAAAAACAATTTGATGTAGGAAGCTGCTGAGTTTAGTTGTACAGGTGGTAGTCCTTGAATTACAATCACAACTGAGCCTGGGAATTACGGTCTTAAGTTGTGATGGGGCATGACCAAATTTGAATTTCTGAACTTTTTCATGGAGGTTCTTAAATGAGCCTGTTGGTCACTATAGGTAAATCTAAAATGCTGGTTTAAAAAAAAAAACTGTTGTAAATCTTGGTGATGAGTGCTGTCAATAGCTGTAAAAATGTCCTAGTTGCCAAGAGCCCAAAATGCAGTCATGTGACTGGGGGGGAGACACCAACATGTTGAAACTAGTTTGTAAATAGCTTTTTTGGTGGGGGGTGTCCATCATAATTTCAAATGGTTGCTAAACAAGTGATTATAGGTTAAGGACTACCTATATCAATATGCTAAATACCTGAATGAACGGATGCAAAGCTAGGTTGGAAAATGTAAGATTATCTAGCTGTTAGAACTCTCTTAATTTCCATCACCCCACATTAGTTGACTCTCTTCAATATAATGGCAAGGGTGCTTTACTCATTTGCAGGCATACCCTATCTGGGCTGTAAAAAAATCCAGACACCATTAGATGCCAGCAGTGAGGTCCGCAAAAGCCTTGTTGCCAGTAGTTGTCTAGATTTGGCAGCCTGGATATGGTAAATTTCACTGATGTCAAATTTCCCTCATTCATCTGGTTCACTACACAGGTGAGGGGAATGAAGATCAGGTTGAGGCAACTGTTGCAGCTTTGCAAATAGAAATAGAAACTATATGATGGTTTTGAGCCATTGATAATAGGCACTTTATTCTTGTCATTTGTTAACCAATTGTCAGCATTCTAACTTAAATCTGCATTTTGCCTTTTCCACATATAAAAAATGTGTAGCTTCTCTTTCTGTTTGCAAAGTCACAACAGTCACCTCAATGTGATGGTGCAGGCAATGTTAAGATTCTTGCCTCTAAGACCTCTAAATTGGCTCATGTGGTTATTGAAGAAAACTCACAACATGTATTATAGCTTTTAATAAAACTGTGTAATAGTTTTGGCACCAGATTGGGAATCAATATGTCTCTGCATGGTCATTATATAGTATAATGCATGCAGGAAATAAGTGTATTTGTTTATTTTATTTATATATCATATTTATAAATCACCCATGATCTCCTTCATAGAGCGCTCCTGAGTGGTAAAATTGTTTCTTCTACATTCCTTGTAACATTTTGAAATGGGTGAGGTGGCTATGGGAGCTGTAAGTACTTGTCAGACCTAAGATGAAATCCAATTGAATCCAGTTCTTTAGTTAGTTTGATATAAAGTTTGATATTAGTTTGATATAAAGAATATTATTTTACCTAATAGACAGATATTGATACTGTTATACCTGACAGACAGAATCTTGCCAGGCTAAAGCTATAACCTTCTAGTCGAACAGACAGACAGTATGATTGTTTCTTTTTTCATTGTTTATTCTATTGTTCCATTACTTTACTACAGTTATGCTATACTTCATTTCTCTGTTTTTATTGTTATAAGCTGCCTAGAGTAGCCCCATGGCAAAATAAGCAGCAAATAAATGTAACAAAATAAATAAGTAAATAAAACCTGGGAGATTCTAGAGACTTGTGGACTTCCCAGAGATTCTAGAGACTTCTAGAGATTCTAGAGACTTGTGGACTTCCCAGCATGGCAAATTCTAGGAGCTGAGATCCACTAGGTCTTAAAGTTGCCAAGGTAGGTCACCCCTCTTCTAAGGTATAATTATCCTGATCCTTTTCCCATCCTCATCCAGTTCAGCACTTTCTTATCTTGGCCCCCCACTGGAATGATCTGCCTTCTCCCTGGGCATTGCCACTGCTGACATTTCCCATCCCACTTCTTCAGTTGCATATTCCATCACACTACTGGAATCAGAGTCAAAGTAAAATAGAGAGATCATTTGAATTCCATAGTGTTGGAAGAAATTTAATTCAGAAATTTAATTTATTCCTGTGCTGCCTCTATCCTTCCTTTTAATCATTAACACAATCCGCAAGTAACTGAAACTATAAAATTATATGGCAAACAAAGTCAATACAAAGTTGCAAATATCACTAAGCCACTTCCTCCATTGATAATCACAGTAATGACCAGGCTAAACTGATTAACCTACATAAATAAATAATAGCAGACAGGGAAATTCCTTTGACAATACAGTTTCCCTGGGTACACAGAGCTGGTGCCCAAAGTCAGCACATAAACACATATCAAAGAAAAGATCTGTAAATAAAAGTAAAATAAAACATTTCACTTCCAGAGCTACATGTCCACCAAGTTAAACATTACAAAGAGCACATTCACACACATCTCACAAAGGACTGGCTTTCCTATAAACATTATCAGCCTCTGTACCTTAAGTGGTAGTCTACCTTTGAGTGCCATCTGTTATGCTCTCAAATAGCAATAGCACTTAAACTTATATGCTGCTTCACAGTTGTTTACAGCCCTCTCTAAGTGGTTTACAGAGTCAGCATGTTGCCCTCAACAATCTGGGTCCCCATTTCACCAACCTCGGAAGGATGACTCAATCTTGAGCCAGTAACAATCGAACTGCTGAACTGCAGGCAGACTTGCAGTCAGCAGAAGTATCTGCAGTACTTCATTCTAACCACTGCACTACCATGGCTCAATAAAGGAATAAATATTCCTCAATAAAAGAATAAAATTACATCTTTTCCAGCATCATTCTTGCAAATCCCAGCTTGTAATGGAAGCCCTCTTTCTTCTAACAATATTTATGCTGAGAGAACTGACTGAAGGGATTTAAGTATTCATGAAAGATTTCCAATTGGTGTATTTGAGGATTAATCTGTTTGGAGTTCCATTTTTTTCCTCATGTTATTTTTGAATGTGTCTCTTTCATCCCTTTTCTCCACCACCTCCAAAGCCACCAGTGCCATTCAAAGACATTGATGTGAAGTTCTCCAATGAAGAGTGGGCTTTGCTAACTGAGGAGCAACGAGCCCTGTATGATGATGTCACGCAGGAGAACTTTCAGAATGTGTCCACTCTGGGTGAGGATTGGCCAGTTTTCTTCAGCCCTCCTTGTTTCCCTGGCAACTCAGGAATAATGCTTTTCTAGTTTCATGATGAATCTAGCTTCTGATCAAGGGCCCAAATGACTGGAGGAAAGACTTATGGTCCACAACATTTGGAGGACATGTTCTTTGGATCATTAGGTTAGCAGGACCCTGGAGGTCTTAGGGAAATGGTTGTCTCCTCTCTAACATAGTATTATTATCTGAACCTTCTAATATTCTGTAAAGGTATTTATTTATTTGGTTCAGACACTGCCTTTCATTCAGGAGTTTAAGGTGGTATATACACTGCTCAAAAAATAAAAGGAACACAAAAATAAGACATCCTAGATCTGAATGAATGAAATATTCTTATTAAATACTTTGTTCATTACATAGTTGAATGTGCTGACAACAAAATCACACAAAAATTATCAATGGAAATCAAATTTAGCAACCCATGGAGGTCTGATTTGGAGTTACACTCAAAATTAAAGTGGAAAAAAACACTACAGGCTGATCCAACTTTGATGTAATGTCCTTAAAACAAGTCAAAATGAGGCTCAGTAGTGTGTGTGGCCTCTACGTGCCTATATGACCTCCCTACAATGCCTGGGCATGCTCCTGATGAGGTGGCACATGGTCTCCTGAAGGATCTCCTCCCACACTTGGACTAAAGCATCCCCCAACTCCTGGACAGTCTGTGGTGCAATGTGGCGTTGGTGGATGGAGCAAGACATGATGTGCTCAATTGGATTCAGGTCTGGGAAAAGGGTGGGCTAGTCCATAGCAACAATGCCTTCGTCTTGCAGGAACTGCTGACACACTCCAGCCACATGAGATCTAGCATTGTCGTACATTAGGAGGAACCCAGGGCCAACCGCACCAGCATATGGTCTCACAAGGGGTTTGAGGATATCATCTCGGTACCTAATGGCAGTCAGGCTACCTCTGGTGAGCACATGGAGGGCTGTGCGGCCCCCTAAAGAAATGCCACCCCACACCATTACTGACCCATTGCCAAACTGGTCATGCTGGAGGATGTTGCAGGCAGCAGAACGTTCTCCACGGCGTCTCCAGACCCTGTCACGTCTGTCACATGTGCTCAGTGTGAACCTGCTTTCATCTGTGAAGATCACAGGGCGCCAGTGGTGAATTTGCCAATCTTGGTGTTCTCTGGCAAATGCCAAACATCCTGCACGGTGTTGGGCTATAAGCACAATCCCCACCTGTGGACATTGGGCCCTCATACCACCCTCATGGAGTCTGTTTCTGACTGTTTGAGCAGCCACATGCATGTTTGTGGCCTGCTGGAGGTCATTTTGCAGGGCTCTGGCAGTGCTCCTCCTGTCCCGCCTTGCACAAAGGCAGAGGTAGCGGTCCTGATGCTGGGTTGTTGCCCTCTTACAGCCTCCTCCTCATCTCCTGATGTACTGGCCTGTCTCCTGGTAGCGCCTCCATGCTCTGGACACTACGCTGACAGACACAGCAAACCTTCTTGCCACAGCTCACATTGATGTGCCATCCTGGATGAACTGTACTACCTGAGCCACTTGTGTGGGTTGTAGATTCCATCTCATGCTACCGCTAGAGTGAAGGCACCACCAGCATTCAAAAGTGACCAAACCATCAGCCAGAAAGCATAGGAACTGAGAAGTGGTCTGTGGTCACCACCTGCAGAACCACTCCTTTATTGGGGATGTCTTGCTAACTGTATGCTTTCCACCTGTTGTCCATTCCATTTGCTCAACAGCATGTGAAATTGATTATCAATCAGTGTTGCTATCTAAGCGGACAGTTTGATTTCACAGAAGTGTGATTTACTTGGAGTTACATTGTGTTGTTTAAGTGTTCCCTTTATTTTTTTTGAGCAGTGTATGTAGCCCTCAGTTTATCAACTCAATTGAGACCCAATTTTACAACTTTTTTTTTGCCACAGTTGGTAAGCAAATCATTGCAGTTAAATTAATTATATCATTAAGTGAACCTGGCTTCTCTCATTGACTTTGCTTGTTGGAAGTGGCTGGGAAGGTTGCAAACTGTCAGGTTCATGTGATCCCAGGATTCTGCAACCATCGTTAAATACATGCCAAGCACCCAAATTTTGATCATGTGACCTTGGGGATGCTGTGACAATCATAATTACGAGGACTGGTTATAGTTTATTTTTTTCAGTATTATTTTAATTTCACTAAATGAATCATTGTAATTTGAGAATTACCTAAATATAGCAAACCCTCCTTCCTATTTGTCCCCATAGCAACCCTGGAAGTTAGATTGGCCTAAGAGAGAGTTACTGACCCAAAATCATTAAGTGGACTTCCAGGGTTGAATCTGGGCTTGAACTGTGTCTGCCTGCCCCTATTCCACCACCTTTGCTGCTGTGCTAACTGGCCCCGCACAGGGCTGTACAGGTTAATCAGGGACATTCAAGGGAAAGAGAATAGGACTGAAATTGGTAGATCCTTATTTATCTCTTGTTCTGGTTCTGATCTAGATCAACTCTCCCTTCTTCTGCCTGTTCTTAATATTTAAACCAATGTGGTGCCTCTTTGTGTTTGACCTGACTTTCAGAACTTTTCACTGAGAAATTGGGAAGCCATAAGTCTTTGGTTATGCTCTGCTTCTTTCTCTTGGACAGGAATTCCTCTGGAGAAACCTGATATAATCACCCGGATACAGCAAGGGGGAGAACTGTATTTTCAGAATAATACTATCCATTCTCCAAAGGTTCAATTCATAGGTAAGGAAGAAGACTGAACGGGGAGTTTTGTGACGATTCACCTAACCTGTTGCCTAGTTCTTTATAGCCTAGTTTTTATAATACACACATACACTTACATATAGACAGCCATACTAAATAAGTCCTGTTTGTTCTGCTATTAGCAGCAGGAATTACAATTTAAATTACTTTGGGGGGGGGGGATATGTGTGTGCAAATTCTCCAGGGATGTCTGTAGGAGAGGGTCAAAGATTATAAGACGGCGGTCACAACATTCTGATTAAAACTTCATCCTTTTGAACCTGTTTCACATAACATGTAAAAAGGGTGAGACTTCAATAGTACAATAAAGAATGCCAATGAGCGATTTTGACCCACTGTTATTTAAGGAGCTATCCATGTACTTAGGGGTAAGTAACCCACTGGGTGGAGCCCCCAGAGCCAATTTGCAGTCCCAAGGAACACATTCAGGTTACATTCCCAAAATTTGATAACAAAATTTGTACCAATTTTCTACTTTTTCATCTCCCAAAAGACAGAGTAGACATAGTAGACTTTCCCAGGACATAACACACCTTTAACCTTTTTTTAAAAGCCATGTTTTCTTCCCTGTCTCTATCCAGTCAACCCACTGCTATCAGGTTTCAAAGAATGCCTCCCAAAGAAAGAATAGGAAAAGTATGCCATATGTTATTTTTCTACGAATCAGAGCAATGCCTACCTCAGCAATATTCAGTTTGGGAATCAGGAGAGAGCTTTCGTTATTTCCTTTCCTTAAGCCTATTTCTCAGTTAAATAATGGACCTGGGGGGAAATGGGAGACAAATTATTTAATTTCCTTCAGAAGCCACTGCTCTTTCTTCTTTTCATTGCAGGAAGCCAACTGTCACCAACTGTTATTCAAGGGGTAGAAACACGTTCTTTTTTGAAGAGAGCCACAAAGACAGTTAAGGTACAAGACATCATAATGGAAGTACCTCAGGACAGTGTGAGTCTAGGGGAAACACTTGTCAAAGAGCCATCTTCTAACTCTATCAAAGAGGCCGCCACATCAGTGCCATCAACTAGTACTCTCCCCTTTAAAAAGCCATTGATTTCCACAAAGCATAAATCTTCCAAAAGAAGGAAGCATCAGCCACCCAGAACAGAGGAGTTGTCTTCCACAAAAGGTAGGCCTCAACCATCATTGCTACAGGAAACATCTGGAAAAAAGGAATCAGGAAGCCAAATTTTGACTGCCAAAGCTGGTAAACAAAAGAAGACTCTGGTTCCTCAGGGTGCTAGGTCATTGCAGCTGAAGAAGCCAACTGCATCAGTAGGGCAGCACCCCAAAGAGAAGAAGAAATCTATAGTTCCGAGTGAGCCACCCATGCTGAAAAAGGAAACCCTCTTGGGTGAAAATATTGTCCAGGACAAAGAGCATCAGCTGGCATTTCTGGAAGTAAAAGTCAACGAAGCCCCTCTCCCGGTCACCACATGGAATCCTCCTTTCAGTGCCACTGTAGTCTCCGATCTCACGTGCCTGGATTGCGGACGGTCCTTCAAGCAGAGGTTTGACCTGCGCCAACACCGGTATGTCCATACCCGGGAGAAGCCATATGCCTGCACATTGTGTGAAAAGTGTTTTAGGCATCCAAGCAACTTACATATCCATTTGCGGACGCATAGCGGGGAACGGCCCTATCAGTGTCCCGAGTGTGGGAAGGCTTTTTCCCAAAGTTGCAACCTTCGGACTCATTGCAAGATCCACACGGGTAACAAGCCATACAAATGCTTTGTCTGTGGAAAGTCCTTCTGCCATAGCTCCAATCTCACCATCCATCAGCGAGTACACACTGGAGAACGTCCTTATCCTTGCTCGGTTTGCTCCAAACGTTTCAGTGACAGGTCTACCCTGGTGCAGCATGAACGGACCCACACAGGCGAGAGGCCCTATGCTTGTGTGGTCTGTGGACAGAGGTTCAGCCAGATATCTCACCTCATGAAGCATGGCCGCATGCATCCAGATACCAGTGACCCAGCAGGGCCCACTGAAGAGCCATCTTCCAACACATCCGAAAGGGTCTTCACGCCACCTCGTGGAAAAGCCTCTTTCTGAATGAAGTCTCTTTCTGAATGAGGCCAACTGCATCAGGTGAGAATCTTGCCTGAATTTCAAAAACATGGGCTTCTTCATCCAAGGCTAATGGTCAACAGAATTGCACCACTACATAGAGGTGGCTGGATAGTATATTGGGAAGAAAAAAGAGAAACTAAGAGTTTTGATAAGCAAAATAAATGGCTGGCAGAGAAGTAGTAACA
This sequence comes from Hydrophis major, assembly GCA_033807585.1. Lineage (NCBI taxonomy): Eukaryota > Metazoa > Chordata > Lepidosauria > Squamata > Elapidae > Hydrophis > Hydrophis major. The sequence continues at coordinate 23,903,415 of CM066343.1, read as the reverse complement.
AAAAACATAGAAAGGGGTGAGAGAATTGCTAAGGCTGGAAGCCTCCCTTGTAATCAGTCCGCTGTAAATAGCTAGACTTCATTATCGGATTCAGAGAAACATCTGGAAAAAAATAGTCCCGGTATACTATATTGTTTATAAAAACAACCCAAATACTCTTGCTAAGTTCTCTTTCCCAAGCATTTTTTTCCTTTGAAATAAATCTTTTCAAACATTTGTTTTCTCATTCCTAACTGTTTCACAAGCCTTTTCTGTTGCCATCATCTCAAGAGATTAACATTGCATGTATTTGAAACAGACAAAGGTGGAAAATTCAAGACATCTTTGCTCCCTTAGTCGTTATCATAGAAATAGGCAGGAAAAAGCTTCTTGTAAGATGTAAGGAAAGTGTACTGTGTTTGCAAACAACAATATTCAGTAGCTGGTCCCTAGTTTGGAGCAAATGAGAAAAAGAAATGAGCAGAGAGGCTTCTGGAGACAAAAAAGAGCTACTTGAAAGCAGAGCCAAGAAAGATACTTTTGACACGTTAGGAATTTTGAAATGCCAGCATTTTTTTTTTTTTTCATTTTTCTTATCTCTGGAATTGCAGTGAATTTTCTCCACCAGGATTTCCCAACCTTGACAACTTCAAGACACGTAGACTTCAATTTCCCAGCCAGCCAGAGATAATATTATTTTTTAAAAAAAATCAGTCCAAATACTAGTTAAATGTAAAGATTAAAAAGTAATGGCTGTTTTTTATGGTCAAATAAATATTTATTTTCTAAAATGTGTCATTGGGAGAAAATCTTCCACTACATAGTTACTATAGAAATTCTTTTCTCCTCTTATGGACTGGAACCGTGAGATGGGCAATCAAAGCTCCCTTCATTGAACAGACTGGCTTTAATCTATTTTGTTCCTTGAGCAGCTTATTTATTTATTGCTGAATTATATACAAGAGCCAGATCCTTTATTTAAAGCTATGCTCAATCCAACATTGAAGTATATGGAGTCTGGAAAAGCAAATGGATAAAATGAACTGTAAAACCACAGGTGTTAAAGTGTAATGCTAAAATAAACTACAGTATTTTGTTTATTAAGTAGATTTATGTTGTTATGGTTTCATTTACAACTATTATTGACAATTATTATGTTTAATCCTGGGCTGGAATGTTAGAAGTATTTTGAAGAGAAGCCTTAATAATGATTTATATCAGGGGTGGGATTCAAATTTTTTAACAACTGGTTCTGTGGGCATGGCTTAGGTGGTGGACGTGACTTGGTGGTCATGTTATTGGCTGGGTGTGGCCAACTCAATATCACTCACATCGAGGCACGTATCTCCTCGCCTGGCCTCTCATGACTGTGGGGATGCTGCAACAGTCATAAGTGTGAAAAATGGTCATAAGTCACTTTTTTCAGTGCCATTGTAACTTAGAATGGTCACTCCACACAAGCAAAGTACCAGCAAAGGAGGAAAAAAAACTCCAGAGTCCTGCCAAGAATGTGATAAGGGTTAATGGAGAGGCAGTTTCTGTAAGCAACACCAGAATGTTTCCTTCCTGCCTTCCTTACAGGATTAGGCCAGTAATTTCTTCTAACAACCGGTTCTCTGAACTGCTTAGGATGTTAACAACTGGTTCTAGCAAATAGGTGTGAACTGGTAGAATCCCACCCCTGATTTATATCATTTGCATTCGTGAGTTTTGCCCCATTTTACGATCTTTATTGCCATAGTTGTTAAATGAATAACTACAGTTAAGTTAGGAACACAATTGTTAAGTGAATCTGGGTTTCCCATTGGCTCTGCTTAGCAAAAGGTTATAAAAGGTTATCATGTGACCCTGGAACACTGCAACCATCATAAATATAATTCGGTTGTTAAGCCTTTAAATTTTGATCACATGACCCTGGGGATGCCACAATGTGAAAAACAGTCATTAAGTGTGAGAAACAGTCATAAGTCATTTTTTTTTTCAGTACTGTTGTAACTTTGGACAGTCACTAAATGAACTGAACAAATCACACTATTATGTAATTTTGTGTGGGATATGAATTGACCGGGAACACAAGGCTTGCGTCGCTTGCATTGTGAACAACATGAGGTAGTGAGAGGACGGGGGAAAGGGCGGAGCGGGGGGGAACTTGCTCCAGTCATCATCCCTCATGCCTCCCCTGGCCACCAGGCTGCTTCTTTCTTCTTCTGTTTTTGGCTGCACGCAAGGAAAGCAGCAAAAGTCTTTCTTTCTCTCCCCCAAGCTCTGCCAGAAATGGGTCTTTGGGACCCTTGCAAGGCATCCTGCTCCAAGAGGCTGCGCCTGCAAAGACTCATTTCTGGCGGAGTTTGGGGGAGAGAAAGAAAGACTTCTGCTGCTTTCCTTGCATGAACCCAAAAGTCTCTCTCTCCCTTCCCCTGAGAACAGAACTGGAGACGATATCCTGCAATCCCAAATAAAGATCGATCGATCGGTAGGAAAACGGGGATTTTTGCAGACTTTTTTGGGATTTCCTAGGGTTTCTGCTGCTTCTGCTTTTTCTGCAGCTCCTGGATGACCAAAGGGCCAGTCTTGTGACTACTGCAGCTCTGGAATATGGGACCGACTTTCCCACCATCAGCAAGTCTATTAGTGGGATTTAAAATTATGAGTTTGGTGGTCCCTGAAGTCCAAAAGGTTGGCAACCCCTACTTTAACCAGATTCCTGCCCTGAATGTGAATCTGGAATCAGTGGTGTAAATAACTTTTTCCAGCTTAACAATGTTAACATTTGATTGGAATCTGCTTCTGGTATTTTAGGTATCCATTATTCTATATCTTGCCTTCACAATAATGAAGCTGTTTTCTGTAAGACTGATAAAACTCTCCCCAGATAACCACATACAATAGGCCAGTGTTTCTCAACCTTGGCTACTTTAAGCTATGTAGACTTCAAGACCCAAAATTCTCCAGTCAACATGAGCAATGGACCCATAAGTTTAAAAAAATATTTCCATTAATAGATAGCCTGTGTTTAAAAGTTATTATAGAGGAGGCATCAGTTTTATTAGACAAGACTGAGATTGTTTTGAAAGTTGGCTTAAAAATGACAGATTAAAAGAGTGATATGGAAAAAGATGCTAAATTAAAGGCTATACATCTTAATACGGCCAAGTTTGAAAAACACTGCTTTATTCTCCATTGTAATCGCGAAAGAGTTAAAAAATATATATACACCGCAGCCAGGCTCCTAGAGTGGCTCGGCGAGCGCCATCCAAAGGGAGGGGATGCAAGATACGACCACGCTTTCCTGTTCCGTCCAAAGATGAAAAGAAATGGAACGTGGCCTTCGATTTGATTCCCTTTATTTCCTCGAGGGGAGCCTCACAGCGGTGAGTCCTGGGCAGGGAGAAAGAGAAAAGAAAGCCAGCCGCGCAAGTCTCGGGCTGGAAAAACTAGGAAAACAACGCCCCGCTTTACTTCCCTTCACCAGCCACGCGATTCCTTGCCTCGAGAGGCTTTTTTGGATCACCGGAGGGCCACCTTTTGGGGGCAGAGCGGGCCCGCCTGAAGTTGGTTTTGGGCTTGCCCTGGTCCATGCACGCGTGCCTTTCCACCTTTTGGAAGGGCGTGCACGAAAGATTCGGATCTTCCTAGGCTGATTCGCGCTAGTTTTAGGAGGGGGAGGGGAGAACCGCGCTGTACAGTGCAAGCATGCAGGTGGAGGATGTTGGCATGCTTTTGCTTTGAAAACCAACCCAAAGAAGCTCCCTGCAAGTCGAGCATCGCCGCAGCCGGAAATCAGGGGTCTTCCCCCCCCCACTGCCCCTCGCTTTCTCTCCTTGTTGGGCTAGTCTTCTCCTTGCAGGGAGGCTCGGCGATCTGCTTTTGGCAGCACCAGCATTAAAAAGCGTGCGCTTCCCATTCGTGTCCTGAAAGTGGTGCAGTCCGCTCTTCCGCTGCGCGCGGAGGCGAGAGGGAAGCGCGAGGTAGGCTGCATGAAAGCGGAAGGTGAGCCAGCAGGGCCCTTCCACTGATTCTTTATTTTGGTGGGGGTAGGTGCGTGTTTCGCTATTTAACCCCTCTCCTCCCAGAGCTGCTTTGCTCAAGGGGTCGCGTCCGTGTCAGAGGAAGACACGGGACGGCGATCTCTGATCGCTTCGTTGGCAATGGTCGTGATAACCTTCACGAGGCCCTCCGTTTATTTTATTTTCTGCTCCCCTTGTGTATTTCGTTGCCCTGAAAATAATATTGCATTTTTTTCTTTCACTTTGGCATGGAAAAGAGGGTGTGGCATATTATATATTATTATTAATAATAATAAGTACTATAATTATAAACTTTTGTTCATTAAACATGTGACTCAGTCAACGAATATTTAAAATTATTATTATTATTATTGTTGTTGTTATTTGTAATTTTGGACTTGCCAGTATTACTCCTTTCCTCTCTCAAGATGTACCTACCTTGTGTTTATTCCTCTGAGCCATTTCAGATGCTTTCACCTTTTCTGCCTTGTGACAGAATCTGCGTCTCAGGATGCTTCTCTTTCTTCAGCTCTTTTCGAAAAGCTTTGGGAAAAGACTCTCCTCCCCTAAGTCATGTAACTAAGATCATCTATCTACATTTGAAATAACTTCATATTGCTTTCTTGTGTTTTCTTGTTCTGTTTCTTTTCCTAGTTATTTTCCTTCCTTCCTATTTTTAGATTGTAAGAGCCTTGGGACAGGGAACTGACCTCATTCTTTATGAATAATCTCTACATGGATTGTTGATATAAAAAAAATAAAAAGAATAAATAGGAAGCAGAATAAGGTGATAGAAGAGACTGCAACAATGCAAATAGAAAGCCAACAGCGTTTTCTCTGATGCTCTCAATCTTTCTTTGCATTCTTTAAAGAATGAGACAGGTCTACAGTATTATTGTTTGTTTTCTCTCTTATTTGCAGCTCATTCTTCTCCAATATTTTTGTGCTGCTAAGAAGGATAAATTCCATCTAGTTTCATTTACATATTTTGGGTATGTAGTCAGAGCACCTAAGGGACTATATTTGATAAATAGTTTTGATGAATGGCTACTACATTGAGAATAATTAAAAGGCTGCATAAATTTGTCAATGTTTATGCTTATCTCCCAGCAAAGTAATTTTTAACCAACACTGCCTTTATGGTAAGAATGGCAGCTGAACACTTTTGCCTGAGAGATAATTAGGAATAAATCTTACCAAATACAATCAAGTGGCATTAAAAAAAAGAAGGTATGAAGAGAATGTTGACATCAAAGCATTGCATCAAAGCTATAACGCAAACTTCAAACAAAACAGTAACCAAGGAAATTTGGTGGCATAAATTAAAAATAATGTTACTTTAAAAGACTTATTTTAGGGAAACTATGAGTCTCCCATTTTTTCTGACAGGAGTATGTTCACACTGCCTTGTTCCAGATTTCACTAACCCTTGCCGAAGTCTGGTTCCAGAGCACTTTGAGAGAATCTGCAGCAGAGACACAGCTGCTCCATTGGTAGCTCTTCGGGCCACAAAATGGCGGCACAGCAAAATCCAAACAAGATGGCTGCTCTTTCAAAAGAGGTAGAGGACATGAGATGTCCATTGCAGGTCCCAGTGAAAATAGAAACTCCATGCCAAGTAAATAACAATGCAAAAGAGAAAGAAGGAAATAGCCCTGCCACCATTCCATCTGCAACCAGTGAAGATTTCACAAGAGCAGTGTCCAGGGTGAAGCAAGAGCTGGCCGAAGAGCCACCACAGAGCTGGGAGTGTCAGTGGCAAAGGGTGCTAGAGGTGGTGCCTGCTACCTTCATCACTCCAGTCTGGGACAGCCTGCAGTTGCCTCCTTTGACTCAGGGGGGCAGCACCGAGGCCTACCTGGCCACCTTCGAGCGTGTGGCGGATGCTTCCCAATGGCCACGGGAAGAGTGGGTGACTCACCTTGTGCCAGTCCTTAGTGGACAAGCTCAGCAGGCCTATTTCAGCCTAGATGCAAAAGACAAAGCTGATTATGGGAAGGTGAAAGTGGCCATTCTGAGGCTGGATGACTACCTTGCCATCGAGGCGCACCGCCAGCGTTTCAGGCATTTCTGCTACCAAGCTGCTGATGGGCCTCGGATGGCATGTCAGCAACTGCAGCAACTCTGTCATTGCTGGCTGAGGCCTGAAGGCCAGAGCAAGGAGCAAATCCTGGATCTGCTCATCTTGGAGCAGTTCCTTGTCATACTTCCACAGGAAATGCAGGACTGGATTAGGGAGCGCGGTCCGGAGACGTGCGATCAAGCGGTGGCCTTGGCAGAGGAGTACCTGCAGGAGCAGCAGGAGACAGAGAAATGGGCCCAACAGGTGAGGATTGGCTAGTTTTTCCAGGGAGGATGGAGGATCCTCCAGAATAGGCAAAAGAGTCTCTTTTGCTGCCTTGGGAGATCAAGAAAAGTCAGGGCTATGAGTTTAAAATAACAGCCTAGAACAGGACTGTCAAACTCAAGACCTGCAGGCTGAATCCAACCCTTGGCATGCTTAGATCTGGTCCGCAGGTCTGCCAGCCCCTTTTTGCTGGCAGAGTGTTACAGGAGGCTATTCCCATCCAAAAATGTAGCCTGGGGGGCCATCTGGGCCACTATAGGTGCCCTAGATATGAGTGACATCAAGCTGGCCACACACACCCTCCCCTCGTGCCTCCCCCCGGCCTCCTGAGGTCAAACAACCCTGATGCAGTCCTCAATAAAATCAAGTTTGACACCCGTGGCCTGGAAAAAGGCAGTGACAGACCACTCCCGTTCTCTTGGTAAGAAAACTTCATGAAGTTGCCAAGAGTAAAGTTCAGCTCATAGGAGATTTTTTAAATTTTTATACATAGACATGCATAAAATATTTATACATACATATACATACACTTATGTAGACATGGGCATTGTTTTAGCCTTTATAAGTTGCTAACGAATTAGGCAATAACGTATACCCCGAAACCGTCAATCTAGGTAGTCCTCAACTCACAACTGATTGTTAGCAACTGTTCCAAGTTCTGATGGAACTACTTGGGAATATTTACAACTCAGATTTGATCCTCTGCTTGTCATGTGATTGCGGCACTCAGCAACTGGGCCACATTTGCAGCATCTGGTCATGTGACTGCATTTTACCACAGTTTTGCCAAACACTGGCATTTACTTCCACTTTTTAGCAAAACTGCTCATAGCAAAACTGTTGGTTCACTTAATGGACACCACAAAAAAGGTTATAAAATCAAGTTGGTCATCTGACCAATCTGCTTTAGAACCATCATGAGTCTAGGACTATAAAGACAGACTCCAGTGTAGTTATCATTTGAGGTCTATCCCTATTTCAGAAAGTGTATAATAGATTATGGCCTTTTATATGTCTATTCTGAAAAAGAGTATTCACCCCCAAACAATACAGAGACATATATATATGCATACTAATAATGAAGAAAATTGCCTACACAATTCAAAAAACAGTATGTATCAAAAAATGGGAAGGGCAAACCAAAACCTTTAAAATTAACTGTTATCCTGTTTGTAATTGGTTTTGATTGATTGGAAGATACTGGACAAATCAGTATATATTTCCATGCTGGTTACTCTGTACTAAAGTTGTACGTTATGTCCACCATTACTGTGTAAATGAGCCAAGTTGGATAGATTGTGGAAGGAACTGGATTGGGATGATTGCAGTGCTTATTACTGCCATCGGAAAACAGCAATCAGTATTTGTTTTGACTACTGAGGAATCATATATTACGCTGCAAATGCTATATTTTCTGTTCTAGTTTTATTTATTTATTATTATATGGGCAGTACTTTTATTTGTATCAATACTAGAAACTTGACTAACGTGTCATCTGCACTCTACATCAATTTCAAAGGCCTACCCATTGTATCCAGCATAATTCTAACCATGTCTCTTTATCTTTGTTTCAGGTAACTGTACCAATTGAGATGGTGATAGTTAATTCTCCGACTGTAGATCAGGCCCAGACAGAAGCAAAATATCTCCACAAAGAAATCAAACAGGTTGACAATGAAAATAGTATTTCTCAAGGTAACTGTTTTATGTTTTTAAACTATATATGAAAAGAAAAATTACATATTCCACAGTGTTGTTACATAATGCAGTGCTCAGTCATTATCATAAAAAGCAGGGGAAACCTGAAAAATTAAGTTTTAACAAAAGAATTCCAAAAAGATTCAACCACATTGCTCAAAATTCTTCATTGCCTCTTGGTTGAAAAAAAAATGAGATTGTCTAGAAACACATTTCAGCAACCTACTTCTACAAGTCAATCCATGTCTATTATTTCCCTGTGCCTCCAAAATCTGTGATTCTTGATGTCTTTAGTTTCCAAATATTGGAGATATTATCAAAAAAAAAAAAAACCCATGCAATTCATATGCAATTTTTAATATAATAGGAAATGAATTTCATGTTACTTAAAGCAGCCTTCTACTTTATAAAGGCAGGATAAATCAGTATTATTCAGGAACTTATAAATAATTGGAAAATATAATTAGCCCCTTTTTTCCTTATAAAAAGAGGGAATTTTGCAAAATAATCATAATAAAAGTTTTTCAGAAATAAAGGATTTGTTGCTTAATTTTTTTTATTATGTAAGTTTTGTACCACAGTATTACAATCTGACTTCTGTTAACCCTTAACTTGGGTCCTGGATTAATTTATTCCCTTAAACCTTCTGAGAAAGGAAATGGATCAAAAAATGTGATCCAATATTAGTGCTTGATTTAAGCCCATTCTTTTAGGAATTGTTCAAAGTTACAATGGCTCTAAAAAGTGACTTATGATCCATGCTCACACTTACCACCATCACAATATCTTGCAGTCATGTGATCAAAATCCGGGGGCTTGGAAACCAGCATCTGTTTTGCAATAGTTGCAGCATTCTTCCTAGCTGGTTTCTGACAAGCAGTTAATGGGAGATGTCAGATTTATTCATTCATTTAACAACAGCAGTGACAATGTGGCAAAAAAAGGTAGTAAAATTAAGCACGCTTCACTTAATGACCTTTCTTTGCAATGGAAATTCTGGTCCCAATTATAATAAGCCATATATATATATGTATCTGACTCTTATCTTACAAAAAAAATAAATAAAGGTAACCTTGCTTTTAAGGAATAAAGTAGTTTATTGCTAGTACATGTAGTCCAACGGTTCGTTTAGTAACTGTTCAAAGTTACAGCAGCACTGAAAAAAGTGACTTACGACTGTTTTTCACACTTAACAACTGTGGCAGGATCCCTGGGGTCATATGTTTGATGCTCAGCAACTGGTTCATATTTATGATGGTTGCTGTATCCCAGGGTCATGTGATCAGTTTTTGTGATCTTCTGACAAGCAAAGTCAATGGGGAATCCAAATTCACTTAACCACTGTGTCACTAACTTAACAACTGCAATGATTCACTTAACTGTGGCAAGAAAGTTCGTAAAATGGGGCAAAACTCATTTAACAAATGTTTCAGCTACATAAATTTTGGGCTCCATTGTGGTCGTAAGTTGAGGACTACCTATATTAAGCAAGAGGGAAGAGCAATTAAAGGAAGAAATTACATGAGAATATTGAGGAAAAATCTTGTCTTAATCTCTTAATAAAATTATCCCACCTGGTTTTAATGCAAAACATCCAAAGGACTCTGGATAGAGAACTTTCATCATGCCCTTAAGATTTTCAGAAAGGTTTTGAGATATTCAGCCCTAGAAAGAAAGAAAGAAAATGAGTCAATCTTAAGTAGAATTGGGACTGCCTCTCTACCCGTTTCCTGTTCTCTCCAAACAAGCAGGGTGAATGGCAGATAAAACAGTGAAGGTAAGACTGGAATGGAAGTGAGATGAGCGTTAAGGGTAAAAATTACACCAAGATGAAGAAAGAATGCCTTGTTTTTAAAAGAGGACAGATTTGACATAATACATTGGATGAGGAGTAGGGACCTTCTGACTTAAATTTGACTTACCAGGGTAAAATGTGAAGAAGCTTAAATTGTTATATGCTGCCTTTATTTTTTGAAATGATTATATGTACAAGCACCATTAAACTGAGCTTCCCAGTGTGCTGAATTTAACAGTGGGGCCACAACTGAAAAACTTCCGGTTTGCGTGGCTTCGGGGCAGCAGGAATTCGCGACAGCTCGCAATTCCTGCTGTGCTAGCCGTCGAGGTACCCCCGATCCAGATGGGTCAGGGGGATATGGCTGCCCTGTAGGGACAGCTGAAGACAGAGGGGAGTCGGAAAGGGAGGTGGGGGCATCGCAGATCCCCCCTTTCTCCGAGAAAACCCCTTTTTCCCAAGGCGGTGGAGCGGCGGTCAGCAATGGCCGCCACGAAGAAGCCAGCAACCGGGTAAGAACTGTGCTGGAGGAAGTGTGAAGAGTGAAAGTTCTGTCTGAGCCGGGTCAAGTAACAACTTTCAAATTGCCTGGAATTGAGCTGCTTGTTGCTGGAGGATACATTGTATCCCTAAGAAGAGCGAAAAGCGGCGGAGAAGCTGTTAAAGGGAACTTTTATTTATTTATTTTTATTCTCCCACCCCATGGAAAAAGCAGAAATATTTGGATATTAGACATTGAAAGTGGATTGCTTTGAAAGCTAAGCTAAGAGACAAAGGGATTTTTGGACATTGAAAAATTTAAGAAATTGGAAAATCTCTGTTGGAGGTATGGATTTTTGATTATTTAAAATTGTTATTGCAAGTGGGAAGGGAGAAAAAAAAAATTGGAGCAGAAACTGAAAAAGGAGGAGACTGTCTAGAACGTCTTTGTGGATCCCAAAAGAAGATGTATGGTAATTGGACCTCTTTGATTAAAAATTAATTCAGAAAGAGAAAGAGAAGAAGGAAGAAAAGTATTAACTTTTGGAACTTTTTTTTTCTCTTTTTTTAATTGCTTTTGATTGTCTTTGATTAAAAATACTTGTGGTTGTTTTGGAAAAAGTTTCCCTTTTCATAATGGCATCGTCTGTGGATGAACTAGAGATTGAATATCAAAAATATAAAAAAGAAGATACTTTGGGCGCTTTGTTTCAATTCTTAGAAATGGCGTTATGTTCCTTTGAAAAGTTGATTACGCAGCAGAAGGACTGGGACAAGGAAGAAGAGGAAGAAGAAGCCATCTTTGATGAACAATGGGTCCCTTCCGGAGAGGAGGAGAAAAAGGATAAGAAAAAGGGGTTTTTAAGAATTATAAAAACAACCAAAAGAGAGAAAAATGAGCGAAAAGATGGAGGCAAGGTTAGAAAGCAAAGGAAAAGGAACAAGAAAAGCGAAGAGAAAAAGCAAAGGGGTAGAAAGGGCAAGGAGAAGAATAAGCAAGAGAGAAAGAGGGGGAGGAGAAGCCTTAATGGGGGGAAGCAAGACCTAAAGAAAAAAAGTTTATTTAGAGACAATGGGTGAATTTAATTTAGATTAAAAGAGGGATTCTGGAGGGTATATAAGAGTGTGTTTTTATATGTATATTTAGAACATAAAACTTATTATGTAATCTTAGAATCTTTTAAACAGAATCCCAAGAAAGATTGCTATATGTAGTATTTTTAAGTTAGGTAATGAGTTATAGATGTTACTCCAATTGGTGTACAGGAGAAGTATAGTAAAAGAAAAAAGATGAATGGATGATTGGAAATAGAACAGACAAAGAATGTTGTTGAAAATGGTAATAAGATATGGAAGGATATATATGCTTTTTTTTTTGATTTTGTATATTGATAAAAGGCAATAAAATGTTAATTGATAAATAATTTGGATGGAAAAGAGAAGTAGGGACAAGATATGAAGTTAATATTATATGAAATATTGATAGTATAATTTGGAAATGTTATGCCTTATTGGTTTATCATTATTATTATTTTTTTCAGAAAAGAATTTATAAGCTGTTATGCCTTGATTTTTTGTGCATTGTTTTTAGAAAACTGATAAAAATGGTTTTTATATATATATATAAAAAAGAAAATGATAATAAGATATGGAAGGAGATATGGGTTGAATATGATGTTTGAATTTGTGTCTGTGTAAAGAGTTTTAACCCGGGAACAGACAACCTTCAGAAAAGATCTTTTAGTTTTGTCTATGTTTTGTGTTTGTATGTCTTGTGTATTGTGCTTATGATAAAACTAACAAAATTTGTTTTTTATAAAAAAAAAAAAGGGAAAAAGAATCAATAAAACCTTGGAGGAATGTTAGATGAGAATAATTTAAACAAGCCAGAAAGAAAAGAATATGATGACTATAAAATGGATAAATATGGAAGAGAAATGAAATTGAATAGGAGTAAAGGGAAATAATGAGAAATTTGCTGAAAGATATTTGCGTGTCCATATGGGGATGGGATAAATTGGAATTATGCTGTATAAAAATAATGTTTTGTTTGACTTGTAAGGACTTACAATGTTAAGAGGTTTTATGTGTTTATGATATTCAATGGTTAATGATGTGTTGTTTTATCTTTAAAACTAATAAAAATTTGTTTCAAAAAAAAAACAGTGGGGCCACAACTTACTTATTTTAGGAATCGCATCCTCTGCTAAGGCAACATATATCATTCTGATTAGCTGAAATAATTGTCAGCTTTGGAAACCGTATTAGTACCAGACCACATTCTTGAGCCTGGGAAAATGGGAGGGGGAAATACCTTGGAGCGTATGTGGTTAGACATAATAGCATTCTTCTAAGTCAAGGTCATATTATTTGTGCCACCTGGCTGAGGAGTGGTTGAGGGGATATCTCAAGTTGGGACGGATGGTGATTGGTGCATGTGATGCAATGAGGGGAGCGGGGGTGGGGGGGATTTCTAATATTTTACTTATTGAAGGGAAACCTGGAACTTTCAGGTTCAGGATTTTCCAGATGTGCCAGTTTACTACTGTAATAAAAGGAACCTTTGAGAAGATGTTTGTCTCGGAGTTATTGATTGGAGCTGAAGTTTTCTGGAATGCCCGATAACGATATTCCATAGATATAATGTTAGGACAGGTACTTCTTGAGTTATGATCACAATTGAGCTCAAAATTTCTGCCTCTAAGCAAGGTAGTTAAGTGAGTTTTGGTCCATTTCATGTCCTTTATTAGCATAGTTGCTAAATGAATCACTGCAGCTGTTAATTGAATCAGGTTTCCCCGTTGACTTTGCTTTTCAGAAGATCATAAAACGTGATTACATGACCCCTGGGACACTGCCATCCTAAATACATACCAGTTGCCAAGCATCTAAATTTTGATCATGTGATCATGGAGATGCTGCAACAATAAAAGGTCTTTTTTTTTCAGTGCTATTGTAACTTCAATCACTAAACAAATGGTTGTAAGTTGAGGACTACCTGTATTTCAATAATTTTTATTTTAAACATAATTTTTGTAAATGAATATTTGCAATCTGTTTTTTACATAAACAGCCGAGGAAGCCCTCTGCAAATTTCTCAGGTGGTGATGCCATGGAACTCTGAATAGTCAGTATCTGGTAGAAATGAAGTAAGGCTGGCAGAAAAGTCATTTGTCAAAAGTCAGAAGTACTTCCGGTTGACTGCGAAAAAGCATTCAACAAATGAAAGGCCATTAGAATACAGTTTTTAAGGAATCAGAAAATAGAGAGATGTTCTTGCTTATTCTGTAAGCAAGAAAAAGAGAAAACTATTTTGTATTTGACTGCATTATGGCCAATTTTTTATAGTGTGCCAAAACATGATCTATTCTAATCGTTTTAAAAGTAAATGATCTAGATTCCCGTAAGCTAGGCACAACCCATATGTGTAAATCACAATCACTAAATATGTTAAGCTAAAACCAGATAACCATGTTTTGCGTTAGTTCAATGTGGGGACTACGGGTGAGTTTTTACACTATAAAGTACCATTTCACAACCTTTTAAACATCTGTCTCGTGTTATCCTAAATCAAGTAAGTCACATTGTGTCTTAATATATGTTTGTATTCTTAATATGTTTGTGTTCTGCCTCTGCAATTTAATTTTTCAGTTTAATCCTGGCTGGTGGTAGTTCCCCAACACCTTTCCACATTACATGTAGTTCTCAACTTCACACCACAATTGAGCCCAAAATTTCTGTTACCAAGCTTGATAGTTAAGTGAGTTTTGCCCCATTGTACAACCTTTCTTGCCACAGTTGTTAAATGAATCACTGCAGTTGTTAAATTAGTAATATAGTTGTTAGGTGAATGTGGCTTCCCCAGTGATTTTACTTGTCAGAAGCTGATCACATGTCTCTGGGATACTGCAACCATCATAAATATGAGTAAGTTGCCAAGCATGGAGATGCTGTTGTAAATCAAGAACTACCTGTACTACATACCTTAATAAACTGAATATAGAAACTATAAAATTTTGGTCTTTCCTATCACTTGTCTTTCCTCAATCAGAAGGCAGTTTTGCCAGAATGGGAGCAAAGGATCTGCACCAGGGAGAGATGGAGGCAGAGGAACAAGGATGGAGGTCTCCTGAATTCGGGGAGGTCCTTTTCCCAAAAAGCAGTGATCTTCCCAGAAGATCACACGTGAGCAAGTGTGATTCAGAAAGGCCACAGAAAGGCAGCCTTTCCACAAGAATGATTAAGGATGAAGTGTTTGGGGGAGTTCCAACTGACCTTGAAACGAAACGACATCTGTGTAAGGAATGTGGGAAAAGGTTTCGGAAGAAGTGGGATCTCATCAGGCATGAAAGGATCCACACGGGTGAGAAACCGTATCAATGTCCAGAATGTGGGAATAGCTTCAACCGGAATACAACCCTCACAAAACATCTCCTCATTCATTCAGGAGAGAAGCCTCACCAGTGCACGTACTGCGGAAGGAGGTTCACACGGCGTTCACATGTTGTGAATCACCAGAGACGCCACTCATGGTAGGTACCCCTCTGTTTCTCTTAGTTGTGTGGTTGGGAAACTCATAATTCACTAAATTCCCCCTGTAGGCCATCTTGGGCTCTTAGGGGTAAAAGAAACAGCTAAAACTAAGAAAAATAAATAAATATGCAAGTTGAAAGGAAATGTGAGCAGGAGGAACATGATATGATCTAAGAAATCTTTATTGATATTTGCTTCTTAAGGGATCATCATAAATCAGTATTTCTCAGCCTTGGCAACTTTAATATATATAGACTTCAATTTCTAGAATTTTCTAGCTAGCATGTTGCCTGGGGAATTCTAGGAGTTGAAGTCTATTTGTATTAAAGTTGATAAATACTGCAACAAATGTTCAGACTGCAGAAGAAAGGAGGTAAGCTGTACTAATTAGGGTGGAGAAAAAACATTTTCATTGGAGCTATGAAGTTGCCTGGACATTGAAACAAATACCTGATGGGATATACGGTGAAACAAAAACAGATGGGGTATACGGTGACCTCCAGAGTCCCAAACTACAGTCCTAGCATTATCTAGTTAATATTGTGAATGGTGAGCGATGCTGGAAGTAGAAATCAGCAACAACTGGAGGGCTACAGCATTCCTGTTCCTGATTTAAGGAGATGGAGGCTGTTGTCTGATTAAAGGAGGAGGTAAATTACTATATAATCAGATAGCCTTACTTGAGTGTCTTTTGCACTTATCCAGAAATCAGCCGCATTGGGCACAGGAGCTATGACTGATTAATACACTTATTTGAGTACAACATATTAAAACACTGTTTCTCAACCTTAGCAGCTTTAAGAGATGGGGATTTTCCCAGAATTCCTCAAAGAGCATGGGTTTTGATCAGCATGGCTGTCTGAAGAATTCTGGGAGTTGAAGTCCACACTCTTAAATTGGTACGATTGAAAAATACACTCTTAGATACATCCCAGAAATTTAGCCAACTCAGATTCAGGAGACCAGTCATTTTAACTCCAAAGCACCCTAAGCCAGTTGTTAGATAAAATTTCTGGCCAAAAAAATCACCCAATGCAGAACACTAGCCACTTTTAAGCCATTGTCCAGTTAATTGTCTAAGCCATTGTCCAGTTAATCTTGCAAGGAAACTATGTGATGGACAGCAACTGGAAATACAAGACAAGGGATTACAAAATTTGTAGCTATGCTCTGTCAGTCAGTCATTTGTCACCCCAAAAAGGGATTAGCCAAATCATCATATCTGCCTCCTGCCTGGTTATCTACTGGGTCCTGGATGAAAAAAACCCTTACCAGTGCTTTCTATGTTTAAGGATCATGGATGCTGAGAACCATAAAAAGAGATTAGGGAATCCATATTTTCCCATTAGGTCCTATTAACGTGATTGCCTACTTCCAAATCTGTCTATAAACTTGGATTAATAGCAGCCTGTGATAAAAGTATTGCAGAGCTAGTGGCTTTTCTTCTAAAATGACTTCTGCATCCTAGTTTCAGCCTCTGGCATCTTTACAATCAGAGAACCAATGAGAGAGCATCTGGTTAAAGACCCAACAGTTATGTCCATAAGTTATGACCATGATTGAGCCTGGAAATTATAGTTGTAAGTCATGATAGTCATAAAGCAAATCACATGCCCAGATCCAATTTTACTACTTTTTTCATGTGAATATTCAGCGAATACCATAGTTGTTGTGAACCTGTTGTTCACTATGGAGCAGGTTTTGCCAGAATTCAGAAGTTAAACTCCAGTTTCCAGCAAAAACATCATAAATTGCAATGGGACCATGGAGTGCTATAAACAGCCATAAATGCAGAGGGTTGCTGAGTGCACAAAATGCTATCATGTGATCACAGGAGGGGGAACCCAGCGTCAGAACTTCAAAACTGGGTTGTAAGTATCTTTTGGAGGGTTCATCATAACTTTGAACAGTCACTAAGTGACCAGCTGTAAATCAAGGACTATTTATATCTAGGACCTATATTATTAGTTTGGAATGTATATAAATGAATGACATGCACATCAATTTTTCACTTTCATTTTAAATGACTGGATCATTTTTTTTCTGAATGTCCTCTTCAGTTCTTTTCTAAATGTTGAAGACTGTCCAATTTCAGCTTAAATTATGGCTCATTTGAAAGAAGACAGTTCTTGATTTCCTTATGATTCTGATTATCTGTCCTTTATTTTGTTTGCAGCCAAGGAAGATCTTGACAAAGGGATCTACTGCTTCCAGTCTGAGCAACAGATTGAGAAGTCCTGTATGACGGGGGAATAAAGGTAGCTCGGTTTGTGTCCTGCAGGGCTTGGAAACTAGACCAAGGGTAGGAGTGATGTGGATTATTGACTATTTATCCGCATCTTGAATATGATCAAAATGTGCTAAGGACACACAGCTCTCAGGGGCATCCATTCTGTTGAGAGTACAAAGGAAAATCTGTACATATTTATGCCATTCAGTAACAATAGAAAACTATGACTCCATCCAAGTCAAAAGAGTAATTTATCCACATTTTACTTGATCCAGAGCAGCAGTGAGAGATTGAGTTCCTGTTTATTTATTCTGTATTATTTGGATTGCTTGCTGGCTACAAATGAGTATATCATCATGCTACTAATTTAGCCCTTAATATAGATGAATGGATGCTCCTGGGGAAATTGCTAATTTTGATCAGTATTTTTGTATCAGCTAAAGCTAAATCCTTTACCTGCTTTGCTGTATCCGTGCCCAAAAACAAATGATGCTCATTAAGGAAATAAGATTTAAAGGCAAAACATCTTCCAGTAATATCTGCCAATAAAGACTGGCAAAATTATCCTTGCCAACTATTTTGAAAGGCAGTCCATAGATTTAACCTATGAAGGGATGGAGCTCTCTGAAAAAGTGATACTAACCAATAATTCAGGATAAAAGAAATTCCAAGTTTTAAGTAAGAAACAAGACTGATAGATTGACCAAGAGGTCAACTGGTATGCTCTTAAATGGAAATTTATATCCAGAATATGTCCCCATCATTGAGACTTTTGCACGTCAAGCTGCCCAGATGTAGGTATACGTTTGGCAGTGCAATTTGGGGAGGGAAGGCCAGATAGGAAAACAGGAAGCAAAATGGTTTCATGGTATGCTGTGCTTGCTGTTACGGATTTTTATACTGCTCTGTGGCAAGTCCTTAGGGCTGATCACAAAGTTAGAAAATTGTGGCCCTCAAATGGCTGCCGAATACAGCTCCCAGCATTCCTCACAACTGGCAATACTGGAATAATGTGAAGTGAAACTGACTTGGTTATTTAATGATTCATTTTTTATTCTATACAGTAGAAAACCAGTGCAACATTTGTTGACATAAGCTATTTCCCCCTTTTTACAAAGTCTGAAAACTGCTTAGAGATTTTTGATTACAGAATTCATAAATTAATTTTCACAGACATCTGTTTTAATGTATTGTCAAATCATTTTGGCTTTTCAAGCTTCTTAAAATCCTATTCTAACAGCAGTACATATATTTCACATAAGAGGAAAAAATGATTTTGCTTCAAAGCTGGGTCCATTTTAAAAACAGTACACCAGATAAAATCTGGAGTAACTTCAAATCCTACGGCTTGATCATGTGGCCCTTATGTGAGGAATATTTATTTTCTAGGTATGATCTTTTATATACTCTTCAGTTTCTATGGCTACCTTTTTAGCATTATAGGATAACTATCTTTATAATAGACTTCCAAGTTTATTTTGTACACTATCATAATCAACGAAGACTCATGTCAGTTAACTTCATTAAAAACATGCTACCATAATAGTTCAACTGATAAACTTTTAACCCATTATTTAGAAGCATGAATTTATTTAGAGGGTTTACGCAAACTACTATGCACTTAATCCTCTCATCTGCAATATTTAGTTAATACCAAGCTAAAAACAGAGTTGTAAGAATCACTAAAAGTGTTTGTTAAATGCTTTGCATAAATGAGAAAAAGGCCACATAAAATCAGAAATGTGCTATCTGAAGAATATATCTGCACTTCAGAGTGTCTTTTTTTACAATCCATTTAAGCATTTAATGTGCTACAGGTACAATATAAAATAGCAATATTATTTACATACTCATTTTAAGTTTACTGGCTCTTTTGGTCTAAAACACCACGTTTACATACTTTGCAGCCAGAAATTTTGGAAATGGAAACTTGGAACTAGTTCTTCTAATCCTAATTAAAGTTTCTGTGCACTTCTCAAGCATTCTTACCTCTCAATCCATAAACATCCAGCATGACTATGGTCCTTCAATTTAATTATTCCACTTAATGAACATTAAATATTGTTTGTTACATGGGGGGGGGACATATAAGCAGAGACTCCAGCCCTAAGCTGTTTTTTTAGACTCTTGGACATCAGACTAAGAGAAACTGAATTGTACACCATGTTGAGATCTTCTGATCCACGCTCAGCAAGGAAATAGGTCTTGGGTCACTGTTTAAACGTCTCCTTCACGGTTGCAGTTCATCAGCCCAATGTTTCTGCAGCATAAAAGTGATTATATGGGTGAAGTCATAAGTAAAGCAAGTACAACACACACACACACACACATGAAAAATAAAAAGTCTCAACTTGTCTATAACCAAAATTATCAGTAAAAAGAGGAAAAATATTGATCTAGATAAGAAAATATTAACTTAGAATTCAAAGTTTCAATTAAAACAGGGCATAAAACCACAAAAACAGTTGAACTTAATTCAGGAAGTAAACATTTCAAGATAAACTACCCTAGTCTAGGAAGAACAGCAAGAGCTTTACCTGAGAGGAGGTAGGATCGGCCTCTAAGTTACCATAGCACCCTTTATGGTGACGAATCAGATCTCCCCAAAGGATAAAATTCTTGCAGCTGAGGAAAAGGAGAACCACAAAGTTTTAGGGTTACATCAAGCCATAAAAGCTGGCTGGGTGACTTTAGGCCAGTCACATTTTCAGCTCAACCCACCTCACAGAACTTGTTATGGGGAAAATAGAAAGAGGAAGGCGTGCTAAGTATGTTCACCACCACCTTAAGTTAGTTATAAAAAAATAAAGGTGGGACAAAAACCAATAAATAAATGGAGCTAATTGGGAAACAGATGCAAGGGCAGAATACTAGCATCTACATCCCTTCCACATTCCCTAATGCGCAGGAGAAATTGCTTACCCCGGGCACTGTCCTTCGATGGGCAGAATATGATTAGGCTCCTTTTCCAGGAAAAGGCGAGACAGGCAAAACATATGAGCAGCCATGGTACAAGTTGGGTGAAAACAGTGCAAGGGAATGTCCTCATCCCCATCCTGCAGAGAAGAATTTTAGAAGAAGTGCACTTCAGTACAGAGGAACCTGCTGGTGCTCAAACAAATACAGGGTTTTGCCACTATAATCTGATTCTATGTCCAGATATTCCCCAACTCTTCCTTGGTCAAAGTTGTTTTTTCCAGTTCATATCCAATTCTGCCTTAAAGGAGGCATCTTAGAAGCTCAGCTCCCATTTTATTAGAGCAATTTCGCCTCTTAGGATCCACTCAGTTTCTAGCCTTTCTAGTTGTGCAAAGAATATACAGCATCCCAGACTGTTACCTGAAAGGTCTTCAGACAGACACTACAATGTTTTGTGGTCACCACTTGTTCCTCTGGAGATAACGGTTCAGCACCCTTGGAGTCTTTGACAGCTCGAACTGGCCCAAAAGCTATGGGCATGTGTAAGGGGGGTTCCAAACCTGGGGGGAACTCTCGGCAGTACTCCTGCTTGAGCCATCGTATGGTGAGTGGCAGACGGCACCATGGGGCGGTTTGCAGCATGTGGGCTAAGACACGCAAGCGGAAGTCAAACGGACGCTCCCGGGTTCTGCGGCGGGTGACATGGGTGAGACGGCGGGACGAGTGAGGGTGTTGCCAGGCCCATTCAAACTGGAAATTAGCAAAGGGGGGAGGGGAATCAAAAGAGATTGCTGAAACTTAGGAAGGAACGAAGAGAAGGGCTTTTTCAGTAACTGGTAGTCCTCGGCTTGCAACCGCAATTGGGACCGTTGCTAAACAAGGCAGTTGAGTCACATGCAAGTTTATAATCTTTTTTGCCATGGTTAAGCAAATCATTGCAGTCGTTAAGTGAGTCCCACATTGACTTTGCTTGTTGGAAGCCAGCTGGTAAAGTTGCAAATGATGATCACATGATCCAGTATATTGTGACTATCAAATACATACTGGTTACAAAGTATCCAATTTTGATCACATATCCTGCAACAGGAGTAACTGAGGATTGGTTTTAAGTTATTTTTTTCAGTGCTGTTTTAACTTTGGACAGACTAAATGAATGAGTTGTAAGTCAAAGACAATATATACTTAACTGGGTGGGTTCCCACAACATACTGAACCCCACATCAATTACGTTGGGTGAATGCACAGAATCTCAAGCTAGCTAACCACATTTTAGTTTGCCACGTTCTGTGAATCCTGAGAAAGAGAAAATAAAATAAGTGCCTTACACGCAGAGCAGCCACATCAGAGGGGAAACCATGGACAATCAACACCATGTCCCTGCAAGAACAAAGGAATGCATGAAGCTCAAAAGGATAGCAACTCATTTGATGCAGAAAATTCAAATTTCAGCCTTCAAGAAACTGAATTTTCACCTCACTCAAATCTCATCCCAAAAAAAAGGGGGGGGCAGATAGTGCAAAAATGGTTTCCTGTAGAGCAGTGTTTCCCAACCTAGTCATTGTAAGATGTGTGGACTTCAACTCCCAGAATACCTGCTGGCTGGAGTGTTCTGGGAGTTGAAGGCCACATCTTAAAATGGCTAAGATTGAGAAACACTGCCTGTGGAGCTTCCCAAGTTTTTCCACCTACATCTGTTTGGGGCTAAGAAGGAACGGTTGTAAACTTTAGAAATGGTTTGCAAACATAGCATTGTTTACACGCTAGTGAATTACCATGGTCCACGTCCACTTGTCTTCCAGGCCCCACCACACCGCTTCCCAGCATTGTGTTGGTCTATGCGTCGTTCAGGATTGACAGTGAAGCCAATGTAGGTCCGCCCCTGGTAACGGGGGTTGGTGCAGTATAGTAGATATACGCCAAAGAAGCCACGTATTTCCACCACCATCTCACTCCCAGAGGGAGGGAACAGGCTGAAGAAACCTAAAGAAGAAATCCAGTGTTAGAAAAGCTGAACACCCATAACCATCCATCATCATAATCCAACAAATGGGACTGATAACTGCCAGGGAATCAATAGCTGACAAATGTTTTCGAACTACAATTCCCAGCATCCTCCAGTTTAAAGTTGCGAAGGTTGGAGGCCCCTGATCTGATTGGTGCAGCTGGAATTGTTATTAAGCCCTCCCTAGTGTTATTTTCCCTAATTCTCCTCCGAGACATTCCGCTTGGATTTTGACACACGAATCACAAGTTCGATTCCTTTGTATCTTCATGGCAGGAAGAAGGCATGTGCATTTTTGCCAACCCCCGGATTCCCCACCGAAATATCTGAAAATAAAATTCCTGCATTCCCAAGTGGAAGGGGTAAAAAACAATACCTGTTGAATTTCTGTCTGCTGTGCAACCCACTCTCGCATGCAAACTTAATCTTGCATATAGTGGATTTTACTATTTAGCAGAGTCCCCTTCCCCTCCGGATGCGGCTCGAGCGACCCATAAAGCAAATACCGCCATTACACCCTGCACGTTTCCAGCCCAAGCCTCCCCTCTCCCCCCCCCACGTTTGCGTCGCCACGCCCCTTTCGAACCTGCCTAACTCTCGCGACCACAGCAGACGGTAGACCGTTGCCTAGCAATCTTCCTCTCCCATTTCTTCAAACGATGCCTTGCTTACATTCTATTGGTGAAGGCAGCGAGATGCCCCGCCCACATAGGGAAAACTGCAGTAACATAGATGGATGACGTAAGAAGAGGGGGAATGAGTTCTAGACATGCGAATTGAGTGGCATTTAAAAAAGTATGGCTTGAACTCAAAGTAGAAACTTAGATTTAAAAAAACAAAAACAAATTATACGTATGTGTTCTCTATACTTTTTGTACTCTATGTGCATACATTTACAGAGAATTGCAAAGAAGGTTTACTCCATCTTAGACCAAGCCAAGTCCCAAAACGGCAGAGAATTTCTAGAAGCCTGGCACTCTGACAAATCACGCATCAAAAGACACATAGACGTTAACAGCATCTATAAACAATGCAAAAGGAACTATCACCCAGCCCAAAAAGGTACAAAAAGACACAAGCATCTCTCCACCAGCAATCAGCACTCAGATCAGCATAGAATAACTCCAAGGTTATCATCAGACCAACACCCCAATCAAGAAACTGCCAAAGAAGCCATGAATAAACAGCCCAACCAAAGAATCTCTAAGACCACCCTCACCCACTCAGACAGGTCAGCCACTGGCTGAAAGAAAACCCCACTCTTTACGAGCACTGATGATGTTACCCAGTTTGGGTGGTGAAACGTCTGCAAGAAACAACCAAGCTCAAAGATCACCAAGGACTCCTCGAAGAATGGTATATAGAATCTTCTGCTTAAGCAGGGGGCTGGACTAGAAGACCTCCAAGGTCCCTTCCAACTCCGTTATTCTGTTAGCTGTATGAAAGAACTTTTTTTTTTAGGATAACTTTTAGGACTGGTTGGGCTGCTGTATTACTCTTCTTTTGGTTGCTCTAGGGATGAAACCACCGGAGTGACGTATTGCAAGTTGATTGGCCACATGAGCTACAGATAGCAACGAGGAGGACGTGACGTCACCAGAGGCGGAAATGAAAGACTTGGTTTCTGAGTTCTCTTGCATTCGGGGAGGCTTTTCGGGGAAGGATGGAGCCGCCCAGAGTTCTCAGCGCGGAGGCCTTGCGGGAGAGGCTGCTTCAGGGACTTGAGGCTGAGCACGTGGTAAATGGGATAGCTTCCCATTCATTGCCCGAAAGCTGGCAGTTCAAAGGGCTCGGTTTGAGTGGTTGGCTCCTCTAAAGTTTGATTTAAATACCCCTCTGAAGGATGTAGCGACCTTTGCTTGTTCCTTTGCAATGTTGCTTTTTCAAGTACACCCCTTAATCATTTTTCAGCTAGTTTTCGTCTCCGTTATTCATAGGGTGCTATTGTTACTTAAAGTTACGAGCTGCTTTAAAATCTACGTTCTGCTGAAAAATGCAAACGTTCCTCTCTTTCTTTTGTAAAAACAATTCTTCCACTGAATGGCTACAGGATATTCCTCCTTCTCTAATAGGATAAACCAGTTTTCATGACTTGGTGTTTTCAGAATGGGCTTTCCATTATCCCCAGTCTTTAGAGCGCACCAGGATGAGGAAAGATGGCTTTAAAATTACTCTTTTTCAGAAGTAAATGGCTTTTTGTTTTATCCTCAGTATCGGTTTTGCATTATTAAGTTCAAGCTACAAATCTTGCTTTTTGCTGGAGTATTAATGTGTTTGTTGTTTTAATAGGCCGTCATACCAACTAATTTAAAAATGTCTTCCTAGGCCAGGAATAACAACATACTTTCAACACAAGAATGAAGATAAAAGAAAGAGAAATAATAGATGCTGAGCAGCCTATAAAATTAGGCCAGGCCAAAATGACAGGAGCCTATTTGCAGATCTGTTCTCACTGTTGATACAGAAATTCAGCGCAATTTGATCCTTAGGATACATTTAAGTATTCAGTAATCTTCATTAAATTCAGTGGGAGATTGCTTTTAAATAGGCATATCTAAGATTATGATGTTATGGATATTTTTATCCTAAATTTTGATTTCTTTTGAGACTGTTTTTCCTTTTTATTAAGATTATTTGGTGCACATTTCATTTTCTGATAGTATTATGTTAATCTAATGCATTCTTTTCTGAGTTTCTTTGCATTTTTATGCCCTGCAATTTCCTGGCAATAAACTGGCTTTCCATATGCTTTTTAACATCTCCTTTCAAAGTTTTCTTCCCCATTATCTGTTTGGAATAAATAAAATGTATGCAGGTATTGTATTGTTGTAATGTAAATGTATTGTTAGGTTCTAAATCAGGAGCTGGCAACCTTAATCACTCAAAGACCCATTTGGACCTGTTTCCCACAGAAAAGAAAACACGGGAAACCCTTCCCGTGCCTGACTATTTCCTGAGCGGCCACAAAACTAGCATATATAGTTGTATTAAAGGTTCTATTTTCTTCTGAAACTTCTTTTCTTGAATTTATCCATGCTTAGCTTATTGGGGGGTCGAAAAGGTCAATAAATCGCGTGCCGGTAGATGTCACACATTCGTAGTTGTGATGCATATTTTGAGAGACGGAGCCGCAGCACAGGGATGAAGAGCCACATGTGGCTCCAGAGCCATGGGTTGCTGACCCCTGTTCTAAATAAAAGGTGTCAAACTCACATCACAGCAACATCCCATGACGTATTGGGACTTTTTCCCCTTCGCTAAACAGGGCTTGGGCATGGCCAGCATATGACATATCCGGCCCATGGGCTGGGAATTTGACAGCTCTATTCTAAATAGTATATCAATATAATTTCTTTATTTTATACACTTTAAGGAGGTAGAAGATACTACCCCTGGGCGCTGTGCTACAAGCTTCAAAGTTTTGGTCGTTTCTCCATGTTTCCGAGGAAAAGCACTGTTACAACGACACCGGTAAGTAAGTGTAAGAAGAGTTAACTTACAGAAGGACTGAACAGTCTTTTATTTTCTTAATGGTTGGAATTATCTTAATAGTATTCCAAAACTTTACAATGTTAGGAAATAAGGACTACAAAAATCAGGCATTCTTTATACTTATTTTCCATGTTTTCTTGATTCCTCTGTCACCTTCCTTTTTGTCTTTTGCTCCTCTATTGGTTTAATCTATCCTTAATTCTTAATCCCTCCCTTCCCCCAAATTGCTCACAACAGAGTAGATAATGTTAACTTCCTCCATTTGATCTTACAACAGCAATGGTTCTGTGAGGTAATCATTGATTTAGGCTATCCAGCAAAATAAATGCTCTCTATACATAGATATGCCCTTTCTTCTGGAGTTTATTTATTAAATACTTTCTCATACTTTCATTATTATGATTTAGATGTATAGATCCAGTTTAGAAATAGAAATGTATTGAACCCATGGCATAAATTAAATCACTATTAAAAATAAAGTGGGCATTTAAAATTGTGGTGGTTTTTCCAAGCATAGATCATACAAAAGTTGTTTTTTAATATGCTGTGTTAATTTTAAATGCTACCTTAATCTCATATGATTATGAGAGATCAACATTACATTTTAGTACCTCAAAATTCTATTCAGGCTACTTTACAGCTTCTCTATGACATCCTTCTTTATTTGACTCCCTCCAAATATTTTAATAACAAATGAACACTTTATCTGCGTCATTTTCTATTACATTATTAACAGATTACATTATTAACAGTATAAGGAAAAAATAGTTGAACATCCAAAGAAATGCATAATTATGGTATAGTTGTGTGAAGAAAATGAATTATACACTGCTCAAAAAAATAAAGGGAACACTTAAACAACATAATGTAACTCCAAGTCAGTTACACTTTTGTGAAATCAAACTGTCCACTTAGGTAGCAACACTGACAATCAATTTCACATGCTGTTGTGCAAATGGAATAGACAATAGGTGGAAAGCAGAGGCAGTTAGCAAGACATTCCCAATAAAGGAGTGGCTCTGCAGGTGGTGACCACAGACCACTTCTCAGTTCCTATGCTTTCTGGCTGGTGGTTTGGTCACTTTTGAATGCTGGCGGTGCTTTCACTCTAATGGTAGCATGAGACGGAATCTACAACCCACATAAGTGGCTCAGGTAGTACAGTTCATCCAGGATGGCACATCAATGCGAGCTGTGGCAAGGTTTGCTTTGTCTATCAGCTTAGTGTCCAGAGCATGGAGGCGCTACCAGGAGACAGGCCAGTACAACAGGAGATGTGGAGGAGGCCATAGGAGGTCAACAGCCCAGCATCAGGACCACTACCTCTGCCTTTGTGCAAGGAGGGACAGGAGGAGCACTGCCAGAGCCCTGCAAAATGACCTCCAGCAGCTGCTCAAACGGTCAGAAACAGACTCCATGAGGGTGGTATGAGGGCCCGCACAGGTGGAGGTTGTGCTTACAGCCCAACACCATGCCAGAGAACACCGAGATTAGCAAATTCACCACTGACACCCTGTGCTCTTCACAGATGAAAGCAGGTTCACACTGAGCACATGTGACAGACGTGACAGGCTCTGGAGATGCTGTGGAGAACATTCTGCTGCTTGCAACATCCTCCAGCATGATCGGTTTGGCAGTGGGTCAGTAATGGTGTGGGGTAGCATTTCTTTAGGGGGCCGCACAGCCCTCCATGTGCTCACCAGAGGTAGCCTGACTGCCATTAGTACCGAGATGAGATCCTCAGACCCCTTGTGAGACCATATGCTGGTGTGGTTGGCCCTGGGTTCCTCCTAATGCACGACAATGCTAGACCTCATGTGGCTGGAGTGTGTCAGCAGTTCCTGCAAGACAAAGGCATTGATGCTATGGACTAGCCCACCCGTTCCCCAGACCTGAATCCAACTGAGCACATCTGGGACATGTCTCCCTCCATCCACCAACGCCACATTGCACCACAGACTGCCCAGGAGTTGGGGGATGCTTTAGTCCAAGTGTGGGAGGAGATCCCTCAGGAGGCCATCCTCAAATCTCATCAGGAGCATGCCCAGGCATTGTAGGGAGGTCATACAGGCATGTGGAGGCCACACACACTACTGAGCCTCATTTTGACTTGTTTTAAGGACATTACATCAAAGTTGGATCAGCCTGTAGTGTTTTTTTCCACTTTAATTTTGAGTGTAACTCCAAATCCAGACCTCCATGGGTTGCTAAATTTGATTTCCATTGATAATTTTTGTGTGATTTTGTTGTCAGCACATTCAACTATGTAATGAACAAAGTATTTAATAAGAATATTTCATTCATTCAGATCTAGGATGTCTTATTTTTGTTTTCCCTTTATTTTTTTGAGCAGTGTGTATTTGAATCTACAAGTAGTCCCTGCTCAACAACAGGCCTGTTTAGGTACCATTCAACATTACAATGTGATTGAAAATACTCACACCTCTAGCTGTTGCAGTGTCCCCATGATCATGTGATCAAGATTTGGGCACTTTACAACCAGTGTGCATTTACAAGTGTCCCGGTGTTCTGTGGTCACGTGATCTCCATTTTGAGCATTTCACACCTGGATTCTGACAGCCAAGGTAAATTTGCAAGTCACAGTCATGTGATATCATATTTAACAATTGCAGCAGAAGTGAGGTAGTAAATTGTGGTCATGTGCTGTCTTGCTTAATGACTACATCACTTAGCAACAGAATTGCCCATCCCAATTGGGTTCGTTAAGAAAAAACTACAGGTAGGTCTTGCTTAATAATCCTAATTGGGACCAGAATTTCTTTCTTTTTTTTACAAAGTTTTTATTTTTTACAACAAACATAAAGCCCTCTTTCAATTATATACATACAGTATGTCAGTTGGTTACAATCTTTTGTGCTTTCCTTTTTTTACCATTACTCACAAGTTATATAAATTCTCACCTTATCAGTCTAGCTTGTGCTTATATAATATCAATTATCAAACATTCATTTGACTATTTTTCCATCATTTTA
The DNA here is from genome assembly GCA_033807585.1 of Hydrophis major. Lineage (NCBI taxonomy): Eukaryota > Metazoa > Chordata > Lepidosauria > Squamata > Elapidae > Hydrophis > Hydrophis major. The sequence goes on along the minus strand of CM066343.1, from coordinate 23,874,940 downwards.
TACAAGATATTCTAATTTTCATTATGAATTAATCTTATACATTCATCCAATGGTTATATATTTTATATTGTATTCTTTATCAGTCTATTAACTTTTATTGTAAGGCTTACTAATCTATTTCTTTACCATGTCTTTTTATCTAACCATTGATAAAATAAATCCCATATCATATAAAATTGTTTATCCTCTTGTTCTCTAATTTCAAATGTCAATTTATTCATTTCAGCACAGTCCATGATTTTCTTAATAATTTCCTCCTGCATAGGTATTTTTTCATTTTTCAAATTCTTAGCAAATACAATTCTAGCTGCTGTTAAAACATTTACAATCAAATATTTCAATTATTTACATCATTTTTTCCAACCATGTGTGGATTATAGTCCAATATCTTTTTGCATCCGAGCATATCAACCACATGTAATATGAACCAGGTATCTGATGACATTTCCAACATTTATCCGATTTATTCTTGAACATCCTCACAATTCTCGTCAGGAGTAAGTGCCACCTATAAAACATCTTATACAAATTTTCTTTATATGTAGTTGACGTCATTTTATAATTTTGAGACCACAATTTTTGCCATTTATCTAAATCAATCCCATATCCAAAATTTTCCCCCACGCAATCATTGTTTCTTTTACTTGTTCTTCCTCTAATTTAAACTCTAGCAAATGTCCATAAAGTTTTTTTACTTTTTCATCAGTACCTGTCAAAATTTTATCTAAATCAGTCAACTTATCATAGATAACTTCTGTTTCAACATCTTTATCAAATCTAGATTGTATTTGCAAATATGAAAACCAATTCATTTTTACACCTTGTTCTTCCAACGCTTGCATAGATTTAAGTTCACCCTTTTCATTCAATATCTCACCATATCTAACTGTTTGTTCCTTTTTATATATTATTGGATAGGAAAAAGCTTCAATAGTAGATAACCATAGTGAAATTTTTAAATAATATTGCTTTTTTATCTTTCTCGAATATAATGTCTTCTAAAATACCCCTGGGTTTTAGTTCCCTTATACCAGAGGAAGGCATGCCACCCTAACAGCAGGTCATGTCCTTCTAAATTCAAAAGTCTAGTATTCCTTAGTCTTATCCATTCCTTTACCCACATCAGACTTGTCGCTTGGTAGTATAATTCCCAATTGAGCAAAGCAAATCCTCCTCTTGCATCTTGTAACAATTTAAGTTTTATTCTCGCTTTCTTCCCCTGCCAAATGTATTTTAGCACTATTTTGTTTAAATCTTCAAAAAATTCTTTCCCTAATCTGATTGGAATTGTCTGGAATAAGTATAAGATTCTAGGCAATACATTCATCTTAATTGTAGATATTCTCCCAATCAGTGATAATTGTAAATTTTCCCATTTTATCAAATCTGTCGCAATCTGTTGTTTAAGTTTAAGATAATTGTCCTCTTTAAGTGTGCTACATCTTGGTGTTATATCCCTAAATACTTAACCTTGTTTGTGACCTGGATCCCCAAAACTTCCTCCAATTCTTTCTTTCGTCTTACTAACATGTTCTTTGCTAAAATCTTTGTTTTATCTTTATTTATTGTCAAACCTGCTACTTTCCTATACTCTTCTATCTTTTCTATCAGTTTAGGTGCAGACTCCAATGGATCCTCTAATATAAATACCAGGTCATCTGCAAAAGCTTGTAATTTATACTCTTCTTTTTTAATTTTCATTCCTTTTATTTTTTTTTCTTCCCTGATGTTCCTATTCAGCACTTCCAGTGTTAACACAAACAACAGAGGCGACAGTGGACAGCCTTGTCTGGTCCCTTTTCTTATATCTATAAAGTCTGTTAACTCTTCATTTATCCTAACCTTTGCAGTTTGTTTATGATATATCGTTTCGGTGGCTTAAGTAAATTTTTTACCAAAGCCCATTTGGTCCAATTGTAACAGCATAAAATGCCAATTCACATTATCAAAGGATTTTTGTGCATCTATAAACATCAGAGCCATTTGTTTTTCAGGATGTGCCTCACAGTATTCCAGTGTATCTAAAATTATTCTCATATTATCTTTAATCTGTCTCTTCGGCAGAAATCCATTTTGATCAGGATGAATAAAACTGTTTAAGTATCTTTTCAGTCTTCCTGCCAGAATTGAAGCAAAAATTTTATAATCTGAATTTAATAATGATATAGGTCTGTAGTTTTTAACTTGCTGTGGGTCTGTGTCCTCCTTTGGTACAAGTGTGATATATGTTTCTGACCATGTTTCGGATATTCTCTTCTTTGTCATAACTTCATTCATAATTTCTAATAAGTGAAGATTCAATGTTTCCTGGAATGTCTTATAAAATTACACTTAGCAAACTATCCGGACCTGGTGCTTTCCCAAAGTTTTGCTTTTTTAAAGCTTCTGTTAATTCCATCATTGTTATATTACTTTCTAACATTGTTTCAATATCTTTGGTTATCTGGGGCAAATTTGCTTCCTCTAAGTATTGTTAAATTCTTTCTTCCTGAACATTCTCTTGATGGTACAGTTTTCCATAGTAATCTTGAATTAATTTTTTCTTCTCCGCATTTCCATAGCATACATGTCCTTGTTCATTTATCAATTGATTTATTCTTCTCAATTTATACGCTAGCCATTTACCTAGTTTGTTTGCATCTTCAAAATAGTTCTGCTTAGCCTTTTTAATTTTTTGTGCTATTTCTTCTTTTTCCATTAGCGAGTAATGGAGTGAAGTAAAGTGGTCAGAAGGCAGAGAAGGGGTACAGAATAGGCAGGTAGGTGGAGCTGAAGCTCACACTGCAGTTGTAAATGCAGGCAGGCTGTCAAGCGCCCGAATTTTGGTCACATGACTGCAAGGATACTGGAACTGCCTTAACTACAAAGACTGGTCATAAATACCATTCATTCAGCACCATCTTACTTCGAATATCCATTGAATATTAAGCAAGGACTACCTGTTCGTATAACCAAATTAAACCTAATGGAAACATATGGATTAAGGTATTCAAGTGCCTGTTCTTCAATTTTCTTGATTCTGTCCTCGTATTGCATCATCATCTGTTGAATATTTTCAATTTTCTCCTCTGTCTTTTCAGTTCTTTGCTCAATATTCTCCATTCCCTTTTCAATATTATCTGTTTTTACTTGTATCTTTTGAACTCCTTGCATAATCATCTGCAGTGTCACTTCTTTCTCCTTCTCTTGTTGTAACATCACCTGTATTGATCGTTGTCCTCCAGATGGTGAGGAAGAAGACGTTGGGATTGAAGAAGCTGAGGCTGGTATTTTTCTGCTCATCTTAGAGTACAATAGAAAAATTGAAAAGAAAAAGCAAGAACAGCCAATTGCCACTCCAGTAAAAAATAATAATAATAAATAAATAAAAGCAAAAGATAAAAATAAAAAAGGGAAGGAAAAAAATCCTCAGGCACTTGAATACCTTAATCCAATTGGTTCCAATTATGTAGGAAAAAAAAGAAAAAATATAAAATGAAAAAAGGATGAAAAAATAAAAATAAAAAAATAGGAAAAAATTTAAAAAGACAGAAATCTGTAAAAAGGGTAAAACAAAGGGAGGAGGGAGGGGAAAAAGTAGTCTTATTCTTGCATCAAAGGATTCAAATCCAAATATAAAAATCCAGCTGGGGGGGGGAATAGAAAAAAAAGGAAAGAGAAAATGCAATTCTGTCAATAAGCAAAGCACTGCCATTATATGTTCGAGGCTCTTTACTAAATCAAAAAAAACAAAAATTCCAGTTCTCTTTTCAAGGTCACTTCAATCTTCTTTCTTCAATTTCAAATCCAGACTCCAGCTATCAGTAGTTCCACAGAAGAGCACCTGCATGCTTTCTCACTATCTTTTCAATGAAAAGCACAGAGTCCTTCAATGTAACAGCAAATGTATCAACCAGAAAGAAAAACAATGTATCCAAGCCTCCAGGTGGCAGTGCTACTTATTTCCCTTTCCCTTCCCTTCCCCTCTAATGTTAAAATCAGGAATACAAAAAATAAAAAACATCTAAAATTACTAAAAAGAAAAAAAAAACTTTTCCAAAGAGTTATTTTGAAAGGAAAAATTAAAAAGAAAAGACCAGTCCAGTTGAAAAGTTTTAACAAAATCCAAAGTTCCAATAAGAAGAAAGAAAAAACCTTCAGGTTTAATTTGTGCTTAATCTCGCCGCTTAAGCACTTTTATCTTCACTTTTAAATTTAATTTTTAGTCTTTTAGGGTGTTCTCTCCAGAAAAAAATAAGTAGAAAATTATCTTACCAAACTGACACACTTCCTTTCCAGCTTTCTTCCATTCCGGAGCTGTCCCAGCTTCAGCAGCTTTAATGGCTGCCTCTCCACCGTGGGAAAAAAGGGCTTCTCCTGGATCTACCAGGGACTTTGCAATGTCCTTAGGATTGACAGGATGTGCCCTCCTCTGTCACCGTCTCTACAGGACAGTTTAGGTCCATTGAGACCGTCCTGCAATGGAGATATCAGCAGCGATCTTAGAGCTTAAAGATCGCATGCTGTACCGCTGCAACGCAAGCTCTGCCCTCTCCAGGACCAGAATTTCTGTTATTGAGTAAATTTTAGTGTGACTGCACCACCTGGTTCCAGTATACCTGGTTGCGGTTGTTAGGCTAGGACTGTCTGTCATTAAGTGAGGACTTCATGCTTTTCCTGCCCAGTCATGCTTGCCTCCACTCACTTATCACCCCTCCTCCCATCTCTCATTTCTGCCCTTTTGATTTCCCTGCCATCCTGTCCTCTGCCTTGCTGAGTAGAGTCCAGAGTAATGGAGTGAAGTAAAGTGGTTAGAAGGGCAGAGAAGGGGTACAGAATAGGCAGGTAGGTGGAGCTGAAGCTCACACTGCAGTTGTAAATGCAGGCAGGCTGCCAAGCGCCTGAATTTTGGTCACATGACTGCAAGGATACTGGAACTGCCTTAACTACAAAGACTGATCATAAATAACATTCATTCAGCACCATCTTATTTCGAATATCCATTGAATATTAAGCAAGGACTACCTGTTCATATAACCAGAATGGTATCATTTCTATTTATTACTAATGCCAAAAGGAAACATGTATGATTTATTTATTTATTTATGTCTCCCACCATATAGAGCAGCAGTCCCCAACCTTTCTGGTACCAGGGACTAGTTTTGGGGAAGCCAATTTTTCTACGGACCGGTGGGGGAGGGGTATGGTTTGGTGTGCAACCTAGATCCTGTGTATACACTTGCTCACCTATCTTTTGTGCAGCCCAGTTCTTAACAGGCCATGGACTGGTACAAGTCCATGGCCCAAGGGTTGGATATTCCTGATTTAAAGGGTTCTCAGCAGTGGTTAAGTGGGAGAAAAGTACCCCTTTACCAGTTTGGATAAAGCATTGTTTTAACTAATATTGTTTCTTTTAAAATATTACGTCTGTTGAAATAAACTGAAAAATGACAGTGTAGGGGAAGAGCAGGCAGAGCTGGGGGCAGAGTTAAGCATGTCATCAGTTTAGAGTTCTTGCTTTCCCACAAGTGCTTTAAGTCCCAGCCCTCTTGAATTTCTTTGACTTTTATCTGTCACCAGTTGTTAAGCGCTGAACTTTAGTTGACCAGATTCTTGTGTAGAGGCTTGAATAAATCTATATTATGCTAAAATCTTACAATTTCTGATTTTTTTGCATCTGACACACAGCTTCAGTCTTGGTTAACTGAGAAGTTCTGTTTGGCTCTTCTTTCTAATGGGCACGTTTAGTAAAGCAGAGTTTTCTGTAAAAGGAACTCTGGATGAATCTGCCATCAGCTAAGCTCCTCCTAAGAGATGGGAGTGCACTTCCATCTTTTTTCCTTTTTAGGCTAGCATTGCTTTTAAATTTATGAACAGATTACTTCTTAGAAATCTTTCTGGAAATGGGGCAAATTACTGCAGTTTTTAAGTGAATAACATGCTTGTTAATTGAATCCAATTTCTCCCATTGACTTTGCTTGTTGGAAGTTATTTGGGAAGGTCAAAAATGTTCATCATATGAAGAATTTAAAAAAAATTTTTTTTTAAATGTTCATCATATGAATCGAGGATGCTGCAACAATCATAAATGCATGCCAATTGTCAAGCACCCAAATTTTGATCATGTAATTGTGGGGATGCTGCGATGGTCCAAAGACTGTTGTGAGTCACTTTTCAGTGCCATTGTTACTTCACATGGTTGCCAAACAAATGGTTGCAAGTGGAGAACTACTTGCAATATCATAATGGAGTTTATTTTGGAGGAAGGGGCATATGAATTCAATAAATCATGATGATTAATTAAATTATGGTTAAGCCAAATATGCAAAGTTGTTTTTTTAACATCCATCTATTTTTATTATGCATCTTGGAGGTTAATTTAAATTTGAAAAAAAAAAAAAGCTTGGAATTAGGAGAAATGCATTACTGGCTAAGGGACTTCTCCAATGCAGGCAGAAGATAAGGCTGCATTAGGCCAAAGTGAGCTTTGCCTGTTTGGCTTGGCCTCTTGTGTGAACTAAACTAATTGCAATGTATTCTTGAAACAATTAGCAATTCAGGTGTAAAGATATGGGGGTGGAATGCATTTGTTCTTCCTGATTTCCATTTGCCATTTCCCAATTGTATTCTTTCTCTTTTTTTGTCTTGCCTTCCTTAAGACTGGTCAATGAACTCTTATCTGAAGAACTGAAGCTTATTCATGCTTTTGAGCAGAGAACACTGACTCCTGAACAGTGGGCAAAAGAACAAGAAGCTAAGTGAGGCACAAGCTTCCTCCTTTTCTTCAGTAACAAAAGCAGCAAATACTACAGAGACCAAAAATTCCAAGATGGTAAAAAAAAGCATCTGTGAACTAAATTTAGCAGTGCAGGAATTGCTTCAGGAGAAGCACTGTGAAAGTTTGAGAAAGTATGAAGCAGAAAATAAAACTGGAGAAAGATTGTGAGATGACTATTTGTACCATCTGTTTATTCCCATACCTCGTATCTTGGAGACCCATTTTAATATTGAGATGTGCACTGGGTGGGGAAAAGGCAGCCTTCTCCTGCTAAGGCAGTGTTCTTCATTTTCATTTTTTTTAAATCTTGAAAATGAACACTTTTTGAGTTCTTTATACTATGAATTTGGTTGTTCGCTTGCAGGAATTTTATCAGTCAGCTAGATAACATCATCAGTGAGTGTGAGGTTTGCTGTTTATTTGCAATAGTTTCCCTGCCTGTTGATAGGTGTGTAGTTTCCACCGTGGTGATTCTTTGATGAAAGTACAGGTAGTTCTCACTTAAATCATTCAGTGATCATTCAAAGTTACGATGGTGTTGAAAAAACTAACTTTGCACAACATTTACAACTTTAATGGTGTCCCTCAGTCATATGAACAACATTACAGTCAATAGACGTTGTCCTGTGCCTACCTTTATTTCTCCCCTCGCCTTGTAGAGCAAATTGATTAGATAAAGGGATTGCAAGGAAATGAAGCCTTTTGTTGTTCTATATATCAGAAGCAATGCAGTTGTATAAATCTCTCCTTTGCCTGACTTTTCCCACCATTAATGTGATCACAGTATTCTTGATGTAGAGCAGTTTGTTTTCTTGAAATCCAATTTCCAATCTTTCTTTGCTGGAGATGAGAGGATCAGGCAAAGGGGGGTTGCCTGCAGAAATTGCTTGCTTCCCTCAACTGTCCCTAACCCTGGCAGAACAGAGAGATTGGAGAGGAAGAGATCTCAAGAGAGTGCTGTAAGCTGTTTGTGTAAAGTGTTCACTGGGCTGACAGTGAAGTTGCGTTGCTTTCATTGCATTCAAGACAGTAAGCGGGCATTTCAAAAAGGCAGGGGTGGTTAGAAGGCAAATAAAAGTGGAAGGTGTGAAACTGATTTTCTAGTGGGAAGGCAGTAGCGTTTCATTTAGTGGTAGAGTTGCTTGCCATCCTAAATAGGTTGTTATGTGAGGACTATCTGTATTTTCTGCCTGATTGTTTGGTGTTGAGACTTGCTGATCTGAATGTTGGCTGCTGGTTGGGATCAAATGATGCATCAAAAAATATATCATTTATGATGAGCCAAAAAACCAGTTCTTGTTGGGAACTATCTGTCCCTGTTTTCCATTTCTTAAAATGTCATTTGCAGGGGGAGAACTAGGTTAGTCTGTGGTGGCAAAAACCAGGAGTCTGGTAACAGTTTTTCCAACCAATACATTTTATTAAAAGGCATAAGCTTAATAGGCACTGACATCAGAACTCAAAATAAGGACACAATAATACCAAGGATTCCACCTGCCAGGACACCATGAGATATCTCAAAGTATTTTTTTTAAAAAAAACCGAATTTTTATCAGCACCATTTAATGAGAAATTCTAAACCATTCAAGCAATCTCAGTTCTCAGCAATACATTTTTAACATATTAGAATTGCTAACTGATAGGCTACTTGTAACCTCTCATGTATCATCTGTATCTGCATAACCAACTTGATTTTTCTAGCCTTCTATCTCCCACCATTTTAAATTGATCTTAACACTCCACTCCACTTACCAAGTGAGCTGTAGCTCACCAAAGCTTTTAATGTCTTAATAAAATGTTGGTTACCTGGAAAAGGTCCTTCCGGGCTCCTCCCAGTGTTAAAAAGTCCTCCCTTCGTGCGAGATGAAAACTTTGCTCCTTACTCTGATTTCATTTTGGAGGGGAAAAGCCACTACAAGCCATTGGTCAACTATTCAAATTGGGCCCTGTGCTTAATCAAGAGAAGGGCCACCTAGATTAACGGGATTAATTAATTAATTAATTCTATTACATTTAAAGGGTTGGCTACAAATCACTGATGAATACATGGGTGAAAAAAATATCTATATCTAAGATGGGTAGACCATTCCATGGCAAATAAAGTGGTAAAGAGGATTTAAATAGCTCTGTTAGGCATCCAGAGCCTTTCAATGTCAGACTTGGGGAGAACTTCCTAGCAGGGAGGTGGAATTGACCCCAAGAATAACCATCAAGTTTAAAACTTGAATAAAAAAGGTCTACTATATAACTTTCAAGAGTTCAGATGAATGAAACAGTTTGAATTCAATACATAGATGCAAAATTGTTCCAAATAAACAAGCATAGTTTATTAAGCAGATAGATTTCCCTTCCTCCCTCTCACAAAGGTGGGGAATCTGCCTTCCAAAGGATTTGCTTCCTGCAATTTTAGGTTGGGTTACTGACCAACTAACTAAAATTGCATACTGATCGAAATGTTTGAGTGATGATCAGTTAAATATTTTAGCCCTATTAAAACTAATTCCCTCATAAGTAAAATTTTAAGTAAGAGGAAATGCAGCATTTAAAAAAGAAATCCAGAGAAAGAACATTTGTTTTCTAAGGGGAAAAGCAGAGCAGGAATCAGAAAACGAAGATCCAGAACTGGAGGCCTAGGAGATACAAGCCTGCAGATTGTAAATAGATGGGCTATCGTCCCAAATGCTTTCACCAAGGCAAAGCGAAGAAGTATTTCATATCTTTGCAGGTGGAATCTGTTAACTCAGAAAAGGGGCTCTGTCTGGAACAGACAAACTGAGTTTCTGCCCTGAGCTTAGGGTGGATGAATCTTTATAATGCCCTGAGGATCCACCCATTTTTTAAAAAAAAAATCAAAGGGGCTTTAAAAGGCCAGTGAAACAAAGTCCATGGTGACTCATGAAGAACCAGACTGGCTAGGAAGAGAGAGAAACTATTTCTTAACAATCCTTTCCAGCTCTGAGATGCGTCGCTCCTGTTCCGACACAGTAGCCTGCAGTCGTTTCAGGTCCTCTGAGAGCTGATCTAAAGCCGGACCCTAAAGGATACATTATGTGGTAAACTTTATTATAATTACTGATAAGACTGGAAGAGCAGATTTTATTTAGAAAAAGTATGTGTTATCACTCCCTTAATCTACAGTTTTGACTCAAAGCATTTATCACTGTTCCAAAATTTCCCCACCAACTCTATGCAAATCTTCATTCCTGTATAATGTCACCTGAAAAAACTTGATTGCAGGGTGCATAACTAGAACATCATGATGTCCCTATCATTAGTAGAGAATAGGGATCTTTCCAAAATCCTTAAAATTAGGCCAGATTCTCCCATTTATAAGACTATTAAGGGACAAAGGCTAAAAAGCTAGGCTTTGCCTGTTCCAGTAATGTCAGGTCCTCAGGTATACCTTCCCAAAGCCTTGAAGGACCACAAAAGGCAAATGTTTCTCTCAGGGTTAAAGACACACCCTCCCTGCTGTCCACAAAGGTGTATGGAACATTGGGTGGTCTTCCAGGAGAAGATGAGGACCATGAAGGTCAATGGGTTGTCAAGGCCAATCCAAGACCAAATAGCCCAGAAGACCTAATCTTGGGTTGACCTTGGGTTTTCTCCTCCTTACCCCTTGCTGTGTCCTGTCATGCGGAAGTTGACTTCTCTTGGGCCCCTGCAGGAGAGTCTGGTTGACTTTGAACTCTCGGCTCTTCTGGGGAGTGTAGCCATCCTTGAGGGAAATGAGGATGGGGCTTGCATCCTTGCCTGCTAGCCACTTTTCTGAGGACAAGGCAGGATCTGGACCAGGTGTGTCAGGATATAGGTCCTCTTGGAACAGGTCTGACTGCAGAAACCATACAAAAACACGTCTCGGCATTACAGCAAGAAAGAACCTCTCCCCTCCAAATTTAAAAACAGAAGTTCAACCTCTCACTACACATCCCAAATGTCAGCATTCTATACGGGGCAAGCTTTTGTCCAGTTAGGCCTTGACTTATGACCATAATTGAACCCAAAATTTCCATTGCTAAGCAGAACAGATGTTAAGAAAGCTTTTCCCCCAACTTTACAACCTTTTTTGTCACAGATGTTAAGTTAGTAACACGGTTAAGTGAATCTGGCTTCCCCATTGACTGCATGGTGATCATGTGATCCCAGGACGCTGCAATCATCATAAATAAGAATCAATTGCCAAGCTTCTGAATTTTGGTCACATGACTGGCAGGGGAATGCTGCAACAATTGTAAGTGAAAAATGGTCATAGGTCAGTTTTTTCAGTTCTGTTGTAACTTTGAACAGTCACTAAACAAACTGTTGTAAGTTGAGACCACCTGTATAGTCTCTAAGAGCCAAGTCCAACCTGATTAAACAATTGCCCAAAAGATTGTGAAGATACAGAAAGGAAATTGCTTGTTCAGTGGGCAAATGGCTACAGCTATCTCAAGAAATTGGGAAGGTGGCTTTGCAACTTTTATTCTGGGATAAAAGTTACATATGTTGAACCAAGACTCTGATAATTTTGGAACAGATAAGCTCCCTCAGTGAATTGATGCATTTACCACATTCCTGTAAGGAGTGCAGGCTTGAAAGAACCACAAACTATTTAAAATGATTTGTGTCACTGGATCCGGAAAGCAGGAGAAAAGCACATTGGATCAACCCAGGAGATCCAGTGATAGATTAGATGCTAGCAGAGGCTCCCAAGCACTATATTGTCCCAGAAACAAGCAAACTCTTTACCAACAATGACTAAATAAAGAGGCTGCCTAGAAGATTATTAGATCTGAAATTCAACGTATTTGGATGGTATTGGGTTATAAAAAATTAGTGTGGTGATCCACTCCCCATTTTACAACTACAACATTCCTAAATCAAGAATATGAAGGCTTCAGAAATCAAGGCTCTTTTTACTGCAATGGCTGGATTTACACAAAGCCACATACTATGCATTATATGTTTTCTGAGATTGAGCTTAGCATATTGCATGAATCGGCAGTTCTGATTCATTCTATCAAAGTTAGTTTCCCATTAAGTGTGCCCTGGGCCATTCTCATTTGCTCAATGAACCTTTATTAACAAAGCCACGACTTGGCATGACACGTGCACCCATTGTATTGCACTCTTCCAAGTAAATCAAACAATTGTGACTCTCAGTGGTCAGCTTTGCTGCTGTCTCCTTAAGGTTCCTATAGCTTGTATTTGCTAGATCCCCAGGAAATCTCTCCTTCCTCCATAATTATCTGAGGCCATGTAATTCTATACAGGTAGTCCTTGACTTACACCGTTGCTTAGCAAAAATTCAAAATTACAAAAGACCTTGAAAAAGCTACGTAGGATCCAAATGCAAAGCTCTAACATCCTTTCCCCTACATCAAGTGACAACATTTGGGCCACTCGGCAACCAGCCCACATGTACAGCAGTTTGCAATAGCCTATGGTCACATGACCATGATTTACAATGTTTTTCAGATGTAGGCGAATATATGTATCCCAGGATAATGTTGCAGAATCCAGTCTGGGTCAGTCACTGGGACCAGACATTCCCTGAAGATGGTCTCCAGCATGAGTCCGAAAGCACGGAAGACAAAACCTCTGGTCCCAGTAATCAACCCAGATTGGATCCTGCTACAATGTTTTTGCTGGAAACCAGCATTTACTCCCGCTTCTTGCAAAAAATGCTCCGTAGCAACCAGTGGGTTCAGAACCACCCCCATGTTCCATTAATGACTGCCACATTGGTTTAATGATTTCTGCAAAAAAAGGTTATAAAATCAGATGCAGTCACATGGCCACCTGCTTTATGGCCATCATTGACGACCACAATGAGCTCACAATTTTGACTGTAAGTTGTGACAGTCATCTTGTGACCATGCTCCAATTTTGCAACCTTTGTAAAACAAGCTGAGGGCTACCTATACTCTTTGTTGTATCCAAAATGATAAACAATCCAGACAATGGAGGAAGCAAGATTATTCCTCTGCAGCAGAGATTTAATTATAAGGAAGAAGCAAAAGCAGAGCAAATCATTCTAAGGGACAACTGTTCTCTAGCAGAGCGCACACTTCGTATCCAGGTAAGGCTTCTACCTGAAACTCTGGAGAGCTACAGAGCAGCACTGATCAACCTGTGGCCTTCAGCCTAATTTAAAAAGCAATCAGTTCATCTTCTTGGCAAGCTGCTGGACAGGGAAAAAAGAGGAGGAGGAGGTTGGTCCCTGCCCGTTTGCAATTCCCCAAAAAATTATCCACAAGAAACTCAACCTTGGCCATCCTAAAGCAGATGATGCCCAACTAAATGGCTGAATTTGGCCAGTGCAGCTTTCTAGAGAGATGGTTCCTTAGGCTCAAGGAGAAACGAGTCTTCAGCCCTTTCCTTCCCTGCTATGAACTGTTTTTCAATTGTTCTCCCAATGCCTTTTCCTACCGACCGTAAAGGGTCGGTCCACTCTTACCTTCCGGGGCACCGTCATACCAATGGGTTCACATTTCCTCTCATGTAGTTTGTAAAATCTAGAAGGAATAAAAAATGATTCTAGGAAGGAGAGAGAAAAAAATCTTTGGAAGGGTCTCCTCTAAAACAAAAACAAAAAGTCCCAGGTATTATTTATGCTTGGCCCAAGGAATCTGAGTGTTGGATTGCAACAGAATATAAGAAAGTGTCAGGTTTCTATTCAGGGGTGAAGCTTGCAGAGGTTTTGTACCTTTTGTTGCTATTTGTCACCTTCACGTGTTGGTGGGGGGGTTTCTAAATAGGATGGGAGACCAGTTACATCCCTGTGAACCTCTTGCAGGAAGCAGGGGAGCAAAACACACATTCTCTACCTGGCAATTTCGCACTTGCTGACATCCAGCCCTCGTTTGGGCATCCATCCCCCTCCTCGCTGCGACTCCTTGGAAGTAAACATGGATAAATAGTGCACATAGGGCGCTTCGCCAGTCAGCTCGAAGTACCGGATGCTGCTGTCACCCTGCAGTGGATGTTGAGGCTCTTTTAATTTCTGCTTGTTAAAGAACTTCCCCCGCTGAGCTCATCCAAAATGTTGCTTCTAGATTTGGCATTGCCAGCATTTCCCCTTCACTTAGGACTCACCTTGCCAGTCAGGTAAACCACGTTGGTGTCTGGATCATAATAAGGCAAGAGTACGCCACTGCTTGTATCTAGCTCCTGAAGGGTCAATGGTTCCTCAGGATTTCTCTATAGAGGAAAAGAAGGAAGGAAGGAAGGAAGGAAGGAAGGAAGGAAGGAAGGAAGGAAGGAAAGAAAGAAAGAAGGAAAGAAAGAAAGAAAGGAAAGAAAAAGGAAGGAAGGGAAAGAGAAAGAGAAGGAAGGATGGGAAAGAGAAAGAGAAGGAAAGAAAGAAGGAAGGATTTCAGAAATACAGTTGTAGAGTTAGTCTGGAATAAAAGCCTAAGAGTAACTTCCTAGTCAGTGTTACACCGAGTTAATTAAGACAAAATCTCTTTGAAATGTTTATTTGCTTCCTTCCTACATTTGGGCTCTGTTGTCTCATCTCATCCAAACTGCACTTCTTCCCCAGTTCCTTCCCAGTTCTGAAACTAATGAAATGTCTGCAAGAAAGTAAGCTCAGAAAGCACCAAGGACTCATTACAACCCTAAGCTACAAATATCCTCCTTTATAGTTCCACGTGCTGAAAAAGCATAAAGTTCTTACAAAACATACTTGTGGGTTTCTGTGATCTAAAGAACAATGGAAAGAGCCAGTGTGGTGTAGTGGTTTTAAGGCACCAGGCTAGAAACTGTGAGACCATGAGTTCTACTCCTGCCTTGGGCATGAAGCCAGCAGGTTGACCTTGGGCCAGTCATTCACTCTCAGCTCTAGGAAGGAAGGAAGGGCAAACTACTTTGAAAAATCTTCCCAAGGAAACTGAGGGGCTTGTCTAGGCAGTCACAAGGAGTCAAGACTGGCTTAAAAATAAACACCCCACCTCACCCCCCAAAAAGAACAATTATCTGAACAAGAACTTCTTGTTCTCTGGGAAGAATTTCAGCCTGCCCCTCCAATCAATAAACAGGGCATCATAATTGATCTGTTTTACAGTGTTGTTGTTAAAGACTTTGATAGTAAATGAAACGTGTTAAGCATTCAAAATCCCCATACAAAATACAGAAGATCCCTACAACACCAGAGTGAATTTCCTCTTGAAATGTCCTTGGGTCTACTTCGTGTCCTTTAATAAATTGTTTATTGTAAAAGAATTACAATATGCACAAGGGAGAGGACTTTGATGTTGAAACGGGCTTTCCTGCAACCTTCTTCAACATAAGGCTTTGGCAGTAGCCTTGCCCTCATTTTTCCTCACTGGCCTTATTTGAACGGTAAGGGTCACCCACTTTTCAAATCCCTTGGACAGCAGGTGGCCTCTACCATTCAAATCTTTGGAAGATGTTGCCCAAATACCACCTGTAAAGATGTCCATTCTCTCTGCTCACCAGATCCCACAGGGCCACCTGTCGCTCACTCATGCGGCTGAAACCTGTTGTAAAAAGCTTCCCATCCTTCACAGTTGTGGCCCGAACAGGACGAGATCCCTCATGGGCCCGGGGCAATTCCTGAAGGTGAGAAAATGAGACAAAATGAGACTTGTAAGAGCAGAAGGAAGGTTAACCACAAATGAATGACCAAGTCTTGCCCACTTCTGGACAGTGAGAAATCATCCCATTTTGTTGGGCCATTTTCCAGCCTTCTCTCCCAGCACAAAATATCTCATTTGCCCATATCAATACTGAGGGAAGAGTGGAATAATCTCTGAACAAAAGAAAACATTTCTCCATGATAAATCAATCTGGAAGACAAGAGGATGCCCACCAGTGGAAATGGAGTTTAAAAGCAGGCATGCAAGTAACAAAAAACACATGTAGTCCTCAACTTACAACCATTATTTTAGTGACTGTTCAAAGTTACAACAGCATTGAAAAAGGTGACTTATCACTGTTTTTCACATTTACAACTGTTGTGGCATTCCTATGGTCACATGATCAAATTTGGGATACTTGGCAACTGGTTCATGTTTATGTGTAGTTGCAGTGTCCTGGGTCATGTGATCATGTTTTGTGACCTTTTGGCAAGCAATGTCAATGGAAAAGCCAGATTCACTTAACAACCATGCTAGAGGTAGTCCTCGACTTACAACAGTTTGTTTAGTGACCGTTCAAAATTACAACAGCACTGAAAAAGGGACTTATGACCATTTTTCAGGTTTATGACCATTATAGCATCCTTATGGTCACATGATTTAAATTCAGATGCTTTATAACTGACTCACATTTATGACGGTTGCAATGTCCTAGAGTCATGTGATCGTCTTTGCCGGCTTTTGACAAATCAAGTCAATGGGGAAACCAAATTCACTTAACAACCATGTTATTAATTTAACAACTGCAGTGATTCACTTAATAGATGTGATAAGAGAAATCATAAAATGGGACAAAACTCATTTAACAAATTTCTTCCTTAACATAAATTTTGGGCTCAATTGTGATCGTATGTTGAGGACTACCTGTATTAAGTTAACAACTGTAGTGATTCACTTAACAACTGTGGCAAGGAAATGGAGTAAAACTCATTTAACAACTGTTTTAGCAACAGAAACCGTAAATCCAGGACTGCATTAGGAATAATTTACCAAGGCATGTAAGAAATACAAAAATCTACTGTGGTACAAGTTGTTTTCAACTTACAATTGTTTAATGACAATTTGAAATTATGGAGGCCAAGGAGAAAATGACTTGTGACTCATTCTCAAAATTATGACTGTTGTACCCCATCCTATGCAATCATGGGATTGCAATTTGGGGCTTGACAACCAGCTTGCATTTACAGTGGTTGTAGTGTTTTGCTGTCATATGATTGCAATTCGCAATCTTTCCAGTTGGCTACTAAAAGCAAAGTCAATTGGGGAAGCAGGACTCACTTAAAGACTGCACGATTTACTTAACAACCATGACTTGCTTAATAACCATGATAAAAATGGTAGTAAAAATGGATCCAGTCTTGTGACGACTTCCTTAATGGCTGCACTGCCTAGCAAATACAACGTGCAAATCTAGTCAAGGTCTATCTGTATAGACTATTTCTATTATGGCCTTCACATCAGTGTTGCGTTTCAAAAAAGTTTACCACCGGTTCGATGGGCATGGCTTGGTGGGCATGCTTTGCATGCACTCACACACTTTGCACATGCATATGTGCCAAATGCGCATTTTACTTTCCAACTCACCTCCTGTACTCCTGTACTCTCCCTGTCACTTCAGCAGCTGATGCACAGCAATCTGTTGTGCCACGCTTCAAAATCAGGACATAAAGGTCAATATGGGAGCCCAGGCAGGCAAATGGGCCCAATAGCACAGCATCTTAGAGAACCAGTTCAGTCTCCACTGCTCTTCAGCAGTACCGGTACACCAGAACCAGGCCGAACCAGTAGAATAGCAATAGCAATAGACTTATATATGCTTTATAGTGCTTTACAACCCTCTCAAAGCGGTTTACAGAGTCAGCCTATTGCCCCCAACAATCTGGGTCCTCATTTTACCCATCTTGGAAGGATGGAAGGCTGAGTCAACCTTGAGCCTGGTGATATCACCACTGCTTCACATAAGTCAATCTCTAACCCATTGAATTTTCAGATTTTGCACCAGTCAATTAGTATTCTGTGATTACTCAGCTGATTCTATTCTCACTAGTTTGTTGTGGGGATGCCTCTCTCTTTTTTTTTACAGTTGTTCAGAGATTTTCTCATGAATACTTGGATTAAATGAGGACCAAAAGACTCAGAGATCATGGTACAGATAAATGCTAACGAGGAAGTCTCTAGACAGTAGCATGCTTTTGAATTTAAAGATACAAATCAAGGAATAAGTGATGGCAATGTTTCTGCAAACTTTTGACTATATACTTTGAAATATAAATCACTGAATTAATTCATGGCTGGATGGAAACTTGGCTCTCCACATTGCTGATCGTCAATACTTATTAGCCAACACAGCCAAAAGTAAACAACAGACATTCCATTTTGGGGACCAGACAAATCTGCTAACACAGGCAATTATTCATCTAATTTGCATCCTGATTTTTAAAAAATCAGCCTCTTCTGGATCTGGCAGTTTTAGACTTTCTAGAGGGTGAAAGTTTTTCCTACATTTGCTGCGGTGCCTCCTGTCCGGGGGTCAAAAAGCCGCACGTGCTTATCCCGGCAGGCCGTGCAGAGCAAAGAGCCGTCCTGGTTCCAAGCTGCACTGTAGATGACATCTGGGTGCAACTCATCCAAGGAAATGGCCGCTTGTCCAACACCCACGTCCCAGACTTTTATGACATTGTCGCAGCCTGTAGCAGATGGGAAGAAGACAAGAGTCATGATTAGGAAGGTGGCAGATGGCGGTTGTGGCCCTGGGCCCATCTTTGGACCTGATTTTCCTTACCTGCACTCAGCAGGAGGTTCTGGGCTGTTGGGTGCCATGTCACAATCCCCACCCTTTTAGAGTGGCCTTCAAGAGTCACCAGAGGTTCATTCAAAGATCTTGTAAGACCACTTTCAGGGACCGACCAGACCTAAAAACATGCAAGACAAGAATTAAAGAAGATTGTGAGAGAACTCGAAAGAAAAGACACCCCCTATTTTGTCAGAATTATTCTTATGTCTGCCTGCCTGCTTGCCTGGGTGGTCAAAGGTCTAAAAACAACCCAGACAACAGTGGGCATATCTTTAATATTTTGGAGGTGATCTAATTTGATGCCTTGAACTGGTGCAGAGAACAGATTGCATGCAAGTGACTCTGGAGCACAGGAGGCAAACCGTGAGGCATATTACTTGGAGAAAAGATCCTCAGATAACCTTGCTTGTCTGCCATCCAAATTCCCCATTCAGAAAAAATTTTCCCTTCATTTGATACTTCTTTAAGCGTCCTTGCCTATATGTCATTCATTTTTCCCACAATTCATTACTGTTTGCCCTCTCAGACTCCTCTTTATCTCCCAGAGTTGGATGTTCAGCTTACTACTTCTCTTTTCCTCCCTTTTTCTGCTCGCTCCTGATTTTTCTGAGAGAAAACAACTCCAGCAAGAATTGTTATCTACCAGTTGTGAGCCTCTGGTGGGGGGATTACAGGAGCTACTACTGAAAGAAACAAGACAGCAGGTTAGATGAGGGCTAACAGACTCAACGTTCTCCAAAATGCATTGTCAGAATGCTGGTGGCCCAGGGTAACAAAGAGTTTAGTCCCAAATCCTAGAGAGGTCCAGAGAGCTTACTGCTACTTTAAAAAAAAACTATGCACAAAAAATATTCTTCTAAGCAACAAGGCAAGGTTGTGACCAGTGATGTCCTCAGGAACATAAAGTGCCCCTGGCTTTGTGGTGCCTGGGCAAACTGCCTTCCCTCTCCTTCTCCCTTTTATTAATTTGATCACTTACCATAACAGTGCAGTCCTCGGATGCGCTGGCAATAACATGGTCATTGTGGGGGCACCACTCTACGTCTAACACAGGAGCTGTGTGCCCCGAGACCACAGGGTGGGCTTTATCCAGGCGACCAGTCTGCAAAAAAAGGAAGATAGAATGCCTGTTTCGATGCATCAGGGGTTTATTTCAAATGGCAACTCTTACTTTCCAGTGCTTGTGCTGTTTTTCTGTATTCCATAAAACAGACATTTTACTTTGAGAACATGGCCCATAGGAAGCCATATGATGAGAACCAGGAGACCCAATTATTCCTGGGCTCACTGAATTGGTGTAGATGATCAGTGTAGAGCAAGCAATAGGCTGACCACATTCATTTCCCCCAACCTTGAGATAAACATCCAGAACTGGAAGAATGCCTTCAGAGTTTAAGGCCTATCACAAGTACAAGTTGATCGGCATCATCCTGTCCCAATCTCCTTAATCTCCATTGGCTCTACCAGCAGATGAGAAATAGAAAGGGTAACTTCACACAAAACCCTAACCCTGGTTTATAAAACAAAACACAGGCATTAATCAGATCAATCACTCTCAGGTAGTTCTGTCTTCAGAAGTTGAGGGTGGTAAGGTTAACACGGGTCAGGTACGTGGTGGCCTAATGGTTAAGACTCTGGACTTGTCCACCGGAAATTTGGCAGATTAGGACCCAAGCACCACATAACAGAGTGAGCTCCTGTTCTTGACCCTACTCTTGTCCACTTAGTTATTCGAAAGCATGCAAATGCAAGTAAATAGATTCCATTGGTGGGAAGATTACAGTGTTCCGTGCACCTCAGTGTATAGTCATGCCAGTCACATGACTATGGAATTATCTTTGGAGAATGCTGGCTTCCTTGGCTAGGAAACAGAGGTGAGCACCACTCCCTAGAGTCAGTCACAACTGGAGGAGAAATCTTTACCTTAGCTTTGCTTAAGGTAGACACTGAGTTATCTCATTTGCATTTGGAGAAGGTGGGCAAATGGGAGAGAAACAAAGGGGCCAGAGGAAGATCCTTAGCAGGGAGGGAACAAGGTAGAGGCCTATACCATGTTGCTGCCCAACAATTTATTACAGGAAGAGAAATTATCATCAAATGTTAAAAGTTTAAAACAGAACAAACCATGCAGCAGATTAATTGCCTGACCCAAACTTTTAGCATCCAGAGCTACTAGGCATCTGGATTTTTCCACCCTCCTCTTTTACTTCCGGATGGAAGATCCTTCCATCTCTTTCTTAATTTCTTTCCCGCCCACCTCACTTTCCTTCTTTAATTAGCTCTTTCGCAGGCACATGTTTATAGATCCCTGTTTCCACAGTGCCATCTAACCCACCCCCTTCCCAGAATCCCACATCTTTCTGCATTCAGGGAAAATAACAATAGTTGCCAAATTTTCACCAAGGCACTATTTCTGTGCCTTTAACCATAGTTGAATCCACAGACATTTCTGCTATCCCTATTTTTATCTATTCAAGTTGATATGACACTTAACATGCTGAATCATTTTCATAGCAAATCACAATTTTTCACTTGTGAAAATGTTCTCTTGCTGACACCAATCTCTTTTAAGAGAGTTGGAAGCTGGACTCACTGCTGGGGGAGAGGTCTATTTTTTTTTAAGTTTGCTTTTACTTCTTTTTTTTAATCGGTTGGCAAAGGCCTTAAAGTGCCTGAAGCAACAGACTTGAGAAACTTGTAACCATTCACTATCTTTTCAGCAATTCCTGCAATTTGGGTTTTAAGATTTCTATTCCCTCTCCTTCTGTGACCTTCCCATCCATTGCCTCCAAGAAGAGCTGATTGGGCTGGAATTCACAAACTGGAATCCAGGAAAAAAATGTTAGGCCAGTGGGTTGAATCTACTGCCACTTATCCAAATGGGAAAAGAAGGGAGATCTTATGGGCCACCAGCCTGGTTTACATGCTGTTCTATAGCCTCCTCCTCTCCTTTCCCACACCATTTATTGCTTGCTGCCTCTGAATCTTCTCTATGTCATGCTGAAATCATGAGATATATCCTAAGGGCAAGCACAAGGTCTTCGCCCGGAATGTCTGGAAAAGCCATCCACTGAGTTGACCTACATCTAAACTTTGATTTTGAAAGGGGAAAAAATATAACGGCTAGAGTAATTCATAACAACGGTAATCATCAAATTTGGAGGAAATTTCGTGTAGCTACTGTGGCCTTTCAAGGAGACATACAACCTGGTTGTGGGGAAGAGAAGTTACACATTACAGAAAGCAGGAGAGGAAGCCAATCCCCTGCTACCAAATATAAAGCTCAGATTGACCGAGAGAATGGGGGACCTTGAGGAACCAACTTGCAAGCTTCCATTTTTGAATGGATGAGGCCACAGAACCAGGACTGCTGAGTTGGGGGATCAACCACTGAAGAAATGGAGTTTAGTGTGAAACTAGAAGCATCGTGAGAAAGCACAGAGAAGAACTTTAATTATTGCTAACTGATGTCGGTTCTTTTTCCTCCTGCTGCCCCCAAAGCCACTTCCTCTTCTTCATTTTTTTCTTTTCTTTTTTTTTTCATCTTATTTCCGTAACAGGTCCTAACCATTTAAGGTAAAAAAAAATCAGCAGTTCCACCAATCCCTGCCCCCTTCTTGCATGCTGTGCAAGTCCCCAGAAAACCACAAAAAAAGCAGAGGACAGGGAAGAAGGCAGAAGTTAGATTTGCAGTTTTCTATGGGATTCCTGGGCAAGAAACTGCCTTGAGCATTGCTGGGAAGACGACCTGGGATAAACCAGAAAAGCTTTGAAAGAGGCCTCAAAAGTGGGGATGGGGAGTTTAAGAAGGTGGGGGAGGGCACCTTGGACAATGGCAGGACCAGGAAGGCTCCTCCACCACTGGCCTCCACGACGATGGCTAAGAATTGGGGGTTGACAGAGCAGAAGTTCCCATCCCATGTCATTTGAGAAACACGGATGTCATCATAGCATTGGTCACCCTTCACCGGTTGCCCGTAGACATGGCGGAACTTACTGGACCTCACAACTTTGCGGCTCATGGTTCCTGCAAAACAGCACATTGTTAACACCATACAATCATCCCTAGGAGTGTGCAACCACCCCACTGTCGATGATGGCCCTGAGTCGATGATGGCCCTGAGCCCCGTTTCACCTCCCGCCGACACATTAAAGCCTCTCTGTCTCAGCCCAGCACCAACTCCACACGGAAGAACCAACTGGGATCAAGAAGATTTGATTAAATTTGCACCTTTTAAGGTCATGCAGCTGCAGAAGATCATTGTACATCCCCTGCCCAAGTACGCCCTCCAAGGCCCAAATGCTTCCCACAGAATAGGAGAGCTCTTCAGAATACAGTAACGCTGAGGAAAGTGCTGCGTTCAAGTCTTACGCAGGCCAACTCTCCCAAAGATCCCAGAAGATGAGTTTGCAGTCTGGTCATTTATTCATGAATTAGCTCCACCAGATCTCAGAATTGTAAATAAATAACACACATGCAACCCTTAAATCCACACATTTTTCTCCATGGAGCTCAGGATATTGTATCTATGAGATAATTTATATTATTCTCACAACCTCCCTCAGAAGTACACCGGCTTGAGGAATAAACATTTCAAAAAGACTAGCTAGTTGGCGTCACCATTGGGGAATATGACTGCAGATCTCTCTGGCCAAACCCCAGACTTTACTTCACCATTCTCTGAGGCCTTCCGCGTGTTGGACTATAACCCCCATCATTCCCAGCAAGGACAGCTGGGCATCAGGAGGGAGAAAGCTACTCTCTTGGGTATGACATTTAAATGAAATGACAAAACGGTATCCACTTCCAAGGCTGCTGGCTGACGTGGGTGGGAAAGAAAATGCCTTCCCAATTCCAAATGAGACAAAATGCCAGTTAAATCAGAGAGGAAGGGCTGCCTGAACTCTAATACAGAAGTGTGCTCCCTAGGGACCTACTTCTCAGGGCTCTGTGCTTTGCCCATCGAAGTTCTAAAGCCAAGATAAAATCAACAGCACAAGACTCTCCTTGCGACCCATAGCACTCCCAGCAAGAGCCCCATCAACAAAGCAGAGACACACTCCAGTCCTTTTAGTTACATACACACACACACATCCTGAGCACTCACCTGCACCTTCCGTAGCTGATGTACCACACAATGCATTAGGAATAGGGCGCTCAGGCTTTTTAAAAGCCATCGCCCAGGAACAGCGCTGGGAGGGCTATCTCTTAAAGGGCCAGCACACAGAAAACTCACCACCTCTGCTCGTCACACTTTTTCTCACTTCCTCTCTTCTCTCCCCCCCTCCCCCCTTTTCTTTAGCATCCTTCAATCTGATGATGGCACAAAACTGTTGCTTTATTTGCACAAAATAATGTATGGGCACATGAGATGAGAGAGGAAATGACCACCTGTTAAAAAGAATTGTGCACAGGTTTCATTTGGACAGTTCCAAACTGTAAAGATCTTTTCTTTCCTGCTTGAAGAAGACCCTGGCAGAGCCCAGAGACATCCTAAATAGCTACGTAAAAATCTTATGATGCTCTGTTTCCCTTCTGGAACCATTGTAATGTGAAGCACCACTTCAAATTTTTGCCACTCTTCTTCCCTGATAAGCAGGGCCACATCAGTTTCAGAAAATGATACCAGCTGCAAAATTGAGCTCCCCCCAAAGCATTAAGCAGCACCTGTTTTTAGTCCTCCTGGATGTCACTATCTTGGTCAAACCACAAAGGGACTTGTATATGAGTGTCTGCTTATAGAAGAAACCCACCATCTTAAAAAGAGACTATGCTAATTACATTAATAAGGACCTGAGTGTTTGTATCATTATTATTATTAATCATCGCACAGTCAGCCAAATGTTCAGACTGGATTTGGTATTTTTGTCTACCAATCAAGTCCTTACCAAGGACCAGGGATAGGCAGATCTGAATGTTTGACCATGTTACAGATATCGTCGCAGGATGGAAGCTGTTCCAAGTAAAGCCGCCTTCTGCAATTGACTGATGGCAAATTTGTCAGTGACAATGATGGTGTTCAAGGGGTGCTCCAGTTGTTTTGGGACTGCACTCAAGGCACCTATTACTGTTGGTACTACCCTTGCTTGCCTTTGCCATAATCATTCTATTTTATTTGTAGGTCTTTGTATTTTGTTATCTTCTCCAGTTCTTTCTGCCATCCCCAGGCACTGCCAGATCCACTATCCAGACTTTTTTTGTCTTTGTTATCGATAACTGTTAAGTCCAGGCTGTTTTGTGGCAGCTGTTTGTCTGTCTGGATTCTGAAGTTCCAGAGCAATTTAACTTCTTCATTTTCTATGACGTTTTCTATTTTATGGTCCTACCAGTTTTTGCTTACAAGCAAATTATATTTCTTGCAGATCTTCCAATGCAGCATTGTTGTTTCTTTGTCGTGCCGTTGCTTGTAGTCAATTTGTGCAATCTTCTTGCAGCAGGTTCCAGGTAGTCCACTGTTTCTTCAGCTTCTTTGCATAGTGGTATTTACTGTATGTTTCTATCTTTTCAATTCTGTCTTTGTACAAATTTGTCCTTAAGGCTTGGTCTTTTGCAGCCAGAATTAATCCCTCTGTTTCTTTCTTTAGCTTTCCTGCTCTTAGCTATTGCAAGGTCTTATTATTATCTGCTTTTCCTATTTTTTTTAATGTACTGGCCATGTAGTGCTTTGTTTTCCCATGCCTCCATTCTGTTCTTCATTTGGTCTTTCTTTGTAAGATATTTTGGTCTCTTCAGTAGTCAGGAAGCCTTCCTGGCATAGTAACTTCAGTGCATCTTCTTCATTGTCCTCCGGATATTCTTCCAAAGCCCTTTTTTCTTCTTCAATTATCTGATGTACTTGCACCATTCCACGCCCACCTATTTGCCTTGGTAGGTACAGTCTGTCAATATCGCTACAAGGATGAAGGGCATGATTCATTGTCATTATTTTTCTGGTCTTCCTATCCATTTCTTTTTTTTTTTTTAGTCTAGTTCACTATTCCACTGTGTAACAGATAACAGATAACAAATAATCAGAATTGGAAGGGACCTTGTAGGTAATCTAGTCCAACCCTCCACCCAAGCTGGAGACCCTACACCATTTCTGACAAATGGGAGTCCAGTCTCTTCTTGAAAGTCTCAAGTGATGGCATTCCCACAACTTCCGAGGGCAACTTCTGTTCCATTGGTTGATTGTTCTCACTGTCAAAAAGTTTCTCCTTATTTCCAGGTTAAATCTCTCCTTGTTCAGTTTCCATCCATTATTCCTTGTCTGGCTTACAGGCGCTTTAGAAAATAGATTGACCCCTTCCTCCTCTCTGTGGCAACCCCTCAGATATTGGAAGACTGCTATCATGTCTCCCCTGGTCCTTCTCTTCACTAGACTAGCCAAGCCCAGTTCCTGTAACCGTTCTTCATATGTTTTTGCCTCCAGTCCCCTAATCATCCTGGTTGCTCTTCTCTGCACTTTTTCTAGAGTCTCAACATCTTTTTTATAATGTGGTGACCAAAACTGGATGTAGCACTCTAGGTGTGGTCCTACTAAGGCTTTATAGAGTGGTATTAGTACCTCCCTTGATCTTGATTGTATCCCTCTGTTAATGCAATTTAGGATTGCATTAGCTTTTTTGGCAGCTGCTGCACATTGCTGGCTCATATTTAGCTGGTTGCCCACTAAGACTCCAAGATCCCTCTCACAGTTACTGCTATTGAGCCTGGTTTCACTCAGTCTATATGTGTACTTTTGGTTTTTCTTGCCTAAGTGTAGGATTTTACTTTTCTCTACATTGAATTTCATTTTATTAGATACAGCCCAGTGTTCTAGTCTGTCAAGATCCATCTGGATCTTGAGACTATCTTCTTGGGTGTTAGCTATTCCTGCCAGTTTAGCATCATCTGCAAATTTGGTAAGTTCCCCTTTTGTTCTCTCATCTAAGTCGTTAATGAAGAGATTGAAGAGTACTGGGCCTAAGACAGAACCTTGTGACACCCCACTGCTTACTTCTCTCAATGTAGACTTAGACCCATTAAGGACTACTTGTTGAGTACCGTTTGTCAGTTTGTATCTAATGACTGGTATTACCTTGATGGTATTAACTCTGTCAAGGATCTTGGAGTACTCATCTCTAATGATCTAAGTGCTAGAGCCCACTGTAACTCCCTAACCAAAAAGGCATTATGAGTTGTTAATCTAATCTTACATAGCTTTTTCTCTGGTAATATTACACTACTAACTAGAGCATACAAAACATTTGCTAGACCAATACTCGAATACAGCTCATCAGTCTGGAACCCACATTACGTATCTGATATTAACACAGTTCAGAAAGTCCAGAAATATTTCACAAGAAGAGTTCTCCACTCCTCTACCCATTGCAGAATACCTTATGCCACCAGACTTGAAATTCTAGACCTACAAAACCTAGAACTACGCCCCTTCGGTCTGATCTAAGTATAGTATATAAAATCATACATTGCAATGTCCTACCTGTCAATGAATACTTCAGCTTCAACCATAACAATACAAGAGCACACAATAGATACAAACTCAAGGTTAATCGCACCAAACATGATTGCAGGAAATATGACTTCAGCAACAGAGTGGTCAATGTCTGGAATACTCTACCTGACTCTGTGGTTTCTTCCCCAAACCCCAAAAACTTTAACCTTAAACTTTCTACTATTGACCTCACCCCTTTCCTAAGAGGTCTGTAGGGGGCGTACATAAGCGCACCAATGTGTCTACCGTCCCTGTCCTATTGCTTCTTTTATTTTTCTTATATGTATCCATGTGTTCATTACTATGTTTTTACTTATACCTATTATCTTGTAAGCAATTGACAAACCAAATAAAATAATAAATAAATAAATAAATAAATATTTCCTCCAATGAGTTTTGACTCTAGAATCTTTTTCACTCTCTTGATGTATTCACCTCTAATCTTTTTCTTAACTTCAGTGTGCTTAGTTGTTGTCAGCTTGAAAGATAACCAGGTATTTGTAGTAATCATCTTCATCCAGACTCTTAATGCTATTTTCATGAGGCATTTCGATTCCTTCAGTTTTCACTATTTTTCCTTGTTTGATAGTATGGCACATTTGTCCAATCCAAACTCCAATGCAATAGATATACAAACAATGTTGAGCAACAATTCTATTTCAGATTATGTTTCTCCATACAGCTTTAGATCATCCATGTAAGGGAGGTGAGATAGTTTGGCAGATGTTTTTGATGTTTGATAGCCATGGCCTGAGTTATTCAGTATTGTTGACAGAGGAAACAGTGCAATGACAAATAATAGTGGTGCTAGTGAATCTCCTAGAAATATTCCTCTCTTGATATTAACTTCTGCAAGTCTCTCATCACTGACCTGCAACTGTGTCTTCCATTGATTTTTGCACATATTTCTACTGACTCCTGTTATTTCTAGGCACTTGATTATCCAGTCATGTGGCAGAGAGTCAAATGCCTTTTTGTAGCCAATCCACGCTACAGTCAGGTTGGTCTTCCTTCTCTTGCAATTTTCCAAAATCATTTTATCAATTAGGAGTTGATCTTTTGTTCCCCTGCTATTGGAGCAGTTTCCTCTCTGCTTAGGTGGAAAGAGATTTTCAATTAGATGCTGTTGGACTGCATCAGCTACCACACCAGTTAACAATTTGAAAGTTGTTGGTAAGCAGATAATTGGCCTGTAGTGGCCTGCTTCTGCCCCTTTTACTGGATCTTTCATTATCAGGTAGGTTTTGCCAGAGGTTAGCCACTCTTCAATTTCACCTCCTTGTAGCATGTTATTAAACAGCTTGGCAATGAGTGGGAATAAACCAGTGTTAGGGATACACACCCTAGCAGAACGTGCAACGGCAGTCTAGCAGGCAGGCAAATGATGTAAGATAAACGTTGTTGTAGTTTACACTCAGTAAGACAGATACACTGTGCCAGTTAAACAGTTTTTTATTCCAGCAAGAGTTATAGCATAGTCAAAAACAGTCCATATGTTATACACTAGTTCAGTCCATCCAGGGGTTAATCAGTTGCAAAATCCAGTGTTGAAAATAGAGGTCAGTAAACTTACAAATAATCAGTCCAGCAATATATCTCTTTTGCAGTCAGAGATATGAAGAAAATCAAACCCCTTTTCTTCTCTCAGCAACAGCAGGGAAAACACGCAGTTATTACCATCAATCCAACATTGTCAGCTACTACAGTAAAAGCCAGCTAACAGTGAGCTCTCTTGCTCCCACTTATGGTGCTTTACAACCACACCCAAAATACATGTTTTGCATTTAAAGTGATACATACACTTAAACTCACTAACATAGTTTATATATTATTTTTACCCAAACTAAGTTAGGTAACCAATGTTATCCCTAACATTCTCCCCTTTTGGGTAATATAATAATATATAAATCTATTTACAATTTCAACCCATAGTTTTCACAATTTTCTTTGTGCTTGACTGCACCTTGGGCTTTTGTAAATCCATCAGCAATGTTTTCATCAGTCATGCAATATTCCAATTTCATTAAACCATTTTTTACAGATTGTCTTACATTCAAATATCTTAGGTCAGTATGTTTAGATCTAGTTTTTACAGCAATATTTGTAGCCAACCATATGGCTGCTTGATTGTCCTCATAAACTACAATGGCATCTTTAACAGTTACTTCCATATCTAACAATAACTGTTTATACAGAATTAAGTCAGTACATAATAAAGATAGACATGAAAATTCTGCTTCCATTGTGGACATACTTATGTGTTGCTGTCTAATTGACCTCCAATCAATCAGTGTTTTACCTAATAGTATAGCCATGCCTGAAGTTGATTGTCTATTTTTTATATCTGTTGCAAAGCTTGCATCAGCATATGCACTTAAAATCAAATAATCTTTTGGCTCCAAATACAACGCATAGTGCATTGTCTTTTTAAGATATCTTAATATATGCTTTAGTGCTTGCCAGTGTCTTTCATTGGGTTTAGCATTGAATTTTGCCAATTGATTAATGCTATAGGCAATGTCTGGCCTTGACCAATTACTTATATATGTTAAACTACCTAGTTGGTTCATCATTTTTGTGCATTCATTTTGTAGTCCCAGTTGCAATTATGTTACATAACAACTCATATTATCAATCCAAACTTATATATCCTATAATCACTAAACAAAAAAATTTTTTTTGACTATACTTTTAATCATTTATGCTTTATGAGCTAACAATACTTTAACCAAATTATTCAACTAATCATATAATCATACCAGATAAATCCTAAAAAAAAAAAAACCTTTATAAATATAATATCGATTAACAAAATAATAGCAAAATAACAAGATAAAGATATTTCTTACTATCTAAAATATTCTATTATCGTATTTTATCATCTAGCCATTTATAAAAAAGATCCCAAATTTCATAAAATTGTTTATGCTCTTGCTCTCTGATTTCAAATGTCAATCTACTCATCTCAGCACATTCCAATATTTTCTTAATAATTTCTTCCTGTAATGGTATTTTCTCATTCTTCCAGTTTTTAGCAAATACAATCCTGGCCGCTGTTAATACATTTACAATCAGATATTTCAAATCTTTACTATATATATCAGGTAAAATTCCCAATAAGAAGATCTCTGGTTTCAAGTCTATATGCTTCTTTGTCATTTTTTCCAACCACATGTGAATTATAGTCCAATATTTTCTAGCGTCCTCACAAGTCCACCACATATGGTAATACGAGCCGGGTATCTGATGACATTTCCAGCATTTTTCAGATTTATTCTTGAACATTCTTGCTATTCTTGTCGGAGGAAAGTGCCACCTGTAAAACATCTTATACAAATTTTCTTTATATGCTGTTGACATTGTCATTTTATAATTTTGAGACCACAATTTCTGCCATTTCTCTAAATCAATCCCATATCCAAAATTCTTCCCCCAAACAATCATAGTTTCTTTGACTTGTTCTTCCTCTAATTTCATTCCCAGTAAATAATCATATAATTTTTTAATCACTTTCTCATCAGTACCCATCAAGATCTTATCTAAATCAGTCTGCTTATCATAAAATCCCTCCGTTTTAGAATCTTCATCATACCTTGAATGTATTTGTGCATATGAAAACCAATTCATCCTTATACCTTGTTCCTCTAAATTTTGGATCGATTTAAGTTCACCCTTTTCATCCAAAAGTTCCCCATATCTAACTGTTTGTTCCTTCTTGTAGATAATAGGATAGGAAAATGCTTCAATGGTTGATAACCAAACTGGAATTTTCAAATAACATTGTCTTTTTATCTTCTCCCAATTTAACCACAAAGACTCCCGTACATGTCTTCTAAAATAAGAACTAAAAATGTTTTAGTTCCCTTATACCATAAAAAAGCATGCCAACCCAACAGCAAATCATGCCCTTCTAATGTCAACAACCTATGTTTCCTTAATGTTATCCATTCTTTGACCCACATCAAACTTGCAGCTTGATAATACAATTCCCAATTAGGCAAGCCAAAACCTCCTCTAATTCTAGCATCTTGCAAAAGCTTTAGCTTTATTCTTGCTTTTTTACCTTGCCATATAAACTTCAACATGATTTTATTTAAATCTTCAAAATAGTCTTTTCCAAGCCTAATTGGTATTGTTTGAAACAAAAATAAAATTCTAGGTAAAATATTCATCTTAATTGTTGAAATTCTCCCTATTAATGACAATTGCAAGTTTTCCCACTTCTTCAAATCTGTAGTTATCTGTTGTTTAAGTTTAATATAATTATTCTCCTTTAATGTGCTGCATCTTGTTGTCAAATATATCCCCAGATACTTAACCTTATTTGTAACTTGAAATTTCCAAAAGATCTGCCAATTCTTCTCTCTGTCTCAATAGCATATTCTTTGTCAAAATCTTTGTTTTATCTTTATTTATTTTCAAACCAGCCACCTCTCCATAAGTCTCTATCTTTTCCAATAACTTTGGAGCTGTTTCTAGCAGGTCTTCCAAAATAAAAGCTAAATCATCAGCAAAAGCTTGTAGCTTGAATTCTTCCTTCTTAATTTTCATTCCTTTTATGCTTTTATCATCCCTAATATTTCTATTCAACACTTCCAAGGTCAGCACAAATAACAAAGGAGATAGGGGGCATCCTTGTCTTGTACCTTTCCTTATATTAATAAAATCTGTAAGTTCCCCCTCCATCATTACCCTTGCTGTCTGTTTATTATATATGGCTTCTATTGCTTGAGTAAAATTTTTAGCAAAACCCATCTGCTCCAATAATAATAACATAAATCTCCAGTTCACGTTGTCAAATGCTTTTTGAGCATCTAGGAATATCAAAGCCATTTGCTTTTCAGGATGAGCCTCATAGTATTCCAAAGTGTCCAAGATTACTCTCATATTGTCTCTAATTTGTCTCTTTGGCAGAAATCCATTTTGATCTGGGTGAATAAAATTATTTAGATATTTTTTAAGTCTTTCTGCTAAGATTGAAGCAAAGATTTTATAGTCTGCGTTCAATAAAGAAATAGGTCTATAATTCTTAATTTGCAGTGGGTCAGTCTCTTCCTTCGGTATAAGTGTAATGTAAGCCTCTGACCATGTTTTGGGTATCATCTTTTTTAACATAACTTCATTCATAACTTCTAACAATTGGATGCTCAATGATTCTTGAAATGTTTTATAGAATTCTGCTGGAAGCCCATCTGGACCCGGTGCTTTCCCATTATTTTGTCTCTTAAATGTTTCATTTAGTTCCATCATTGTTATATTGCTTTCTAGCATTTCTTCAGTCTCTTTAGGTATCTTTGGTAAATTAGCTTCCTGTAAATACTGTTTGACTTTTTCTTCATCAATATTCTCTTGTTTATATAATTGCCCATAAAAATCTCGAATAATTTCTTTTTTCTCCTTATTCCCATAACAAACTTGGCCTTGTTCATCTATTAACTTCAATATTTTTCTTGATTCCTTCTCTTTTCTCAATTTATATGCTAGCCATCTACCTGGTTTATTTGCATCTTCAAAATAATTCTGTTTAGAGTTTCTAATTTTCTGTGCCAGTTCTTCTTTCTCTATTAATTCCATTTTATGTTTAATTACATCCAGCTTCAATTTAATATACTTTTTCTGTGGCATTTTCTGTAATTCTTTTTCAAGAATTTTGTACTCATCTTCCAAGGCCTTAAAAGCTTGCCTTTTCCTAATATTCTTTTTTCTTGTATAATCTATTATCAAACCTCTGGCATATGCCTTCATTGTATCCCACACATTTTGCGTTGAAGTATCTTCTTTTTTATTTTCTCTGAAGAAAAAAGCCAATTCCTTCTCCATCCATTGTATAAAATCTTTCTCCTTTAAAATAGTATTGTTTAATGTCCATCTCGATCTTTTTTTTTGTCCCTTCCATTTAATTGTCATTGGGCTATGATCTGCCCAAGTAGTTGTTTCAATATTTGTTTCTTTAATATTGGATATTAATTCTGTTGAGATCCAAATCATATCTAATCTGGACCATGATAAATGTCTATTTGAGTAAAAAGTATATTGTTTAGCTTTAACATTTCTTTCTCTCCAAATATCTTTTAAATTTAATTCATCTGTCATTTTAAAAAAAGACCTTGGGAGAGCCTTTCTATTTTGCTTTGTTGTTGTTGCTATATAGTCCAATTTATTGTCCACGATTCCATTAAAATCTCCCATCATAATTACATTAACATAGTCCAGTCCAATTATTTTCATATGTAGCTTTTTATAAAACTCTTCTTGTTTATCATAAATTGCAATCAAGAGTATTTTTATATTATTGTCCATTATTTCTACCATTCATATTCTTCCATCTTCATCCGTGTAAATCAATTTTGCTGAGATAGCCTCTTTAATGTATAGAACCACTCCTCTTTTCTTACATTGAGTCAAAGAAGTAAATATTTTCCCCAATTTTGGCTGTACTAACAATTGTTCATGTTGTTTTTTAATATGAACTTCTTGTAGACAAATTATATCAAATTTTAATTTCATTAATTTATGAAAAGTTTTCCTTCTTTTAACAGCTGAATTAAGTCCATTTATATTCATTGTAATCAATTTTCTTTCTTCCATGATTATGCTTTATATTTAGGTCTAACAGCTCTCGTGGATCTCACTTCACGCTGTTCTTTATTGTCCACCTGTCCACTTACAGCTCCTTTCTCTTTTTCAGTCTCCAGTTGTTCCTCTTGAGACTCAATTAATGAGACCTCTTTCTCTGCCTCCTCTCTTCTTCTTCCAAAAAATTCTGCATGGAAAAGTTCTGCTTTTTCAATTGAATCAATTCTATGTCTCTGCTCTTGCCACGTAAACATTAATCCTTCTGGAATCAGCCATCTATAATTCACTTCGTTTTCCAGTAGCATTTTGGTCAGAAATTGATATTCTCTTCTCATCTCTCTCACTCTTCTGGGTATTTGTTTTAAAACCACAATCTCTTTACCTTTGTATTTCAATGTTTTCTCTCTTACCACTTGTAATATTTGTGTTTTAATGGATTTTTTGGTAAATCTAACATGGACTTCCTTGGGTAATTTATTTCTCATCGCATATCTTGTATAAACTCGATATACCTCATCTATTCCATCCATCATCTTTTCCTCTGTAATTTCCAAAGCATCTGCCAAAATTTCTATCATTAGCGCTACCAAGTTTTCTCCTTTTTCCTCTTCTATATTTTGAAATCTAAGGTAAAATTCTGACCTTTCCATCTCCCACCTCAGCATCCCACCTTTTTTTTGTTCAACCGCTGTTAATCTACTATCAATATTTCCAATCTTCTTCTCTCTTTGTTTTCCTTCTTCCTCAATTTTTTGAAATCTCTCCTCATACTTAACCATCATTTGTTTAATATTTTCCACTTTTTCATCAGTCTTCTCTATTCTTTGTTCAATATTTTCTGTTCTTTGTTCAATATTTTCTGTTCTTTGTTCAATATTTTCTGTTCTTTGTTCAATATTTCCTGTTCTTTGTTCAATGATGTCTGATTTTGTCTTGAGATCTTGGATTCCTTGCATAATCATCTGTAAAGTTACTCTTTCTTGTTCCTTATCTTGCTTCAACATTGTCTGGATTAAGCGTTGTCCTCCAGCTGGTGGGGAAGCAGAGGTAGAAGCAGAAATGCCAGTTGATATTGGTTTCCTGCTCATTTCAATGCTTCCAAGGCTTCAAATTCTTCTTAACTTTTAATCCAACTAGTAAAGCAGCCAATTATAATCCAAAATGGAAAACTCCAATAGTAAAAAACACGAAACCAAAGAAGAAATAGCAAAAAAGGAAGAAGAAAGATCTTCAGGTTCTTCTAGACCCTAATCCAATTACGAAATAGTCCACCATAAAAAAAGAAAAAAATAGAAAGGAGAAAAACAAATCCAAAAATAATAATATTGATTAAGAGCAAAAAAAAGAAAAACAAAAAGTTCCCAGATTCTTCACACCTTTATTGGAACTTTACTAACTTGGCAAACTATACTTGCTTGATACCTGTCAGGTGGTCTGGTTACACGTGTTGAATGTCTAGGTATTACATGGCTTACAGGTGGACTTTCATGTTCTACCTATTCCTGATTATCTATTTCTTCCTATTCTGGTATTTCTTCCTGTTCTGGTCCAATATGCTCTTCCTGTACTTCCTCTTTAATTGTACTCTTCTTATTACTGATTTTTTTCTTTTGGTCTTTTGTAGGTTTCTATAATTACTTCCTTACTTGAATCTTGTTCCAGTTTTTCCCATCCTACATGTTCTAGGAATTTGGCACTAGCACTACAGTAAACTCCAGATGTTCTTTTTTCCCAGAACCTGTATGATTTGTGATTAGATTCATAACCTACAAAGAATAACCTTTTAGCCCCATGTTGCCCCTTATTTCTCAGTTGTGTAGGAATATGCACCCATGCTGGTGCTCCAAATGTGTGCATGTAGCTTAGGTCAGGTTTTCTACCATGCCACCTTGTGAATGGTAATTCACCTGTTGTTGAGTTAACAACATTGTTCAATATATGATTACC
This sequence comes from Hydrophis major, assembly GCA_033807585.1. Taxonomy (NCBI): domain Eukaryota; kingdom Metazoa; phylum Chordata; class Lepidosauria; order Squamata; family Elapidae; genus Hydrophis; species Hydrophis major. Next base: position 23,839,747 of record CM066343.1, on the reverse strand, counting down.
ACACATTATTGCTTCTCCTCACAAGTTTTCAGGTAATCCTGAATCTGACAACATAGTACGAGCCATTGCTTGAATTGTTTGGCCTCGTCCTTCTATAAAGGCATTATGTTGTGGCCTATATGGTGCAGACTTTTTATGTTCAACACCTGCCATCTTTTTTTTTTAAACAAATTTTTATTAATTTTAAAGATAAAACAACACATCATTAACCATTAAATACATAAACACATAAAACCTCTTAACATTGTAAATCCTTACAAGTCAAACAAAACATTATTTTTATACAGCATAATTCCAATTTATCCCATCTCCATATGGACACACAAATATCTTCCAGCAAATTTCTCATTATTTCTCTTTACTCCTATTCAATTTCATTTCTCTTCCATATTTATCCATTTTATAGTCATCATATTCTTTTCTTTCTGGCTTGTTTAAATTATTCTCGTCTAACATTCCTCCAAGGTTTTATTGATTCTTTTTTCCTTTTTTTTTTATAAAAAACAAATTTTGTTAGTTTTACCATAAACACAATACACAAACATACAAACACAAAACATAAACAAAACTAAAAGATCTTTTCTGAAGGTTGTCTGTTCCCGGGTTAAAACTCTTTACACAGACACAAATTCAAACATCATATTCAACCCATATCTCCTTCCATATCTTATTATCATTTTCTTTTTTATATATATATATAAAAACCATTTTTATCAGTTTTATAAGAACAATGCACAAAGAATCAAGGCATAACAGCTTATAAATTCTTTTCTAAGAAAAAATAATAATAAAAGACCAATAAGGCATAACATTTCCAGATTATAATATCAATATTTCATATAATATTAACTTCATATCTTATCCCTACTTCTCTTTTCCATCCAAATTATTTATTAATTAAAATTTTATTGCCTTTTATCAATATACAAAATCCAAAAAAAAAAAAAAAAGCATATATATCCTTCTATATCTTATTACCATTTTCAACAACATTCTTTGTCTGTTTTATTTCCAATTATCCATTCATCTTTTTTTTTCTTTTACTATACTTCTCCTGTACACCAATTGGAGTAACATCTATAACTCATTACCCTAACTTAGAAATACTACATATTACAATCTTTCTTGGGATTCTGTTTAAAAGATTCTAAAATTACATAATAAATTTTATATTCTAAATACACATATAAAAACACAATCTTATATACCCCCCAGAATCCCTCTTTTAATCTAAATTAAATTCACCCATTGTCTCTAAATAAACTTTTTTTCTTTAGGTCTTGCTTCCCCCCATTAAGGCTTCTCCTCCCCCCCTTTCTCTCTTGCTTATTCTTCTCCTTGCCCTTTCTACCCCTTTGCTTTTTCCCATTGCTTTTCTTACTCCTTTTCCTTTGCTTTCTAACCTTGCCTCCACCTTTTCGCTCATTTTTCTCTCTTTTGGTTGTTTTTATAATTCTTAAAATCCCCTTTTTCTTATCCTTTTTCTCCTCCTCTCCGGAAGGGACCCATTGTTCATCAAAGATGGCTTCTTCTTCCTCTTCTTCCTTGTCCCAGTCCTTCTGCTGAGTAATCAACTTTTCAACAGAACATAACGCCATTTCTAAGAATTGAAACAAAGCGCCCAAAGTATCTTCTTTTTTATATTTTTGATATTCAATCTCTAGTTCATCCACAAACGATGCCATTATAAAAAGGGAAACTTTTTCCAAAACAACCACAAGTATTTTTAATCAAAGATAATCAAAAGCAATTAAAAAAAAAAAATTCCAAAAGTTAATACTTTTCTTCCTTCTTCTCTTTCTCTTTCTGGATTAATTTTTAATCAAAGAGGTCCAATTACCATATATCTTCTTTTGGGATCCACAAAGACGTTCTAGACAATCTCCTCCTTTTTCAGCTTCTGCTCCAATTTTTTTTCTCCCTTCCCACTTGCAATGACAATTTTAAATAATCAAAAATCCATACCTCCAGCAGAGATTTTCCAATTTCTTAAATTTTTCAATGTCCAAAAATCCCTTTGTCTCTTAGCTTCAGCTTTCAAAGCAATCCACTTTCAATGTCTAATATATCCAAATATTTCTGCTTTTTCCGTGGGGTGGGAGAGTAAAAAAAAAAAGAGTTCCCTTTAACAGCTTCTCCGCCGCTTTTCGCTCTTCTTAGGGATACAATGTATCCTCCAGCAATTCAAGCAGCTCAATTCCAGGCAGTTTAAAAGGTGTTACTTGACCCGGCTCAGACAGAACTTTCACTCTTCACACTTCCTCCAGCACAGTTCTTACCCGGTTGCTGGCTTCTTCGTGGCGGCCATTGCTGACCGCCGCTCCACCGCCTTGGGAAAAAGGGGTTTTCCCGGAGAAGGGGGGGGTCTGCGACACCCCCACCTCCCTATCCGACTCCCCTCTCTCTTCAGCTGTCCCTACAGGGCAGCCATATCCCCCTGACCCATCTGGATCGGGGGTACCTCGACGGCTAGCACAGCAGGAATTGCGAGCTGTCGCGAATTCCTGCTGCCCCGAAGCCACGCAAACCGGAAGTCAACACCTGCCATCTTCAGTTTATTTTGGAATTTATTGTTTATAAATTCCGTACCATTATCAGTGATAAGAGTTACTAACTTCCTTTTAGTTTTTCTTTCTGCGAATTTAAGCCAATTAAAGAAATTTTGATATGTTTCCGTTTTGCTTTTCATTAGATAACAGAAACCATATCTGGAATAATGATCCATTATACTTAGTATATAACGAGCACCTCCCACACTTGGTTTTTTAGGACCTATAATATCAGCAAATACGACCTCTAGAGGCTCCTTTGTTTTATATCCATTAACTCTATTTGCTGGTATTTCCTTGCCTTTTTCTTTACTACAAGTATTGCAGTGCAAATACTTACTGCAAGGCTTCAATTTTATACCCTTAGATAGTTCTACTGTTTGTTTAAGCATTTTAAAATTTATATGCCCCAAACGTCTGTGTAACAAATGTATGCACTCATCATGAGGTTTAACATTATTATAAACTGTGTTAGCAACCTCTGAATGATCATTTAACACATACAATTCACCTCTTAAAGTTGCAGTCACTTTTTTACCTTCTTTTTCAATTATGCAATTGTCTCCCCTAAAGGTAATTACATAACCTAGTTTAACCAAAACTCTAACCGAAAGCAAATTAAACTTAAGTTGTGGTACATATAACATTTTTACATTTTCTCTTATGCAAGAACAATATGATATATCTTGACCTTTAGCTTTCAGTTTCCATCCATTAGCTAATGATATCTGCTGTGAACTCATGGACATCTTAATAAATCTTTTCTTATCTTTCGTTATACAGTGCGATGCTCCACTATCTACCACCCATAAATTATTATTCACAGTTTCGTTGCTATACATGGCTAACTCTATGCATTTTTTATTCTTTTGATGCCTTTTATCTTTCTGGCTGGCATTTTGGCTTTTTGCTTTTTTGCAGAATTTAGCCAAATGTCCTTTTCCTCCACAATTAAAACATTTTCTAATTGTATAGGCTGACGAAGATATTTTCTCTTCTTCACATTGTGGTTGTTCCCTTCTGAGTTGATCCCTTTCAAGCCTTCTCCTGGCTTCTTCAATTAATCTGCCAGTAATGTCAGTTAATGTTAGGTTATCTTTTGGCAGAACCTCAAGTGAAATTACGTAGTCATCATAGCTATTATCTAAAGAAGATAAAATTATATAAACTTGGTGTAATTCTGTGAAGATAAGTTCTTTTTCATGCAGTTCCTGAAAAATTCTCTTCATTATGTTTATATGACTCATCATATCTCCATTCTTTTGAAGATGTATTCTGAACAGTTTCCGTGTAAGATTTATATGTGCTCCTACACTATCTCGAACATAAATCTTCTTTAAATTCTCCCAACATTTAGCCGCTATTTCTTCTCCTCGTATATGTACAAGCTGCTCATCAGAGAGTGTCAGTCCTATTATACAGAGAGCTTGCTCATTCTTCAGTTGATAATCTTGTATTTTCTGGGCATCATCCTCATCCTCCGGATCCCATGCATCTACTTCTGGTAGGTTTTGAATTATACTCCACAAACCTTCTCTGTGTAGAAGTAGGCTACATTTCATAGACCATGAAACATAGTTTGTTCCATCCAGCTTGGATATTAGAGACAAACTTTGTAAATTGACTTGTGCCATCTTTTTCTGGATATTAAAACTATAATTAATAAAACACAGCTGTCTGTTTACAGTATTGTGTAACTACACAAACTCTCACTTTAATCTAAGCCTGTTATATCCTGGTTAGTCTGACTGTGCACCTGGGCCCATAACCAGTGTTAGGGATACACACCCTAGCAGAACGTGCAACGGCAGTCTAGCAGGCAGGCAAATGATGTAAGATGCAGGCAAATGATGTTGTTGTAGTTTACACTCAGTAAGACAGATACACTGTGCCAGTTAAAAAGTTTTTTATTCCAGCAAGAGTTATAGCATAGTCAAAAACAGTCCATATGTTATTCACTAGTTCAGTCCATCCAGGGATTAATCAGTTGCAAAGTCCAGTGTTGAAAATAGAGGTAGGTAAACTTACAAATAATCAGTCCAGCAATATATCTCTTTTGCAGTCAGAGATATGAAGAAAATCAAACCCCTTTTCTTCTCTCAGCAACAGCAGGGAAAACACGCAGTTATCACCATCAATCCAACATTGCCAGCTACCACAGTAAAAGCCAGCTAACAGTGGGCTCTCTTGCTCCCTCTTATGGTGATTTTACAACCGCACCCAAAATACATGTTTTGCATTTAAAGTGATACATACACTTAAACTCACTAACATAGTTTATATATTATTTTTACCCAAACTAAGTTAGGTAACCAATGTTATCCCTAACAACCAGTAAGATGTTTCAACCAAAAACCATGCAGTTCATCTTACCTGGTGCTGACCAATTCTTGATCTTCTTTGCTCTTTTCCCTACCGTTTCTGCTGTTATTACCAGTTTTTTCTTTTAAACTTCTTTTTTATTCTTATCCACCTCTTTTAACTAAGCTGCATTCTTGTTGTATTTCTTTGGGTTATCCCATATCTGCGCCTAGAACTTTGTCAGGTAATGACTGATTCACTGCAGTTTCTCCATTGATGGATTGATAGAAAAGTTTCTGATTAGGTTGAAATTGGAGGTTCTGCCTATAATTTGCAATTCGAGCTTCATATCTGCTATTATTTGTTAACCTTATTTTGTGAAGCTTCTTGTCCGGTAACATTGCATTGTTAACTAGGGCATACAAAACCTTTGCCAGACCAATACTTGAATACAGTTCATCCTTCTGGAACCCACACTGTATATTGGACATTAACACAATTGAGTGGGTTCAGAGGTATTTCTTGAGAAAAGTACTCCACTCTTGCACTCACAATAGAATTTCCTATGCCTCCAGGCTAGAAATTTTGGGCCTGGACAATCTGGAGCTATGCTGCCTGCGGTCCGATCTAAGCATAGTACACAAAATTGTCTGCTACAACGTCTTGCCTGTCAATGATTTCTTCAGCTTCAATCACAATAATACATGAGCAAACAATCAATACAAACTCAAGGTAAACCGCTTCAAACTTGATTGCAGAAAATATGACTTCAGCAATAGAGTGGTCAATACCTGGAATGCTCTATCCGACTTTGTTGTTACAGCCTCAACCCCTCACAGCTTCAACCTCAAACTGTCTACCGTGGACCTTACCCCGTTCCTAAGCGGTCCTTAAAGGAGCGTGCATGAGCACACCAGCGTGCCTACCGTCCCTGTCTTACTGTCCCCATTTATCTGTATTTACTTCCTTTGTTCATGTTTATATTCATACCTACACTTGTTACCTTGTACATGTTTGACAAACAAATAAATAAAATAAATAACATTATTATTATTATAAACTTTTATTCATTAAACATGAAAGTCAACTGAACATTTAAAAATATATCACAAATATCATTGACTGGCTCTGATGGCTGATATGGGTTGCTGCCACCATCTTAGGTATCACCCAAGTATCTTCTTAAAATGTATTTTGTTCCAGGTAGCACACTCTTTTGCAGCTGCATTGGTACTACAGCAGGAAGCTGCAACTTTTTGATGTATTTTGCAAAATTCTTGGACATGTTATCAAGTGCTGATGACAATGGGTATCAATGACAGGAGCTTGTTACATGTTTCATCCATAATTGAGTAGTTTTGATGGCCATGTTACAATATTTTGTGATTTTTTTCCAGTTCTTTTTCTTTGACTCTGCACAGTGCTACAGTGATATCAATAAATTGTACATTTCGGTTTTGAACAACTGCGTGTTGTGTTCCAAATGACAATCTGTCTGTATCCTGTCCCACAAGATCTCCACCTTATTTTTGAGTTTTTCTATATTATTATTATTATTATTATTATTATTATTATTATTATTATTATTATTATTATTATTATTATTATTATTCTACTGAGCCTTGGTGGCGCAGTGGTTAGAGCACATTGAATCTTACCAGGCTCAAGGTTGACTCAGCCTTCCATCTTTCCAGGGGGGTTAAATGAGGACCTAAAATTGTTGGGGGCAATAGGCTGACTCTGTAAATCGCTTAGAGAGGGCTGTAAAGCACTATGAAGCGGTATATAAGTCTAAGTGATATTGCTATTGCTATTGCTGCTGCTGCTACTACTACAGGTAGTCCTTGACTTAGCAACTATATATTTAGCAACCATTCAGTTTCAACAATACTGAAAAAAGTGACTTATGGCCAGTCTGTACCGGTCACATCATTTCCACAGTCCCATGATCAAAATTCACATGCTTCATAAACTGGAAGGTATTTCTGATGGTTTCAGTGACCTGAGGTCATGTGATCATAATTTACAACTTTCCCAGCTACCTTCCAATAAACAAAGTCAATGATGGGAGCTTGATTCCTTTAACAACTGCATAATACATTCCATAACTACAATGATTTAACAACTGTGACAAAAAGGTCATAAAATTCAGTGTGACTCGCTTAATAACTACTATGCTTAGCACTGATATTCTGACCCCAATTGTGATCATAAGTTGAGGACCAACTGTACTACTGGCTTCCCCCAAAACAGCTAGGCTCATTCTGAATTAACTTATTTATTGAATTTGTAGAATATACTGAATCATAAGATAGGCGAGCAAGTTGTATGTCACAACCTCTCCCCTATATATTTATATAGATATAGCCCAGTGGTGGGATTCAACTTTTTTTACTACCGGTTCTGTGGGCGTGGCTTGGTGGGTGTGGCAGGGGAAGGATGCTGCCAAATCCCCATTCCCTCCCCACCCCACTACCCTGCTTTGCAGCTCCATTCTCCTGTGCAGGGCAACCAAAGAAGACCCAGCCAATCAGCTGGGACTCAGGAAGCAGAGAATAGATGGGGTCAGAGGTGGTATTTGCCTGTTCTCTGAATTACTCAAAATGTATGCTACCAGTTCTTCAGAACTGGTCAGAACCTGCTGAATACCACCTCTGATATAGCCTTTTTTTTAAAAAGCACCTTTGGGACATATAGCCTCTAGATATTTAACCTGTTTAAGCAGTCATTGACAAATAGTGATTCCAGCAGAGTTCACTGCAGAAGGCATTTTCAATATGAACAGCCTTATCTGGCCTGCATTTTCTTGTCTTTAATGTTCTAGCCATCTTCTCCAACTCAGATTGTGGGTTGAATTGAAAAAAAGAGCCTGTGAAGATTTCAAAAGAGAGGACATGGCAGGAGGGAAATCAGCTTTTACTATTATTTTGTTTGTTTGTTTATTTATTTATATGTGTGGGGTGTGGGATCAGTGACATCATCAGAGTGGGTAGGGCTTATCTTTTCAACCTGCTTTATATGGTCATAAGGAAAACTTAAAGGCCAAATAGGGATGAAATGCTCCAGATGCTTTACTGCTTGCATTTTGATGCTTTCTCTTTAAAAAAAACACCTGAAATTGTAGTAGTGAAAGGCGGGGGAAGGCTGAAGCCCATGGGTTGACCTACAAGAAGTGGCATGACTGAGATATTAAACCAGAAAGAGCTTTGCAGGTCATAAATAACACCCAGAATCATCAGGAACCATTGAAGGCATTGAAGTAAAATAACAGGAAAATAGATTTACAGTGAACATGAATAAACACAGTACTCACCTGTAAAGAAAATTTAAACATACAATTGCTGACACTATTTGGTGGAAGAACTGACAACTTGGGAACCTCAGACAGAGCTATAGATTTCAAGGTGGAAAACAAAGCAGTTTTTCTGAGTCTGGAAATACAGCCCCAGGATTGAACAGTATCTGGATCAACTCCATCTTTTCCTGGCATTGGATTCAGATTGCCAAGACGAATATCTTCCTTTCTGTCTTCAGCCTTGAGAAACAGGAACAGTTAGGCAATCATTCCAGATGAATCACCTTCAGTGCCTGGCAACACAAACCACAAACCAAACTTTACTCTGTTTGAAAACTGCAAGTACAATCGTTGCAATCCAGTAGACATTTGCTGGGAAGTCTTAACTTAGGAAAAGACACTGGAGGCTGCATGTTTAGTATGGAGAGTCTTTCAACCACATATATCACATCAAAACAACTGATGTTTTCTGTGTGACATATGACTTGCATTTGCTGTTAAGCAATCATGTGAGTGATGAGTAGAGAAAGAAAAAGAACATTTTAAATTCAATTATGGTTGAATGTATGAGGTTTTTTTTTCTGTTTAACAGAGGTTCAATTTTTGGAGACTGTCTGGACATCCCTACAGATTTCTTGGCCAGGTTTTCCAAAAGTATTTTGCCATTGTTTCCTTCCTAGAGCTGAGGGAAAGTGAATGGCTTAAGGCCACCCAGCTGGCTTCATGTCCAAAGCAAGACAATCTTCTGGTTTTCTAGCCTGATGCCTTTACATCAAATTGCCTTCCGTGTACTGTATTAGATTCTATCTCAGATAATGCTATCAAAGTGAAAAATATTTATCATCAATCTGAATGAAGAATACTCCTGGCACTATAGAAACTAAAATTCACTTAATACATTGAAGTTAGAAGAACTTCATTATCAAAGACCAAATTTGGAAGAGAACTTTTTGTATAAAGTTAAACATTTTTATATTTATCTTTGTTTAACTAAAAAATCCCAATACATTGCATCTGACAGGCTTTATATCTACTGTTTACAACAGCTCACATCAATTAAGACTATCCTATATTTCTGCACAGGTAGTCCTTGACTTACAATTGAGTTCAAAATTTCTGTTGTTAAGTGAGATATTTGTTAAGTGAGTTTTGCCTAATTTTACAACCTTTCCTGCCACTGTTGTTAAGTGAATCACTGCAGTTGATAAATTACTAACCTGGTTGTTAAGTGAATCTGTCTTCCCTATTAACTTTGCTGGTCAGAAGAACCCAAAAATGATCACGTGATCCTGGGACACTGCAGTGGTCATGAATATGAACCAGTTACTAAGCATCTGAATTTTGATCACATTATATTGCAAAGGTCATAACTGTCTCAAGTCACTTTTTTCAGTGCCATTGTAACTTTGAACAGTTACTAAATGAGTAAGTAAGTGAGTTGAGGACTAACTGTATTTCAAGAACCTCAAGGTAGAATACAGGTTGCATACAACCATCTCTGTTGCTTCTAAATCCTGAAAAGGATAACTTGTGCTTCATACTACTGTTGGAAGAAATATCCTTCTGGGTTCAGTTCCAAGTGGGGAAAAAGACATTTGAAAAATGGAGGCTGTTTGGAAGGTTTAATGGTGGACAGGACCACATGGCCTGGAGCCCCAGTGTGAAAAGGAAGGATGATCACATGCTTGAAAGCAGGGCTGCCAACCTTGAGTGATAGTTCGGAGTGAGACACTGCGAGGGAGCGGAGCGACTGAGGGGGGGATGGTGTGGAAGGGGGGTGTCCCCCCTTCCACGGTAGGGAGCTTTGACAATTTTACATTTTAAATGGTGCAATCTGATGCATACTTTAGTCATGATTTGGACATATACATACATACATACATGCAAGCAGCACCAATGTACTTGAACCGGATTTGTAAGATATTAATAATGCAGTTCACTGACCATCTTGGCCGGAAAGGGTCCACATTCTTGGGCCTCTGCCCATCTGCTCCGTCCCTTTGGGCTGCTCCGGCTCTCCTCCTCCTCCAGGGTCCCTGGCTGAGAGGGGCATCCCAAGTGCCTGGGATCCGGCCCCTCCAGGCTGCCTCTTCAGGGCCACAGAAGCCTCCCTCACATGGCCCCGGGGGTGGAGGGGGCCTTGCCAGGGTTCCCGGCCTTGGAGCTGGGCAGAAACGGCCCTTCCCAGCCCTCTCCCACCCTCTGGGCCTCCCACCTGCGGAGGGGAGGGGGATCCAGGCTGAGTCTTGGACCCACCAGCCTCACAGTCCAGCTGAAGGGTCGGAAAGGGCCAGGCAGGCAGATGGACACACACACACACACACACACAGAATGGGGGGGGGAGGCTGGTGTCCTTCACTCCCCAAACGCCCCCCTCCCAGTCTGTGCATGGGACCCCCAGCAATGCTGCCATCAGCTGCTCCCCTGCAGGGAAGTCCTGGATTGTCTGGGGGAGGAGAGGAGAGGACAGTGGCCACTCCCCCCCCTTTGCTTGGCATTTGTGGGGAGACCCCTCAAGGTGAGATTCCTTCCCAGGGGCTCCCAAAGAGCATCCAAACATTCCTGGCATCAAGTGGGGAAAGAAGCCTAAAAAGAGAGAAACTCCTGCACCGGCTGCGATTGGGGCTCGGAGGGGACAGGAACCCCCCCTCCTTGCGAGCCCCCCCCGCCCCGCTCCAGCCTGCCCTCTGGCGGGACCCCCTTCCTGGAGAGGCTCCTCCCTGCCAGACCCTCTTGCAGCCTCTTGGACCCAGGGGAGGCTGGGGGGGGCGCATATCTAGGTGCAAAGGGCGGGGGGAGGGACACAATGTACCCGGGAAGGAGCCCTCCCCCCCTCTTCCCCCTCCCTCTCCAGGGACTTCCCATCAGGCTGGGGAGCGAGAGAAGCCGAGGCGCGCAAGAGGCCAGCCATGGCAGCTCCCCTTGCGAGAGGGAGGCCGGAGAGGGACGCGCCTTTGCGCCCCAATCCCAGCGGCCTTGAGACCAGACGGGTGTGGGGAGGGGATGATGGGAGCTCAGCTCTCGAGAAAGGCCCAGGGATGCCCTGTAGTCGTACTTCATGGGGGATAGAGAGTTCGTCTCTCTCATCTCCGCCTGCCAGAGCAGAGTACAGCGCAAGGGTTAAGCCCAGAGAGTTGTGACATCCTAGAGCGGAAAGGAGCAACCGCTTCCTGCAGCGTGGAATTCTCTCCTCACCCCAGTACAAAAATCAATGCGGGCAACGTCCTCTCGCACATGCTCTGTTCGCCCTCTGAAGCCGCCCAGGATCGGAGGCTTCACTTCTCGAAACTTTGGGCTTGGGCATATCGATATTCGGAATATCAGAGAATGTAGAGATATATTTATTTTTGTACATTCCATTTTGGGGGTTTAGCGTGAGATTTCGTTTATCAGAGTGAGACAGTCAAAATTGGTTGAATTGCGTGAGTCTCACGCTGATTGCGTGAGAGTTGGCAGCCATGTTCAAAGTGAAGGAAGAGATCAAGAAAGGACTGATATGCTGTGAGTGCCTGGGTTTTATAACCTTTGTTGGAATTTGAATTGCAGTTTGTATTCTGATTGGTTGTCAGACTCCCATGGGCCATGCAGGGGCAACTCTGTAGGCTGTCCTGAGTTCCAGACTTGGTTGAGCCTTGCTGGATGATGCACTGAAAGGGCTTTGGGCAATTTACCTGGAGATCTTTGTTGTATAAAGTATTCTGGCCCAGGCCTTAATGGCCCACCCATTAACACAGGTGGGGGTGCGTTTCTGCTTCTGAGGTGAGCTTCTGCTTCTGAGTTTCTACTCTTTTTAGAGGAAATATTCTGCCTTTTTAATATTTCCTCGGATATTTCAATTTTCTAGGAGAGGGGTGAGTGCTAACTTCCTACACTACGGTAAGCCAAAAGTATACAATATGTTTTAAACCAGTTTTGGTTCTTTCAGTGGTTTACCAGAAGCTGCACTCCCAAACAGACTACTAGATCAACTGTTACATTTGATTAACTTATTATAACTATAAGAAAAATAGCTGAATATATATATTTCTCCTGATGACTATGATCATTTTCTTTCTATGACAGCAGATTGTGATGTTTTGTGGGCTACTACCAAATGGCTTGAGTTGCTTGCAGCTCAATTTATGTACTGTTATGTTAAGCCACAGTGGTTTAATCATGACTTATTGGATAAATCACAATTAACTGGTGTCATACATGCAAAGTCATTAAGCAATATCTATAGTAAACTAAACCACAATCTCACACTTTTAGAGTTTACACAATGTATGAATCCAGCCAGTGACTAGATCTAGATTACCCAATAGATTTTAATGGCTAAATATAGATGTTAAGACAAATCCTTCCCTCAGGTTGTAAGATAAACTAACCTTTACAGAGGAAGCTTCACCTGGTTGAGCCTTATGGACAATTTTCATTCCGCCTGGAAAAGGCACAGAGCTAAATTTCAAGCAATTTGACCTCTGTTTATTGTCTAATTTTATAAAGGCCTGAGGCAGGCAATGCAAAACCCAGACAGTATGGCTTTGATATTGGCCTTGGTGTTCATCAGAGCACTCTCATCCCTTCCCATGGGAATGGTTTGGGTGGAAGACCACTTATCCCAGCTAATTATTTAATGAACCTCTCGAGGGTGCCTCATCGAAGAACTTTTTCTCTGACAAGATTTAACCCTTACTATCTCTGCTAACAGAGAGAAGATATAATAATACGAAAAGCTAATTGACTAGGAGATATCAAACTACTGTACTGCCATGCAGCCTTAAGAACACAGTAACACTTGTAAAACTAATCTATTAAGCCAACTCTCCCTTTTCTGATTGATGTCGCTTTTAATATCTAGGAAAGTAACCAAATTCTATGCAATTGCTATTACTATGAGGAAATCAACACTTTAATCTTCTTACCTGCTAGATAGTGAATGTCCTGTTTTATCCCCCCCCCCCCAACAAATCACGCTGGGAAAGGTGGAAGAGGATGGAATCAAATATAGAATGGTAATTGGTCCACTGTTGAAAGGACCAAGTTTGGGAAAGATCAACCTGGAAAAAAATTATTACTAAAAGTCAAAACTTGATGGCTGGCACATAATAAACAATAAAATCAATTAAATTGTGGGTTTTCAATTCAATGTGTAGAGTGTGAAGGATGTGTTTGTGTGTTTATTTTCATGGTCATGATATGCACTGAAGATGGTGTTTGTCGTACAAGATGCAATGACAATAAAGTAAACTAAACTAGCTTTTGATATTTTTAAACTTTAGATATCTCTTATACATTATATATTAGGCATACATCTATATCTTATTTTATTGTTGTTTTCTTTTACTTCACTTTTATTTTCTAGTATTAACCTTATTTTTGGAATTTGAATTTTTTTTCTAATCTCTGACCTACATAATATCATCCAAAATTCAGGCCAGATCCTTCTCCAGAATTACTAAGCTTCTCCTCTCTGCAGCAGTCTGAGTACCAGGACTGTGTCCAATTGGATTAAATAAATGAAACATCAGAATCAATATATCAACAGCAAACCCACAAAGTTAAAAGTAATGGAAACAGCCTTAAAAAATTAAGATTCTGAAGTAAATGTCTCCTAATCTTCCTTGAGTGATGGAATTCCATAACTGGGATATTTTCATTCAAAAAACTCTTACAATAAATACCTTTAAAATAGATGCCTACTCAAATCCTCACATATAGGTTGCTTCGGCTACTGCATTATTTTCCATTACAATCAGCCCTTAAAGATGACTCATAACCTTCCATTTGGGTAGAATGTGGTGGCTAGTTTTTGGGTGAGCATATCTTGATTTATGTATATTGTGGCTATTCATTAAAATACTGAATTAATTGTCTGGATTTGATCTCAACCCCAAATACTGGTGCTTTCTCTTAAACAACTTTTTTTTCCAAAAATTTTATTAATTTTTAAAAAACAAACATACAGACCAAAAAGAAAACATAAAAACATAAAACATCTTTTTTGAAAGCAGCTTGATCCCGAGTTACATCTCTTCGTACAGACATAAATTCAAATTCATGCTCACTTTTATATACCATTCCATATCTTATTACCATTCTACATTTTCTATATAGCTTCTCCCTTCTTTTCACTCTCTTAATTCTATTTTATTTATTTCATCTCAATTTAAATGATTATACTTATATCATTTGCCTGTCTGTTTCAACTGTCTATTATCTTTTCTCATTAACACAAAATTTCTCCTGTAATTACTGATTGGAGTATGACGCCTTTATATCTTTCCCCTAAATTTAGCATTTAATATAATACATAACTTTCATTCAGATTCTGCTTAGTACATTCTAAAGCTACACATTATATTTTAAAAAAAGAAAAAATTATAAATATATAATATAATTAAAACAACAATCCATACCAGTTAAATTCTATCGTTAAAATTAATATTCATTTAAATCTTAAACATTTTACATATTCCTTTTCAAATAAGTATCATGCTTCTATGAGAACCCTTATAAATTTTGCGGTTACTTCCCCCCCATTCCACTTATATTTTAAAACATTATGTAATTAAAATGTTCCCATTCCTTTTTAATTCAATTCTCTCATATTTCATTTCATTTATTTTCTTCAAAAAAGAAAAAGTTTCACTAAATTACATTATTTTATCCCATTTTATAATCATATGTTGTTCCAATTTTCTAACATTTCTAATACAAATACAACAATACAGTCTATATGTACCTTTGCAGAATCTCTTTTTCAGTTATATTTTTACCCATTATCTCTAAATAAATCCTGTTTCTTTACATCTTGTTTCAAACCCTTGTAGCTTTTCTTCCCTTCCTTCCTCCCTTGCTTCTTCACGCCCTTTTTACCTCCTTGTCTCTCCATCTCCATTTCTCTCTTCTGTATTCCTCTTTTCTGTTGCTTTCTGACATTATATCCACTTTTCACCTTATTTTTCCCTTTTTTGATTGTTTTTTTAGGTCTTAAATTCTCCATTCTCTTTTCCTTGTTTCCCCTTCCCCAGATGAAGTTACTTGTTCATTAAAGATGGCTTCTTCTTTGTCTTGTTGCACAGTTTCTTGTAGTTTCTTCCTACCCTTCTCATAGGTAGAAATCGCCATTTCTAAAAAGTTGAAAACAGAGCCAAAAGAGCCCTTCCCTTCTTGTTCCTCTTCTTTATATTTTTTAAATTCAATTTTCAGTTCATCCACAAGTGATGCCATTATAAAAAAGATTTTTAAACAACCACCCAAGTATTTTTAATCATTAAAATATAATTTCCAAAAATCCCAAAGTCACCAAGCAGTCCAAATACACACAAGCTGTTTCATTTAACACTTTTCTCTTTTTTCACTTTCTCTTCCTGGGGTTACAATTCAGTTACAAAGTTCCAATTAAAATGTATCTTTCTTTTAAATTCCAAGCAATCTCCTCCCGCCAAATCTTACTCTTTATTCTTTTCCTCTCCCTTCCCACTTGCAGCGAAAAAAAAGTTTTTTCAATGTTCAGAAATCTTTATTATCCCCTTGGCTTTGATTTTCAGTTTAATTACCTGCTGATGCCAAAGCGGGTTTTTCCGATTTCTCATTCATCTGCTGTCACCGTAAGGAAGGAGAGTGAGAAAAAACAAACTTTCCCTTTTCACTTTCATTCGCTGCTTCCGGATCTTCCTTGGGAACGATGAATCTTTTTTGAGATTTAAATTCCAGGATATCTTGAATGTTGCTTCTTATCCCAGTCAGCCAAAACTTTCACTCCTTAACTTCCTCCTGCACATTCTTTTCCGGATGAGTGCTTCTTTGAGGCGGCCATTTCTGACCGCCGCTCTACCACCTTTAGAAAAGGGAGTTAAGCCAGCTGAGGAGGGGAGGTGCGGACTCCCCTCAAAACCCTGCCCGGTCTCCCGTCTTCAGCCACCTCTACGGGGTGACTTTACCCCAAAGCCGGCTGGCTCGGGGCACTCCAGCTGCGAGCACAAGTAGAAACTGCGCACGATCACGGATTCCTGCTGCCGCCGAAGCCCAGCAAACCCGACAAGCTTCCTCTTAAACAACTCGAATCCAAGAATCTGAAGGAGAAATCCTTAAAACCTGAAGTTTTAGGTCCTGCACTCCAATCTCAATTTAGAATCAAATTAGCAATGGTTCTGTTACTTTTTCTCCCCAACCCTTAACTAATGTAACCACAACCAGTTTTGAGAGTGTAAATGCTTATAGAGTACATTGGATAATAATGTATACTTTTAGGCCAATAAAAACCATACTGTAGTTTTAAATTGCAGAGATATAAACAATTTATTTGATGTTTTCAAGAGAGCTATATTGGGGAAAAAATTTTTTCAAAGTAAGCCATTAAGGCCTATCAGCAATCCAGTTCTGATTATTACTGACCCAGCTGCAGGTCTGTTTTTTTTCTCCTGTGGGTGGAGTGAAATCTTACCTTTTTCACTATGCCTTCAGCAAAAAGATTAAGCATGTGGTTTTTGCTATTACAAGCTTATTCTGAATGCTGTTTCAGTTGGTGGAATTTTAAATGTGCTTGCTGATTTCCAGCCAGACATATTTTAGAAAATGGATTGGGTTTATTTTTATTGTAATGTACTTCAAAGGGTTAGCTAAAAGGGAAGGCGGAAGGTTAATAAATATAGCAAATAAAAGCAGCCTGGGGAGGATTCTTGCCTCTGCACAATTGAAATTCAAGTGCTTATTGGTTTATTTACATTTAGAACAGGGTAGAAATAAGACTGGTTGTTCAAAATTAAAGACTTTATTAAAGACAAAATTAAAGACAAGGCACTAAGCCACAAACTGGACCACTGCTTTAACTTAGGGGTGGAAAACCTGCTTCCGTCTTTTCGTAACAGATTGTTGAAATCTACAACGCCATTCCCACTTTTCGAGGTTGAAACCTCAGAAAACTGCAGTGCTGCAATCGGTGAACCCCGCCGCCCCGCCACCAAAGAAAGCATCCTACGGCACCCAGCATCGCCTCTTCGCCCGTCTGCAAAAGGCGCTTTTCCTCGCTGAAGTCTAAAAGATTTTGTAAGCCTAGGCATTTTGCAACGATCCGGATTCAAGGCGCAGGAAGGAGAACCTACAGCAACTATTCCTTCCATCAAATGTTGATGGAAGGAGCAATCGACAGGTGCGACAGGCGTCACTCCCAAACCGTCGTTTTGTTTTCCAACTTGGATCGCTGCATAATCTAGCACTTAGCGCCTGGGTTCAGTGGGTGTCGCGAAATCAAAAACCTGGGTTAAATGAACCGCGGCTAAGTTAACCAGGGAACTCGTGTCGTGCAGCTACTTTCCATACCCATTGTGGGATTCGAACTATGATTTGGATGGATGGATGGATGGAAAGTATCCCTTAAATAAGCCCAAATGCGCAGCATCAAGGATTGGAGGCGCGCTGAGCCAAAAGGCGGGGCCCAATGGGAGTCAAGCGCGCGCGAGTCTGAGGGTGGGACCTCATCGTGGTTTGGAATGTTTTGGGCGCGGTGCTTCCGGGTTGGGCTCCTGACATTTCTATCCAATCCAGACGCGCCGCGGTCCGCACAGCGTCAGTAGGCAACACGGACGCATGCGCTGTTTGAAGGAGCTCCAGCCGCAGCTCCCGAGGAGCGCATGGGCAGCGCTTTCCCCTCTGTTTCTTCAACGAACGCATGCGCGGTGTGGTCGGGCGGGGTCGGTTCCGGGTAAAGCGGGGATAAGAGCGGCTGCGGGAGTTTCTTGATTAGATCAGCTATGGCTGCAGCGGCGGCGACAGCGGCCCCGGGTGGGGCGGGAGCCGTGCCGGTGTCCGGAGTGCCAAGATTAGGAGTCGAGACCGTGAAAGGTCAGGCATTTGACGTGGGACCACGTTATACAGACTTGCAATACATCGGCGAAGGAGCGTACGGCATGGTCTGGTAAGTGAGCGCGAGCCCTGCAGATTGGTCCTGAACGGGAACCATACCTGGGCGAAACATCCCAACAGTTGTCTGGCGTGCCTCTTCCTGCAAACTGGCTTCGCGCGGTCACCGTGCCTCCCTTTAAAAGCTTCCGCCATGTTGTTTCTTAGTTACCAAAGTCCTACAAGGATGCACGTTATTTTGCTTAATCCGGAACTTGCTTCCCCTTCACGCACCCCTCCCAAAAAACTCCTTTAAGGGTCCCTGTCCCGCCGGGTCTTTCCCTTCCGCACCTGGCGACTTCGGAGCCATTCCGTTGCAAGGGGGCGTTGCAGTGGCTGTCTGACAAATCTGGCTTCTAAAGCCCAAAACGGTTGTCTCAACTAGCCCTGCCAAGTCATTGTTGTATTCCGAGCGCCTCCCCGAAAGCAGCTTTCGCAGCCTGTTATCTTCCTGTGCCAATATTTGCAGATTTCCTGTGAAAGGCTTAGGGTGCCTTGCAGCTGGGAGTTGCTTTTTTACCTGTTAACAGATATACTTTTTGTACTTGTCGATATCGAGGTGCCAACACAAAACAAAACAAAACACCGCGAAGGTTAACACATTCCTTTCCTCTGTGGGCGCAGCAGGTTCAGTAAAACATCCTGATGGTGAACTTCATTTAGTACCACAAATCACAGCTCCCCCCCTCCCCCCAGCATTTCTATGAAGTGTGTATCATTCCATTAACTCTTCCTGCATTATAGTTATTAAGCTGCACAGCAGTTTCTATCAGGGTGTCAACTTCAGCCTGGCGTCTGGCTTATTTAGATCACTATTCCTTCAGGGCAGATATATCTTCACGAACTAGGCTAAGTATCATATAGATACTAATTGATCTAATTATAATATATGCTGGCTTCTATGCTCTGCTCAGCCTTTGGTTTACATTAAAGCTAAGACTATCATGAGTGCTGCACTGTTACTACAACTATTCTCAAGATGTTTACTGAGAATTATTTTATTCCAAACTGCCATTCATTAAACATGTGTAACTCAAGTATCATATCAGACTTTCCATATTCTGTAATACTCCCATTTTTTATTGCTTATAATCCAATCTGTAAATTTGGAACTAATATACTTTGTATTAGTCAGTGCAACACATATACATCCCATGTTTCTGTGGTAGAACGTATATTTGATGGTGTTAATTGTATTTGCATGATATACTTATAAAGCAACCCAGTTTTCTAGATTTGCAAAACCTATCTGCTGTTGAGATCTCAAAGGTTTCACTTCTGTTCGGTAGCCTTGGCAACAGCCAGCTCTTTCTCAGATTATAATAGTTGTTGTCCCACATTGGTATAATGTGTTATTAGTGTTTTCTCGTTCCTTCCTTTGCTCTTTTGTTGCAAATAAACATTAAAATAAACATTCAAGCTTTCTGATGGTTCATCTTGTGCATTGAATGTTTCTTCTTGTGAGTTTCTAGAGTGATCCTCTTCTATTGGAGAGTGAAATAGTTTATCAGTTTTGGTAGCAAACGATTGTAGAGTCACTTGTCTGAGATGGGCAGAAATGAAATAAAAATAAATAAAAATATACTGAGGATTCCAGTATGTATTTGCATTTGTTTCTTTACAGCTCAGCATATGATCATGTCAACAAGATCCGAGCTGCAATCAAAAAGATCAGTCCTTTTGAGCACCAGACATACTGTCAACGCACACTGCGAGAGATCAAGATACTCCTACGCTTCAAGCATGAAAATGTCATTGGCATTAATGACATTCTTCGTGCACCTGCCATTGATCAGATGCGTGATGTGTATCCTTGCAGATGAGTCTTGTGTCATTTCATTTGTGGAAGGAGATCTGCTTGGAGAAAGGTGTATGCATAGAGAAAATGTTCTATTATCTATTCATTCTTATTCTGGTCCATTTTTAATTAAATGCACTGCATAGAAGCTTTAGCTCATTCTGAATATAATGATGTAAAATAGGATATGATTATGCCAGCATCTGGGCTGGCTTCCATTTGCCTTCTGGCGTGGCTCCTGGTGTTGCTTTCTTAATAATTGAACTTATGAAACAGTTTCTCTGCTTCTCTTATGTCTCTAAAATTTATGTTTTTTTCAATCACACCCCCTTGCTTATTTTTATACAGCAGCTAGTAAAGTGATGATGATCTACTTTATACAGGAAATGAATTGAACCTGGTTTGAACCTGGCTTTAGTTATTTGAGGTATTAAAAGGAAACTTAATTTGTGGCCACTGTTGTCATTTATTTGACCACTTCGAGAGATACTGCCTTCTATATTCTTTCCAGGAAGTTACTTTCCTTGACAGTTTCCCTTCCTTCCCCTTTCCTGGTGGAGAGGGGTACTGTTGGTCTTATTTCAGATATATAGTTCAGGATTTGATGGAGACGGATCTCTATAAGCTTCTGAAGACCCAGCAGCTCAGCAACGACCATATCTGCTACTTTCTCTATCAGATTCTTCGAGGGCTGAAATACATTCACTCTGCCAATGTGCTTCACCGGGATTTGAAGCCAAGCAATCTTCTCATCAACACCACATGTGACCTGAAGGTGGCATTCTAAATCTTTTGCTAGGCCTTCTGCACCTGGCAACAATCTCTTCCCGCTTCATTCTGCAGGGCAATTAATTCTCCATTTATTTGGCGGGTTGCTACTCCATGGTTCTCTCTCTTCTTACAGATCTGTGATTTCGGCTTAGCCCGAATTGCTGATCCAGACCACGATCACACAGGATTCTTAACAGAGTATGTTGCCACTCGCTGGTATCGAGCTCCTGAAATCATGCTTAATTCCAAGGTAAATTAAGCAGAATGGATAGAACATGTTAGCCAGAACACCCAAAATACATTTATTATACCTTCAGTAGTTGAGTGTAAAGTTTCCCAGCTTCTCAAAAAAAGGAAAGATAACGCCTAAGCAACATTATTAAGCTATAACACAATTCTGAAACCCAGATCAACTTGGCAAATTGATATTTATAAAGTTTCAATGTGCAGCAGAACCACAGTATCATAATTCTTATATTTTCTTTCACTTACTTGTACAAATGACCATAACAGTTCTAGCATATCTAACCCACACAGAGGCCCAACTGAAGGATGCTAGTATGAGGAAGACTGTTGCATAGGCTAAACTGGAGGAACTTAAGTTTTCCTGAAAATGTTTCCTTTGCTGAGTATGCAGTTTAAGATGCCTCTCTTACATTAAACTGAAACGTTTATTTGCTAGGAAGGAAACATATCTATGTCAATAAAAGGATGACTGTGCATGGCTTAACAACAGCTAAGAGCAGAGTGGATTAGAGTCAGAAATTCTTAGCTTTTGTTTCTGTGTCTTTTCCCTCTTCCCAGGGCTACACTAAGTCCATTGATATATGGTCAGTGGGTTGCATCTTGGCTGAGATGCTGTCAAATCGACCTATCTTTCCTGGCAAGCACTACCTGGATCAGCTGAACCACATCCTGGGTAAGAGGGAAGGCGACTGAACAAAGGTTTTGACAAGGTGGCCTAGTAAAAGTCTTGTTCTGAGCAGCTTCTTGAATTGGGAGCTGATTTTGTCTTTCTTCTCATAAGGCCGCCTCATTATAACTTTAATGCCCGTTTTCCTCTGGGGCTTGCAGTTACATAGATATGCATTGGCTCTCTCTGCAGGTATTTTGGGTTCCCCGTCACAGGATGACCTGAACTGCATCATCAATACAAAGGCTCGTAATTATCTCCAGTCTTTGCCTCAAAAGCCCAAAGTTCCTTGGGCTAAACTGTTCCCAAAGGCTGATTCCAAAGGTAAGGGAGAAAGAAGGGTGAAAATGTATGGCTTCATTCTTTACCTGGCATGTTTGGCTCTTTATTGATAAATCAGCCTTCAGCTACTGGCTGACAAGCCAGAATTCTTCACCCTTTTGTAGCTTGGTAGGCACTATTAATGTTCCACCAAAATCAATATTTTGACATCAGGGGTTTTTTTAATTGCACATTTTAGAAATGGAGGAGCCCATCTGTATGTGCTATTTACAGTCTTCCCATTATTATTTTATTTAAAAGTTAAACTTCTGTATCCTCAACTATTTTGTAAAACTTTCACCAAGCCATCCATCCACTAGTAGGGCCCAGTTTGGGTGAAGACTATTTGTACACTTCATCATTTAGAAACAGGTTATCCTTTTTAATGTGGTTGGAGATCTTTATGCAAAAATTGAATGATGTGTAAATTCAGTTGCCTAAAACAATATATGTGGCACAATACCATATAGGCAGAATGGCCCTATGTATTTCACTTTCTATTTTCATTTAGGTTAGAGGTGGGAAATTGTGGTCTAAAAGGCTGGCTCAGGAATTCTCAGGAATTCTGGGAGTTATAAGTCATAAAAGGGCCATAGTTCCCCACCCCTGATTTAATTAGGGTTAGGATTCCAATAAGGATTAGCAAGAAAAGATAATTCTTCTGTCATTTAAACAGTCTGTGCTGAAATGTGCATTCTCTGTAACTCAGTGCAGGAAGAGTAGCTTCCTTTCACTCTCTTAAGTTGTAACTCACAATTTGAAAATATGCATTTAAATCAGCCTTCCTCAATACAATAACAACTAAATGGGTGTGCTACAGTCAATATCGTTCCCAGCTTTGCTGAAGGGGAGAGAGATGGATAAACAAACAGTATCTAATTCTAAAGGCTTTTAAAAGTTCTCCTGTGTGACATTGATGTGCAGTTGTTTAAATACAGCTGGTTACCAGAGCAGCTTAATCTGAAACAGAAGCAGGCAATTTTTCTGTGGTTGAAGGATGCAAGGTATGCGGTGATGGTGAAGTAATATTACTGGAAGAGGGCCAAAAGTTTTGTTCCCTTTTTTGGACAAAATGTTCCATTAAGCTTCAGATATCAATGGTATTGCTTTGGCAATAGAAGGGGGTTCTAGAAGGGGGTTCTAGACTAGGAGTACCCTGATGTACTATCTTACTTACATTATACTATTATATGATATATAATATATACTGGTATATTTGTATTTATTTATTAAACTTACATGCTGCCCGTTTTTCCTAGAGGTGACTCAAGGCAGCTTGGAATCATAAAAACATGATAAAACATTAAAATGTTAAAACACTAAATATTAACATTACAATTTATTTAAAATTGACAAAATGGGAAGGAAAGTAGAAGATGCACAAAGGGAGGAGGTGAGATCTTAGCCCATTAACCACCTTCAGAATTAAACACACACACACACATACCAAGTTAGGTTGTAAAGCTTCAGAACAATGTCTCCGGTTTATGTTATCCTTTCAGAGTAGAAAATGCAAGAAATTATAGGTGGTAAATAACATGTGTATAGAAACCTATTTCCATTGATCCACCTAATTTATGTTGCCCAATTCTGTATTTCTTCTCTAAAATCACCTCTTTCCATCAGTTTTCAAAGCTCCTTTATTCTTTATTGTCTGTCCTGGCCATCATCTGTTAATCTAGCTTTTATGTATATATCTTTCCCAGGCAAGAGACAGCACCGCTAGTAGAAAGTGGTGAACGTTGGTATCCTGTTAGACTTATTTAATTTGTAAATAAGACTTAAGATAAATAGAATTAAGGATCTGAATAGATTGTGAATAACCAGGAAAATTTCTATTAAAGATACTGTTCATATAAACTCAGGCTGCTATATTAATGAAAAACTTCAAATTATTTAAAAAAAAAAAGATAAGTATTTGTCGCATGTAAGTGTATTACTAGGGGTATCCAGGTTTATACTACCTTGTAATGTTGAATTGTCTCATTTCAAAAATTGAAATGGCAGCTGGAGAAGACAACAGAATTGGTTAAGGGTGGGGGATTAAGAAAAGCATTGGATTTCTTGAGGAAGAAAAGTGAGCTGAAGAAGATGATCTTTGAATTAAGGTGAATTGATTTTTTTGAGCAGTGCTCTGATATACAGATAGATTAAATTGGCAACCAAGATTTTGAATAAAGAAATGGAAATTCTGCTTCATATAAAATTATAATTTATATGAGATTTCTGGCCACATGAGAAGAGATGAGAAGTCAGTAACATCAATCATACTGAAAGCAAATTAAAGATAACTTATAACAACTGTAATGACTATGTTTCTTCTCATATGGGTGGCCACTGTTTTTCAGTCTTGGCATCTTTAAGATACCTGGACTTTAACTTCCAGCAGCTTGGCTAGGGAATTCTGAAGTTGAAGTCCACACATTTTAAGTTGCCAAGTTTGAAAAAGACTGTCATCCACTTCGGAGGCATCCTGCTTTTGTTATGTGAGAGGGTTTTGGATTTAGCGACAGCACTTAGACTTGTATACCGCTGTTATAATGCTTTACAGCCCTCTCTAAGCAATTTACAGAGTCAGCCTGTTGCCCCCAACTATCTGGGTCCTCATTTTACCCACCTCAGAAAGACGGAAGGCTGAGTCAACCTTGAGCCTGGTGGGATTCAATCTGCCAAATTGCAGGCAGCCAGCTGCAGCAGAAGTAGCTTGCAATACTGCACTTTAACTAGTGGGCCACCAAGGTTCTCTACCTTACAAGAGGATGCAGGCCCAAATCCTTGGTCTGAATTGGCAGCGTTTTTCTTATGGAGAGGATGAGCCCTCCGATTCAGCCTTCAGATTTCATCTACCTGCTGAGATAAATGATCTCAGAAATCACAGTTGTTTCCTGCACTGCTCTCTGCTACCACTGGGGGATGCATCGTAACCATCTCTTTCCTAAACAAAGGGAATATTCTTGTTGCCACATGTGGTCCAGCAATTGATCCTGCACCCTTTCACCTTTTTTTTATCCATTTCAGCTCTGGACCTGCTGGATAAAATGTTGACCTTTAACCCCAATAAGCGTATCACAGTGGAGGAGTCTTTGGCACACTCTTACCTCGAGCAGTACTACGACCCTTCAGATGAGGTGTGGATTCTTTTTTTTTTTGAAGGGGTGGGATGTGGGAATCTTTTAAAAGGATGACCAGAGAAGGAGTCAGAAATTGGCATATGGCCTTAACGCAGCTCGGAAGCAGAATTTCTACATTTTGTTTTTTTCTCTCTCTCTCTTTACCGTCACACTAGCCAGTTGCTGAGGAACCGTTCAGGTTCGACATGGAACTGGATGACTTGCCTAAAGAGAAGCTGAAAGAACTGATATTTGAAGAAACTGCACGATTCCAGCCTGCCTATCCAGGGCCCTGAGAGCCTGTCCAGGCCAGTGGCAGGTATAGCCGTTCATCTTCAAGGGTGGCTAATTTAGTCTCCCCCCCCCCCCCAAGAAAACCTTTCAACCTGGGATGTTACCTATGAATCTCATCCACTAATTACTTATAAATCTGAGGAAGGGGTTTCATAAGCAATGCACCATTCCCAGAACCCTCTGCCTTGGAAGAATCCATTTAGAACACAAAAATAGAGATGGAAGGGACCTTGGAGGTCTTCTAGTCCAACCCCCTGCTTAGGCCATTTCAGGTTACCCAATCTCTTCTTAAAAATTTCCAGTGTTGGAATGAATAGTCACAACTTCTGGAGACAAGCTGTTCCACTGATTGATTGTCTCACTGGCAGGAAATTTATTCTTAGTTCTAGGTTGCTTCTTTCCTTGATTAGTTTCCATCCATTGCTGATTTCACTCCTGAACAAATGAGATTAAACAGCAGCCCTGTGCAAAAAGATCAGCAGATACCCTGGTTATCCCCATGGATTTATTTATTAAATGTGCATGCTTGTCCATCTTTCCCTCTGGTGACTCTAGGTGGCTTACAATAAATAAAAACAATATAAAACATAAAAAATATTAAAATGACAGATACTAACATCAAAATTAAGAAAGATGGTTAAGGAAGAGAGCAAAATACAAACAGAGCAGAGCTGAAATCCTCTCTCTATCCACTATCCACCTTCAATCTGGAATGCCCCCCATCGGGACCCAGGCCAATCCACAAGAGCAGGCTTTAAGACCCTTCTGGAAGGCTAAAATGTTGGGGACTGACCTCGCCTCAAAGAATTCAACATTCCAGGGGGTGTAGAGCCACAGATCTTCTCCTGGACTGATAATCCTTTGTGGCAAGAGAAAACCGCCTATGACAAGCCTGTGTTTTATAACATACTGTTATTCAATGATTAAATGTGGCTTCATCTTAACGTACAAGATGGATAACTGCACTGTGATCAAGGCCTCCCAGGTACCAGCAGGTGAATCTTCATGGGATCTCTTCTTCTTTCAGGTCACTGTTTCACCAGATGATTTGGAACTGTACCCAGCTCCCCCTTTGGAATGTCGAGGGGAGCACAGGATTCAGGGGTACCAACTTCAGGGTGCCCCTGTAGACTTGCTGTACAACTGCGCTTTGCTACGTGGCTGTGAACCCTGGTAACCCATCTCTGGACCCCCTTAATGTGATGTGTTGGGGTGAGACCCTGGTTGGGGGAGGGGGAGCTGCTCCCTCCCTATTGGAGGGAAAAGAAAACAGTCTCCCCTCCCTTTATCCTTTTCAAAGCAACAAAAGGGCTGTCGTCTCCTTTTGGGCATTTTACTGTTTTTGTCAATGAATTAATAAACTAATATTTTAGCAGGGCCATTTTCTGATCCCTTGGGCATTATTAGCAAGGGCAACTGAAATCAGATCCTGGTTCCTGGACGTACACTTTGTATCTTTCTTCTGTAATCCTCTGAACCCCACTACATTTTGAACACTGGGAGCAGAACCTTAAACTTTCTGACTGCCCATCTTTTCTGCACTCCTTAAGAACCCAGGAGCCTTGATTCCTTCCTGCACAACTAGAGGGCATGTCTGTGCTGGTGTTTATCAACTGATTTATGCCACTTTTGAAACACCTGAAATGCACATCCGACCTTGGCGGTCATTTTCAGGAACTTCTGAAATGCAGTGCAAGGAAAGACCCTGTGATGATGAAAAAAGTGTCTGGTTTGAGAGAGACAAATACCTTTCCCTCCGCTTCTAACTGTTCTGTAAGAAACTGTGCAGATGAAAAGGAAGTCCTTACATTTCTGCTTCCTCAACCTAGAGACTATAAGATTTTTTGTTGTCTGCCTTCCTTCTCCACCCTTGCGTTTAATAAATTGAGTGTGTGTGTGTGTGTGTGTGTGTGTAAACTGCTGCATACCTTGAGAAATCAGTTGTCCTCTGCAATGGCACAGCACTTTGTCTTCTTGCTGCTACGAACTAACATGGCTGCCGTCCATTCCTTTCTCAATATTTTTGATGCCAATTTTTAACTCCAGCTCTTCTTCATGCAAAGCAAAGTTCCTCAAGGAATGGAACTTACAGTTTGGGGCAAGAATGAATTGGGAAGTAGAAAATCACTAATCAAAGTTCTGTTTTCTAAAGGGATAGTCCTGCTACCCCAAAACCACCAGAATGCGCCAGGTAGAAAGGGTTATACAGGGGGTTATTTGGGTGTCCACTGTCATGAGTGGAAATGAACTGCTCCCCCACTTGAAAGTTAGCCTTGCAGGAAAATTGCTGCTCAGATGGCCCCACCTTTCCCCTCCCTTCCACATGTGCCATGTTTCAGAACCAGTTTGGACGGGTTTTTTTTTCCTGAAACTTCTAGTTCTCAATGATGAAAAATGCTTTAAGCAGAACAATGGGATTTGGGACGTGTTTTGTTTGTTTCCCTTACCCTTCCATTGAATGAAGGAGAAGCTCATTGCCTGCTTGTCCTAGCTGTGATGATATGCAGTGAGCTTTCTTCCTAGGGTGTGTAGCCATTTGAAGGAACTTGCATTAAAGGGAATTAATGCTTCTCCATCTTTCCCTGCTTTGGATTGTATAAAAACCCTAAAATAAATCATTCCTTTATTCCTTCAGCAGTTGCTTTGTCTTAATTTGGGGACGGTTGGGGGGAATGGATCGTTACATTAGAGCCCTTTTCAAAAAAGCAGTTACAAGGTCAGTCAATCTGAGCAGGCATATTTCAGAGATCAAAGTAAATACAGATAGTCTTCAACTTATGATCACAATTGAGTCAGAATTTCCATTGCTAAGCAAGATGGTTGTTAAGTGAGTTTCCCCCCCATTTTGCCACCTTTCTTGCCGCAGTTGTCAAGTGAACCACTGCAGTTACACTAGTAACCCGGTTAAGTGAATCTAGCTTCCCCGCTGACTTTGCTCGTCGGAGGGTCGCAAAAAGGGGATACTGCAACGGTTATATGCCAATGGCCAAGTGTCCAAATTTGGATCACGTGACCAGTAGGGATGCTGCAATTGTCAGAAGAGTGAAAAATGGTCCTAAGTATTTTTTTTTCAGTGTTGTGTAACTTTGAATGGTTACTAAATAGTCATACGTCGAGGACTACTTAAAGAAAGTGCTACAGATAAACTCATGGCAATGCAAGCAAACCTCAGAAAAGTGTAGTCAACTTTGCTGTGTATTTTTAAAATCAACTTTGCATTTTCCTTAGAGACAAAATGGCAACTAACAATGCTTTTATCTGGGATGTAATACGGTCTCTTACCATGATGTTGCCAAAGTAACAGAACAAGCATCACCACATCACAGTGCAAGTGCTATCCTTTGCAACACAAAGTGATCCCCCTTCTGCGAATACCCTAGTTATTTCAGAGTCAACATGAATGAGGTTCCCAGATAAAATATAAAGTAAATACATTAAACAAATAAGAGTCAGGCTACAAATAAAAATTAAGAACTGGTTTGTCAGCTCAATGTGGTTTATAGAATAATTGGGGATACCTGCGTATCTATCTAATGGTTAGGGCAATTTCTTAGGAAATTTACAGTGATGATTAACTGGGATTGTTACTAATTACTGTAAGAGGAAGGAAGCTATTTGTGATGCAAGGGTTTCAAGACAGGATATACTGGCAAAAATAGATAATCAACAATAAAGACCTTGGCTCCACTGTTTCTCAATTTGGATTCTGTAGAAGATTGATTAACTTGTGTTCCCCGTGTGACAGAGAACTAGAAAACTTGTATAAACTAATACTTCCTGTAATGCAAAAGCTGTAATTGGTGTTAGGTTATGAAATTAAAACCAAATCCATCCAGAGGACCACTAGATAGAAGCCAAAAAGGTACAGAAAACTCTGTTTTTTAGCCTAAATCTGGCCGCCCTACTCTACCATTATTCATGGAATACTTTTATTCCAAGTATTATCCTCACTTCCTTGTATTTTGGTGAAGTGAGCTTTACCATTTGGGCATCACAGCTTCCTTGATCGAATGAAAGATGATTGAGTTCCAAGCCACAAAGAAATATTAATACATTACCAAAACATTGCATGCTGTCATATCTTTTGCTGTTGCTATCCATAAGGCTCCTCCAACCCTATCTGAAGATAGCAACAAAATATGAGACATTTTTTCATGACGTACAAGCGTTATGTTCTAGAGCCATGGCTTAAACAAAAGTTTTAGAAAATACTTGAAACATTGCCACAGCTAAGGGCCCCTTAAAGATTGATGTACAACAGGACGTAAGCAGCATATTGTGCAAAAGCAATCAAACTCGGTAACCTAAATAGTTTCCTTCAAAAGCTGAAGAATAACAGCCGATTCATGTAAGTCAGGGTTTCCCACCTTGGTTGCTTTAAGATGTGTGGACTTCAGTTCCCAGAATTCCCCAGTCAGCCATGCTGATAGACCCACCCATATTGCAGCGCTTTGAGAAATGGATCTTAAATCATGCAAAGCATTTTATCGATAAGGAGACGATCATTAAGGTAGGAAAAGCCTGGAAGGTAGTTTCATCACCTGCAGACCTCAATCTTGTCTGCTAACTAGATTTTTATGTTTATAGGGTTGTGATTGTGGCTATTACTTTGCAGGTCATTATAATTCACTCATTAGTATTTGATGACATTCCAAGCTTGTGCCGTCTGCTTCAAAACATATCTAGACTATGTACGGTGACCAAAGAGTATCCCACTTGCTAATGTTGACATCAATTATAACAAATCAAATTGTATCTTTGCTTCCATTTTGTGCCTTCCTTCTTTATTACCATCCAGTTGAGGTTTTCTTTATATATGCTTTAAAAAAAAACAAACTCTGATGCCATAGGGTTAGGATAGAAAAAGCAACTGCTGGCAGCCTTCACAGCTCTCCAAAGGATTTGATCAGAAACAGGCAAAAAAAAACCCCTCACTGAAATTAAACTTGTATGCTGCCAGACTTAGCAAATCTGGGCAGTGCACAAGGTACTTGCGCAGACATACATCTAAGTCAAGGCATTTCTGAATGCTTCACATTTAAAAAAAAAAACTATACAGTTAGATTGTTAGTATATTGTGGTATACAAAGCCGTTGCGCATCTTTACACAAACACACACACACACACATATATATATACCTTATAAAAGAGGCATTTATTGCACATCGCCACCAACATAACAAATAATGCAGTACTTTCTATTTTCTCTGTGTGCATATGTGTATGTGTGTGTGTGTGTATGCCTTGGAGTCAGCCAGAGACTAGTGCCTGCTATTTTCCTGGCAGCTTTTTCCAGAAATTTTCTGCTCCATTATGCTAGAAATAATATGGACCACCAGTCCTTTGTGTTCTTCCAATAATCTTCTTTCCATTTTAGCTGTGTAAACATACTATGAGATACACTAGAATTTATTTCCCAACAATTTGGGAGCTTCAGAACTAGTTTTCTGCAGCCAGGAAATGAGTCGTTTTTCTCTATTAATATTAAAAGTGCATCATTTGAAGTGAACCTTTTAAAGGCAGTCGCCTCACTAGGCTGAGTGGAGCAAGCCTGTAAACAGATATTCTATTTCGCAACACAACAGAGGGAGCATTTATTACTGTTGTTTTTCTAAACAATAAGAGGAAATCATGCAGAATGTTTATTGCAGAACAGCTTGAGATTTATGTCTCAGTTAATCTTCAACAAGAAGCAGGCATATATACAAATGCAGAGAGCAAGAGAAAAAGGTTTAGATGAAATGAAATTCAGCAGCATTTCAGAAGCAAGAATTTTCCAGTACAGACCTTCAAAACCAATGTTCCTCCATATTGGCAACTTGAAAATATGTGGACTTCAACTCCCAGAATTCCCCAGGCAGTTATGCTATGCTAGTTGGGGAATTCTGGGAGTTGAAGTCCACACACTTTCAAGTCACCAAGATTGAGGAATACTGTCCTAAATGCTGATGCTTTTTGGGAAATTCTTAGAAAAATTTGGTCAATGACTTTTGCAACATTTAGTAGCCTGCAAAATATTTTTACTAAGTGTGGAAGGTTGGCAGAAAGAAAAGGCAAGAAGAGTTTTAGCTTCTATTTATTTATTTAATTTATTTGATTTGTCAATCACTTACAAGATAACAGGTATAAGTATAAACATAGTTTTGAATACATGAGATGGATACGTATAAGAAGAATAAAAAGAAGCAATAGAACAGGGACAGTAGGCACGTTGGTGCGCTTATGTACACCCCCTACAGACCTCTTAGGAAAGGGCTGAGGTCAATAGTAGACAGTCTAAGTTTAAAGTTTTGGGGGTTTGGGGAAGAAACCACAGAGTCAGGTAGAGTATTCCAGACATTGACCACTCTGTTGCTGAAGTTGTATTTTCTGCAGTCAAGTTTGGTGCGGTTTACAGAAAACAGATAATCAAAGTTGGAAGGGATCTTGTAGGTCATCTAGTCCAACCCTCCCCCCCCCGCCCAAGCAGGAGACCCTACACCATTTCTGACAAATAGCAGTCCAGTCTCTTCTTGAAAGTCTCAAGTGATGGCATTCCCACAACTTCCGAGGTCAAGCTGTTCCATTGGTTGATTGTTCTCACTGTCAGAAAGTTTCTCCTTATTCCAGGTTAAATCTCTCCTTGTTCAGTTTCCATCCATTATTCCTTGTCTGGCCTATAGGTGCTTTAGAAAATAGCTTGACCCATTCCTCCCTGTGGCAGCCCTTCAAATATTGGAAGACCGCTATCGTGTGTCCCCTGGTCCTTCTCTTTATTAGACTAGCCAAGCCCAGTTCCTGCAACCGTTCGTTGTATATTTTAATCTCCAGTCCCCTAATCATCTTGGTTTCTCTTCTCTGCACTTTTTCTAGAGTCTCAATATCCTTTTTATAATGTGGTGACCAAAACTGGATGAACTACTCTAGGAGTGGTCTTACAAAGGCTTTATAGAATGATATTAGTACCTCCCTTGATCTTGACTGTATCCCTCTGTTAATACAATTTAGGATTGCATTAGCTTTTTTGGTGGCGGCTGCACACTGCTGGCTCATATTTGGTTGGTTGCCTACTAAGACTCCAAGATCTCTCTCACAGTTACTGCTATTGAGCCTGGTTTCACCCAATCTATATGTGTACTTTTGGTTTTTCTTGCCTAAGTATAGGACTTTACTTTTCTCTATATTGAATTTCATTTTATTAGATATGGCCCAGTGTTCTAA
Organism: Hydrophis major; assembly: GCA_033807585.1. Taxonomy (NCBI): domain Eukaryota; kingdom Metazoa; phylum Chordata; class Lepidosauria; order Squamata; family Elapidae; genus Hydrophis; species Hydrophis major. The sequence continues at coordinate 23,807,313 of CM066343.1, read as the reverse complement.
TCTGTCAAGATCCATCTGGATCTTGAGCCTATCTTCTTGAGTGTTAGCTATTCTGGTTAAACTTGAGTTTGTATTTATTGTGTGCTCTTGTATTGTTATGATTGAAGCTGAAGTATTCATTTGCAGGTGGGACATTCCAATGTATGATTTTATATACTATATTTAGATCAGACTGAAGACGGCATAGTTCTAGGTTTTCCAGGTCTAGAGTTTCAAGTCTGGTGGCATAAGGTATTCTGCAATGAGTAGAGGAGCGGAGAACTCTTCTTGTGAAATATTTCTAACTTTCTCAATTGTGTTAATATCAGATACATTCTTAATATCAGATGCATTCTTCTCCTTAACAGCCAATACAGAGTGTTTTTTGAGCAGATGTCTATTTCTTTGCAGTCCACCTGTTTCAGAGGCAAGACAGAATGTATGTTTCTCCTCCACAAACCTGGCTGGTTGGTTGGTTGGTTATCATTAGCATAACAATGCTTAAATGCATTACTCATTTGTAGAATTATTATTGTCTCTTAAGAAAATGGAGGGCAGTTTAGCACTGATGTTGTGATCATTAGGGTGTTTGGGGTAAATCACTCTCTTCTCTCTTGCCTCTGCTGCGCTGCAAATAAGAGGCTGTAGGTGTGAAGTGCTACAACTTAGTGGCAAAGCACATGTTAAGTGTGCAGAAGATGTTTAGGTTAGATTCAAAACACTTCTAGAGGAAGCTTTTTTTTAGAAGTCCTCTTTAACAACCACTAACTGAAGTATGAGCCAACAGTGTGCTGTAGCTGCAAAAAAAGTCAGTGCAGACCTAGGCTGCATCAACAGAAAGATAGTATCAAAACACACTAAGTGATAGTATAACTTTATACTGCACAGATGAAACTACACTTGGAATATTGTCTGCACCCAGTTCTGGTCATCACAATACAAAAAAGATCATGAGACTAAAGAGTAGAGAGAAGAGCAACTAAGATGATTAGTGACTGGAAGCTAAAATAACCATTCTTCTATGTGAAGAATGGTTGCAGAAACTGGATATGTCTAGTCTACAAAGAGAAGGATAAGGGGTGACATGATAGCAGAGTTCCAATATCTAAGAGGCTGCCACAGAGAGGAGGGGATTCTTTTATTTTCCAAACCACTTAAGGGAAATACAAGAAGTGATGGTGGAAGATTATCAAAGAAAGATTGAATAGAATGGAATGGAATAGAATAGAATAGAATAGAATAGAATAGAATAGAATAGAATAGAATAGAATAGAATAGAATTCTTTATTGGCCAAGTGTGATTGGACACAGAAGAAATTTGTCTTGGTGCAAATGCTCTCAGTGTACATAAAAAGAAAAGATACATTCTCACCCTAACACTAACTTAGGACTAAGGAAAAATTTTATGATATCGAGAACAATTGAATAGTAAAATGATTTTCCTCCAGAAGGTGTGGGTGCTCTATTACTAAAAGTTTTCAAGAAGAAATTGGACAGCCATATAACCAGAATGGCATGGGGTCTCTTACTCAAGCAGGATTGGAATAAAAGACCACCAAGATGCCTTCCAACTCTGTTATTCTAAATTCTAAAACCCTGAGAAATCATAGCAGTTCTTTTTTATAAAAAGAATTTTATTAAGCTTCAAAAATAAGTAAAAGTTCAAAATCATACAACAAAAAGGGAAAAGAAGAAAGAGGACCACAGGGAAAATTGAAAAAGTGACATTAAAAATCCCACATCCAAAATAACATTTTAAAAAGTTCCTTCCAACTCTCTTCAATACGGATTGAAGTTATAGGATAAAATACACTCATTTTAAGTTTAACCCAAAAGATACAAAACTAAGGATATAAAAGATATAGAGTGCATACCAATCAATCAATAATAATATACAATATCATACTCCCAGTCTAAATAAAATATTACCCATTAATATCAATCCATAAATAACACTTACTTGTAAATATTTCTATTATCAAATGTGCACTTTAAACAAATACATAAAGACCTACACAAATTAATTTCCAATACCATGCAACACTTCTATAATCCAACATTATGTAATCGTCAAATCCCAGAACTTCATTTTTATCAGGGAAAAAGTTCAAAAATGGTTTCCATATAGAATAAAAGCAATCAATTTATTATCTTTCATCAAAATGATCCATTTTGTCCCCTCAGCCAGGTCCATTAACTTCACACATCATTTTTTCATTGTGAGAATTCCTATATCCTTCCACCTCTGCGTATATAGAAACATAGCTGTGGTTATTTTTTATATATAAGAACATTCAGTTCTAACAGTACTGAACCTCATAACTTCAAGGTTTCTTTGGGTAGCTTCAGGGTGCAAAAAATATGGCTTGGGAAGGAAGCATTTGGCCTCTTTTAAGCTTTCAGTGTTTGTTGTTTTTGTTTTGGGAAGGTGTTAAGAAGCAAAGCAGAAAGATATTCACTCCACCTTTAAACACCCTACCCACCTCCTCCGTCAAAAGGGAAATTACCTTGCCTACTTCAGGAGTGTTAGCTCTCAGCACTGAGGTAGCTGTTGAGCTGACAGAAACTGGCCTAGTTTGTAGGCTGAATTATTGTAAAGATAATGAGGAAGTCCTTGAAAATCTTCCTATATGATCATAGAGTTTTGCATTTCTAAATATAGTCCTTGACTTACAACTGTTCATTTAGTGACTGCCCAAAATTATAACAGCATTGGGGGAAAAAAGACTGAAGACAGTTTTTCACACAACCATTGTAGCATCCCCATGGTTACATGATCAAAATTCAGACTCTTAGCAACTGACTCATATTTATCATGATTGCAGCATGCTGGCGTCATGAAATCATCTTTTGTGACCTTCTTGACACACAAAGTCAACGGGGAAGCCTGATTCACTTAACAGTTGTGTTACTAACTTAACAACTGAATGGGGGGGGGGAGAACTGAGGTTTTGATATTGAAAAGAATGAAAGGACATCAAACAAACATGCATATGTTTGGGATGTTCAATTTCATTCAAAGATCTTGATTTGATAGCAGTGCTTATGAAAACAAAGTAACTGTTACAGAAAGCCCATGGTCAGATAGGAAAAAGGTCTTTATTTAAAAGTTTAAAATATTCATTAATCATATCTGGAAGAAGAATGCACCTTTCACCCTTAAATGTATATCAGCTTTTATCAATCTATCTTTCTCTGAATGCATGGAGTGGGTGAAGACATACTGTATGCACATTGCTGATTGGAAAATCCATGCAAAATCTTTGCAATTAGTTGGCCCCTGCCTTCTTCCTGGGACTGAGAGAAATTGCTTGGCCCATGATCGCCTAATTCACTTCCGTGCTTAAGATAAGATTAGAACTCAAGTCTCCTTATTCCTACTCCCATCCGGTTAATCAAATTGCTTCTAGCGTATGGACAAAGCAATAACATCTATTTATTCCCAGCGAGTGCAGCTAAACTGAGAATTAAGTTGTATAAATAAATGGCTAACATTATTGTGTAAGTATTATTGTGTTCTTCTCCCACTGCTATTACAGTTCTTAAAACATTAATTAGCCTATGCAGCCATCAAAGAACCAAATCCAACCTGGCAATAGCATTAAAACCAATCTGCATTACAAAGGTGATCGTAGGCGGAGATTTTCTCTTGTTCTAAACTAGCTGTGATAGGAGCATAGGAACATTATCCCCTCTCGCCCAAGCATTTCGTTATCCAGAGAGTTGCTACTACCTCTCATCAGCAAGGATTATGTAAAAGGATCAGGGTATCTGTGAAGTATTCATACTCGTCTTCATTCAGTAGAATTCAAGATAACACAGGGCTGCTTCCCATTCTAAATTGCATAGCTTTAGACCTTAGGAGTAATAAAGGTAAATGTTTCCCCTGCCCAGTCATGTCCAACTCTAGGGGTCATACTTACCTTTATTTCTTAGCCAAAGGATCTTTCATTGTCAGAACATGCTTCCCTAGTCATGTGGCGGGACCAAAGTGGTATCTATTTATCTACTTGCATTTGCATGCTTGAACTACTAAGTGAGCAGGAACTGTGGAGAGTAACGGGAGGTCACCCTGTCACACAGCACTCTTGTCTCAAACCTGGGCTGTCGACTTTCCATCTGACAAGCCCAGCATCTTTAAACATCCCTAAAGAATAATAAAATTAACTAAATCAGAAAGGGTGGCTCCATATTTATATTCTTGTGGTAATAATGTATAAAGGCAAAACTGTTAAGTGGGGGCAGTTCAAAGTTCTGGCTCAGCCACTAAGACAGATTATGCAGCCGCTAATTTGGGGAGATATGATGGCTTCCCTGGATGCCAGCTCAGACAATGAGGAGGAACCAGCTCCGGAGACTTTGGAGGGGAGCATGGAGGAGCATCAGGAAGACTAGGAGGGGATGGCAAAAGGAAGAGGAAAGGCCAGGAATCTTGCGAGGGTTGTCAGAGGAATGACCAGATGAGCACCTGGCTGAAGAGGAGACAAAAGACATGCAGTTGCTGCCATGAGGCTCAGGTGACCAGTCAAAAGCACAGCAAGGAGAAAAAAAACGCTGTTGCAGTTGGTTAGTGGGAATGAGAAAGAATTGACTCTTCCATCACATCCCAGGGCACGCAGGGATGAATGGAGGGAGTTGCAATAGAGGTCAGTGAGGCTACTTGCAAGGAGGCAACCTTGTCCCTCCTAATGACCTGCACTGGCTGGTGGCTACTCAGCTCGGCATGTGGAGCAAAAAGTGATGTTGGAGTCCGCCATCTGTTGGTGCTGTGCGTGTATTCCAACTTTGTGACTCCCGCTTTTGTGATTCAGACCTGTGCCTTGTTTGCTAACTTTGTGATTGGAGTTTGCATTTTGCCAGGGATGGGCTGCTGGGGGGTTTGCAGGGGTTCAGCAAAGCCCCTAACTAAGATTCTGTGAAGTTCAGAGAACCCCCAAATCCCATTCTTGGCTGGGCCCACCCATCCCCATCCCCCATGCGTCCCCATGTGGCCTGTTTGGGATGTAGATAAGTGCAGGGCGCACATGGAGGCTTGGGGAGGGCGAAAAACAGGCATCCCGGAAGTTTGGGAAAACCGGAAATGGGCCCTTTTCTGGCTTCCAGAGAGTCTCCAGAGTTCAAGGAGGCCATTTTCACCCTCCTGGAGGCTCAAGAAAAGCCTCTGGAACCCGAGGAAGGCAAAAGCACGCCCCCTGCCATGGTGCAGGATGCAGACTAGGCCAGGCCCACCAGAGAACCCATTGCTAATGTTAAGTTTGGTGCATGGCGCAAGAAGCGGAGACGAGTCGACGAACAGTGAACTTCAACTCTTTATTTAACATGGTGCAACAGCTCTCCGAACGGCCTCAACAGCCCCCTTTGTATAGGCAAGCTCTTGGGTATTTAGCCAATGAAAACACAGGAACGCTAGCTCTTTTTAACCAATGAGAAAGGCTCGTTAATAGCCAATCAGATTCTCCTGAACGGACCAATCCCATATCGCTATTATTGGCCAATCAGAAGTGCAGGACCAGAACCCTGCACTTTGCTTTAAGGTTTCAACAAACTTTATTCAAGCACTTTTATTGATTCACAACACCCCTTCCCCTCGGGTTCCGTTTAAGGGGTGCGGTAACATAGTCTTTGAGGTAGGCAGGTTGTTTTGATTGTCTATTTGATTTACACTGTCCTCCCGGTATTTGTCTAGAGTCTTGTTGGGGTAGGACGTTATCTGGTGGACAGGGTGCCTCTGATTCTGTATCTAAACTTCCATTACCATTAATGTCCTCGATATCTCTTTGAGGTGAGTTAACCCCTGTCCCCGATCCTTCTTCACATGTTGAGTCTGAGCGGTCGTTTGTTCCGCTTGTGCCTTCCGCCATTCCAAACTCAGCCTCCTCGGCGTCTCCTCCCCCCTCAGTTTGGAAATCACCGGAATCACAGACCCCAGACTGCAGCCTTCAACGCAGCTGATCAATATGGCACTTCCATATTCTATCGTCGTGACATTTCACTCGGTATGATCTGGGTCTGGTTACTTGGATTACAGTTGCCTCGACCCACAATGGGTCGCCATAAAAGTTTCTCACGAAAACCAAGTCGCCTACCTGGAAATTTCGGCATTTCCCACTGGATCTGTGTGGTTTTTCAGGTTCGTATGATGGGTGTAGTCGGTCCAGGTGGGAGCGGAGTTTCCGTCCCATCAATAACTCAGCGGGAGTTTTGTTGGTGACGCTGTGTGGAGTGATGTGCTGCAAAAGGAGTATCTGGTTAATCTTGTCTTCGATATCGCCATAGTCCATTTTATGTAGAGTTCTTTTGACGAATTGTACCATGCGCTCGGCCCTTCCATTAGCTGCAGGATGCGCCGGTGAAGTTAGTGCATGGCGAATACGGCAATCCACCAGGTACTGTTCAAAAGAAAGCGCGGTAAACTGGGGCCCGTTGTCGGATACCAGAATGTCCAGTAATCCGTGTGTTGCAAATAATCTGTCCAATTTCCTGATGACTGATTCGGTTGTTGTATTTTTCATCTCATGGATTTCGAGCCAGTTCGAGTAGGCATCCACTGTTAATAAAAATGTGTGTCCATTCGTAGGTCCCGCAAAGTCCAGATGAATACGGGACCATGGTCCCCTGGGTGTTTCCCATTCTGTTGGGGTTGCTTTCGGTGGGGCATTGCTGACTTCCTGGCATTTGGAACAAGTCTTTACCCAGGCTTCGATCTGCTTGTCTATGCCCGGCTACCATGCATAGCTTCGTGCGAGTGCTTTCATGCGCATGATGCCGGAGTGGCCATCGTGCAAGGTTCTCAGTACCGCTCGCTGTAACCGCTCTGGGACAACTCTATCGCCCCAAATGATGCAGCCCTTCTGGGAAAACAGTTCCGTCTGTCAACTTTTGAAGGGAGCATAATTGTCAGGGATTTGGTCCAATGGCCATCCACGTTCAACCCAGCTGAGGACACATGCTAGAACGGAATCACGTTTAGTTTCAATTGCGATATCGCGAGTTGTCAGCGGCGGTTTTTGGAGTGTCTCGATCAGCAGTGTTGTGACGGTCGGAGCAGGGTCATCAACGGTTTCTGGAAGCGGTGCATGGCTTAATGCGTCAGCGTGGGGAATGGCTTTCCCCGGGCGGTGTTGCAACTTATAATTATAGGCAGCCAAGAATTCTGACCAGCGGGTCATTCTGGGAGATAATATATAAGGGGTTGGTTTATCTCCCGCTATTATTCCCAGTAAGGGTTTGTGGTCAGTTATTATCGTGAAAACCCGCCCAAAGATATATTCATGAAATCGTTTAACAGCAGATACAATAGCAAGAGCTTCCTTATCGATTTGACTGTAATTGCGTTCTGCTTTTGACAGCGTTTTTGAAAAGTAGGCAACAGGGGCTTCACTTCCGTTTGGTAAAACGTGGCTCAAAATGGCGCCCACTCCGAAAGGTGATGCATCACAAGTAACAGTCAAAGGCAAAGTCTCATTATACTGCATCAAAACAGTGTCGGAGGTCAATAAGTTTTTTACTTGTCGAAACGCCTGTTCCTCTCAGTGCCCCCAAACCCAGGTTGCTTTTTTGTCTAATAAACGATGTAGGGATTTGGCTACGGTTGCCTTGTGAGGCAGGAAGACGTTATAAAAATTGATAAGGCCTAGGAATGCTTGGAGATCCGCCTTATTTCGGGGTCTTGGGGTGTTTTTGATTGCCCTAAGTTTGATATCGGTGGGTGAATGCCCTGTTTATCTATTAAATATCCTAAAAATTCTGCTCGATCAATGCATAGTTGACACTTGTTTTTCTTAACTTTGAGACCCGAGTCTTTAAATCTCTGAAGAACCAACCCCAGGCGCTCCCTTAGTATTTCTTGAGTCGGAGCAGCAATTAAAACATCATCAAAATAGGGGACAACATCTTTTATCCCTTGTAATAGTCTTTCCATCAAACTTTGAAAGATTCCTGGGGCCACGCTTACTCCGAATTGGAGTCGGTTACATTTAAACGCACCTCGGTGCATAACGATCGTTTGAGCTTCTGACGTTTTTCTGTCTACAGGCAGTTGTTGGTATGCCTGGGCTACATCTAGTTTCCTCCCCTCAGGGAATGGAGAAGGTGTTGCACCACCGGTATCTTTTGTGTTTGCTGCAGGGCGTGATTCAGGGTGGCTCGGTAGTCTCCACAAATTCTTAACGATCCATCCGGCTTGATGGGTGTCACGATTGGGGTTTCCCAGGGAGAATGGTCAGTTGGTTCTAACACCCCCTGGGCTATTAGTTTATCAAGCTGCTCGTCAATCTTTGGTTTAAGGGCGAATGGGACTTGACGAGGCTTAAGGCGGATAGGAGCTATTTCAGGGTTGAGGTTAAATGATATCGGGGTCCCCTTGTACTCGCCTAGTTTGTCTGCAAAGACGTCCTAGAATTCTTGGATGAGAGCCTCTTCCCAGTCGTTGCTGCTGGTTCGGTGAATGCCGGCTACTTCAATTCCAAGTGTAGTGAACCATTGGAGGCCTAACAAGCTAGGCTGATCCCTGTCGACTACAGTCAAAGGTAGATATGCAGTACGATTTTTAAAGGAGAAACGGACTTGGCTGGATCCAATGACTGGAATTCGATTTCCTTGATAATCTTTGAGTTTGATTATTTAGAACTGGAGGTCTTGTCACTGGACGGTAGGGATGAGTTGCTTGAGAGTCTTCCAGGAAACCATCGAGAGGGACGATCCTGAATCGACTTCCGTCATACAAGGGTGGTTTTCGATGGCCACCTTGACCCGGATCTTCTTGGCATCCAGTGATGAGGCGTGACCAATCGTAATAGTTTGGTGTGCCTCTTCTCACTTCATTGAGTGGTATAGGGGTTTGTTTCTGTAGGAGTGGTTGTTCCATTGGTGGTTCAAGGGTTCTCGTTTTGCAGGACGGCTTCCTGTAGATTGGCGGTAGTTCACCCCCCTCGGGGTTTGGCTGGGTCCTTGCTTGCTTCTACAGACCCATCCGATATGGCCTCTTTTCCCGCACACATGGCAGAGCGCGTCGAGGAATTTGCAGTCTGATCGGGGGTGGTTTGCCCCACAACCAGCACATTGGTATTGCGATTTCTGGCGTTGGTCTCGTTCAGACCGGAGCCGGTTGACCTCTTCTTCATCGCTTTCTGATGACAATTCGAGGTCCTTGTGGTGGGCTATCGTTGCCAGTTCTTCTAAGTGAGGTGAAACTTCGCTGGTGAGTTGGCCAGGTGGAGCGTGGGTGCGGCGCATTCGAGCAGCCGACTTCCTGGTTGCTTCTGCTGCAGTAGCGTCAGTGATGGCATCTGTAAGGCTGATGTCGCCTTTCTCCATCAGCTTACTCTGCATGCCTGGTGCATCTAGTCCCAGAACTATTCTGTCTCTCAGGGCTTCTTCAAGGTCAGCAAACCCACATAGGCCTCCTAGATTCCAGAGATCCGCTATGAAATCTGCAACATTTTTGCCCTTCTGCTGATCTCTCTGGTAAAATTCATGCCTTCTCACGAGCGTTGGTATGGTCGGTGCATAGTGGGCCCTTAGCAGGGGTTCAAGGACGTCCCAGTCCATGGACTTCACTTCTGCCGGTTTCGCTAGTGCTTTGGCCATCTTGAATACGGTGGGCCCGCAATGTGTTAGGAATACCACCCGTTTCTTTCCGGTAGTGGCATCCTTCAAATTGTTGGTCTCCAGAAACATCTGGAAGCGATCCATATATGAGTCCCAGTCTTCTTGTGCCGGGTCGAATGGAGCGGGTGGTATGACGCTGCCGGACATGGTTCCACCGTTGGTGCGTTTCAGCCACGTGCTCTGCTATCTCTTTTTGTAATGTTCAGTCAGCTCTGACGTCTCCACATCTCACCTTCATCGCCAGTGTTAAGTTCGGTGCGTGGCGCAAGAAGTGGAGACGAGTCGATGAACAGTGAACTTCAACTCTTTATTTAACATGGTGCAACAGCTCTCCGAACGGCCTCAACAGCCCCCTTTATATAGGCAAGCTCTTGGGTATTTAGCCAATGAAAACACAGGAACGCTAGCTCTTTTTAACCAATGAGAAAGGCTCGTTAATAGCCAATCAGATTCTCCTGAACGGACCAATCCCATATCGCTATTATCGGCCAATCAGAAGTGCAGGGCCAGAACCCTGCACTTTGCTTTAAGGTTTCAACAAACTTTATTCAAGCACTTTTATTGATTTCCAACAGCTAAAATTTTGGAAGCTCATCTCTGGATTTTGAATTTGTAGTTTGGAATTGGACCTTGACTTTGGTTATTGTACTTGACTTTGGACTGTTCCTGAGCTTCAGACTTCAGGTGTGGATTTGTAGACTTCTGCCTTGCCGTTGGATTTTGTACTTGCCTTTAACTTTGTGCCTTAGTTGTACAAACTCAGGCTTACTGGGACTTTACATTTCTTGTGAGTGGGATCTGGGGAATAATTTTAGGGGTTTGCAGTGCCTCAATAAAGTATTTCCATATGTGTGTAAATACTTTACACACATATAAACTCTTACATATGTGTGTGTGTGTGCATGGACTGGAACAGAACAGATTTATATACAGAAGGTCCTTGACTTACAATCATTCATTTAGCAACTGCTTGAAATTACAAAGGCACTGAAATAAGTGACCTGTAACCAGGTTTTGCATTTACAACCACTGTAGCATCCCCACAGTCACATTATCAAAATTTGGATGCTTGGCAACTGGCAAGTATTTATGATGGTTTCAACATCCCAGGGTCATATTTGCAACCTTCTCAACTGGATTCCAAGAAGCAAAGCCAATGGGGAAACTAGATTCACTTAATTATTACATAATTCACTTAACAACTAAAGAGATTTGCTTAGCAACTGTGGGGAAAAAAAAAACGTCCTAAGATCAGGCATGAATCACTTAAAAACCATCTTGCTTAGCAACAGAAATTTGGGTCCCAATTGCGGTCATATGTCAAGAACAACCTTTATTATTATTCTATCTCACTGGATATTTTTGGTCATTTCAAAGTGGCAATCATATTTAATACTTCTGACTAATATTTTCCTTTCAATAATACTTCTGTGGGATGGGATCTGAAAAAGAGAGAGAGTGCGACTAGCCCAATTCCTGGTTTCTAGCTTGGTGCTTGAACCTCTTCACCCTCCATATATCTGTGTGGGTGCTAAAAAAAACAAGGAAGAGAATCCATTGTCAAACAAAACAGATGTCAGAGGTGATTAATCTAGGATACATAGTCTTAAATGGGTTTGTTTTACTCATGTAAAAATGAGTGTTGGAAGCGCTGGGTAGTAATTAGTTTCAAAAGTAAGGGATGGAATTTCAATATATATATAGAAGCACACACACCATGTTTCTCACAAAATAAGGCCGGGCCTTATTTTTTTTTGACCCCTGAAAAAATGGCTAGGCCATCTTTTCGAGGGTGACTTAATTTCCTCCCCCACCTAGAGCGGCCCATACGCACGTACCTCGCTGCAAGGCCACTTCTATCAGCTGACAGAAGCTCCCCAAAGGCAGAGTCCCCAGCTGCTTCAGGGCGAGGCGTGGCTGCCCGTGTCCCTTCTCCATTAGGCAGTCTCTTTTGGGTGATGGAAGCTCCCTAAATGCAGTCACCAGCCACTTCGATCGGCCAGTAGAAGCAGCCTCGGGGAGAGAGATCATGCTGGGCCTTCCTATTGGCAGAGGCCGTATTGTTGGGCAAACACAGTATGTATATATGGATCTTTGGTTATTCGGGTTTTCTCCTGCGTAAGATTGGAAGTATCTAGGCAACGTTTCAATGAAGTCTCATTCATCATCTTCAGGCTTGGTTTTCAGCTCTGTGCTTCTCAGAGTGATGTGAGCTTGCAGCTGCTTCTTCCTTTTAACTGCTAGTGGGGGTGTGACTTGATTGGGTGGGGGCTTGGCTGTGTTCTGATTGGGTGGAGGCATGTTCGGTTCAGGTGGGGGCTTGGTTGTGCTCAGGTTAGTCTTAGTTGCTGGGGGATTTGAGCTGGTGAGCTGTGATCTTGCTGTTTGGCTTCGAGTTTGTGGTCGTGCTGCATCTTCATGGTGGGGGTCAGTTTGCTTCATGTATGGCTCAGAGGGGTTTGAAGTGGGTAGTGATGCAGCTGCAGTGCGGCTTCTGGTCCTTGGTCGTTTCTCATCTTCTGTGTGAGTGTGAGTCTGCTTTCTACGTGGAAGTGTGGTGGTAGCATCTTGTGTGGCTCTCAGGGGTGTGGGTCTGGTGTCATTCTTCATGTTAGGTACTCGTCTGTTCATGAGGGCGGGTTTCCGAATGGCTGGTAGGCGGGAGGTATCATCTCGTTTATTCATGCTGTGTGGGCGTTTTTCTATCTCTATAGCATCTCTGAATCAGAGAAGCCATAGAGATAGAAAAACGCCCACACAGCATGAATAAACGAGATGATACCTCCCGCCTACCAGCCATTTGGAAACCTGCCCTCATGAACAGACGAGTACCTAACATGAAGAATGACACCAGACCCACACTCCTGAGAGCCACACAAGATGCCACCACCACACTTCCACGTAGAAAGCAGACTCACACCCACACAGAAGATGAGAAACGACCAAGGACCAGAAGCCGCACTGCAGCTGCATCACTACCCACTTCAAACCCCTCTGAGCCATACATGAAGCAAACTGACCCCCACCATGAAGATGCAGCACGACCACAAACTCGAAGCCAAACAGCAAGATCACAGCTCACCAGCTCAAATCCCCCAGCAACTAAGACTAACCTGAGCACAACCAAGCCCTCACCTGAACCGAACATGCCTCCACCCAATCAGAACACAGCCAAGCCCCCACCCAATCAAGTCACACCCCCACTAGCAGTTAAAAGGAAGAAGCAGCTGCAAGCTCACATCACTCTGAGAAGCACAGAGCTGAAAACCAAGCCTGAAGATGATGAATGAGACTTCATCAAAACGTTGCCTAGATACTTCCAATCTTACATGGGAGAAAACCCGAATAACCAAAGATCCAGATACAAATACCTGCGAGAACCTCAGAATATATATATATTCTTAAGTTTTCGCAGGTACTTACATGTATGGTATTCAGCTTTGTTCGGGTATTTTCCCACGTCATTGTAGTTGTGCTTTTAAAGTTGTAGCAATGTTTCGGCAGAATCTCATCTGCCATCATCAGGCTTCTGTATTGTGTTTGTCTGTGAGTCAGATTTTCACAGCCGTTTCAGTTTTAAATTTGGGGCTAGCCTACTGCTATGCCAGAATGGTTTTTTTCCTCATCCTGATTGGTTGGGAGTCTTGGTCTGTGTTTATTGGTCTTGGAGTTTGCTATGTTCTGTTTGATTGGTGTTTCTAATATCTTCTGTCTGTTTTGTGACTCTTTTTGTGTCTTGATTGGCTGGCAACATTGTGTTCCTGTATTGGAGGCTTTTAGTGCAGTACTTGGCTCCGAGTAGATGGACGGCTATCATTTGTTAGGAAGCTAGGTTTCATCTGGGTGCCTGGTTGGGGTGTGTTTGAGCTGGAGGTATCAGGGGGGATCTGTTTGTGCCCAGGTGTTTGCCTGCCTTGTGGTGTGGAGATTTTGTTTGTTTGTGAGTGCAGGCTTCCAAATAATTGACAGTCTGGTGGAATCATCTCTTCTATTCATGCTTTCAGGTCTTTTTTTAATCTCTATGGCTCCTCTGATAATCTGATTATTTAAAATTTAAAAATTTAAAACTGAACAACTGTAAAAGTCTGACTCACAGACAAACACAATACAGAAGCCTGATGATGGTAGATGAGATTCTGCCAAAACGTTGCTACAACTTTAAAAGCACAACTACAATGATGTGGGAAAATACACACACACACACACACACACACACACACATATGTATGTATGTATGTATGTATGTATGTATGTATGTATGTATGTTGTGGCTCCGATTCCTGAGCCTGTGCTGTTAGAGGAAGAGGACTTGGAAGATGAGGAGGAGGAACTGGGAATGCCTTCCTCCCCAGGACCTTCCTCTCTGGCAATGCCTTCCTCCCTGATGATGCCTCAGGTTTCATCAGACAACCAAGAGGAACAGCCTGAGATTAATCAGGACGAAGGCATATCAGAGCAGCCCCTGACAGAAAGTCAAGAGGAAGAATGTTCGCTTGATCCTAGGCAGCATCATAGGGAGAAACGTGAGCAGCAATGTAGGAAGCGTGGGAGGGTCAGAGAGTGAGCTGGGTCATTGAGCCACACCCCACAGGGGATAAAAGTGGGTGTGTTGTCGGCTGGAACTTTGTACGGGACAAAGTTTGATCTTACTTCAGGTTTTCTTTGTGAATGATTTTTGTGGTCTGCCTTGTAATTTTCTGTAAGTAGCTTTTTACTTGTTATCAGTTCAGATTTGGCAGGCAGAGCGTGTTGGAATGCCATGGACGTTATCAGTTCCAAAGAATTAACTCTGTGAGATACAAACAGGATAGGAAAGTGTTATGAATAATAAGAACGCTTAAATAAAGTTTTAACAAACCTTAAAGAAAAAGCAGGATTCTAATCCTGCACTTCTGATTGGCTGATAATAGTGATATCGGATTGGTCCATTCTGGGGAATCTGATTGGCTGTTAACGAGCCACTCTCATTGGTTCAAGTGTTTAACACTTCCATGTTCTCATTGGTTAATAGGTCAGCAGCCTGCCCTATAAAAGGGCTGCTGCTGCCCTAGGGTTTTGCTCTGTTCAGAATGATTAATAAAGAGTTGAAGTTCACTGTTCACTGCCTTGTCTCCATTCCTTGTGCCCATGTGCAGAACTTAACACTGGCGACGAGGATGGGATGCGGAGACATCAGAGCTGACTGAACACTACAGAGCACTAAACAGAGCATGTGGCTGAAGGCATATCGACAACAGAAACCATGTCCAGCGGCGCCATACCACCCGCTCCATTTGACCCAGCACAAGAAGACTGGGACTCATACATAGACCGGTTCCAGATGTTTCTGGAGACCAACAACTTGAAGGATGCCACTACGGGGAAAAAGCGAGCAGTGTTCCTGACCCATTGTGGGCCTGTCGTCTTTAAGATGGCCAAGGCACTAGCGAAACTGGCTGAGGTGAAAACCATGGACTGGGATGTCCTCGCGCCACTTCTACGGGCCCATTATGCACCCGCCGAACCAACGCTTGTCCGAAGACAAGAATTTTACCAGAGAGACCAGTGGAAAGGAGAGAGCGTTGCAGATTTCATCGCGGATCTCCGGAACCTGGGAGGCCTCTGTGGGTTTACAGACCTCGAAGAAGCTCTGAGAGACCGAATAATTCTGGGATTAGATGACCACACTACGCAGAGCAAGATCATGGCCAAAGGAGACATCGACCTTGCCTGATGTCATCAAAGACGCTACTGCAGCAGAAGCAACCAGGAAGTCGGCTGCCCGAATGTGCCACACCAACGCACTGCTCCGTCAACTCGCCAGCGATACCTCACCTCGCCTAGAGAGGCACACAACAGCGACTCACCATGAGGACCTCGAATCGCCATCAGAAAGTGATAAGGAGGAGGTCAACCGGCTCTGGTCTGAACGTGACCAATGCCATCAGTGGAATCAAAGACTACCGCACCAATGCGCGAGTTGTGGGGCAAACCACCCGCGATCAGACTGCAAATTCCTCGACGCGCTCTGCCATTTCTGTGGAAAAAGAGGCCACATCAGGAAGATCTGTAAAAGCAAGCAAGGATCCAGCCCATTTCAGAGGGGAAACAACTACCGCCAGACCACAGGAAATCGCCAAGTCGGGAACATTTGAACCACCAATGGAACAACCACTCCTACAGAAATAAAACACTGGCCATTTCAACAAGATGAGAAGAGGCACACCAAACCATTACAATCGGTCACGCCTCATCGCTAGATGCAAAGAAGATCCGAGTGAAGGTCGCCATCGAAAGCCAGCCTTGTGTGATGGAAGTCGATTCAGGATCGTCCCTCTCGATGGTTTCCTGGAAGACTCTTAAACAATTAATCCCTGCCATCCGGCATCAAGACCTCAGAGCCCAGAGAATCATACTCAAAGATTATCAGGGGAACCGAATTCCAGTCATTGGATCCAGCCAAGTCCAAGTATCATTCAAAAATCGTACTGCATCATTACCACTGACCATCGTCGACCGTGACCGGCCTAGCTTGTTAGGCCTTCAATGGTTCACCCCACTTGGGATCGAGGTAGCTGGCATTCACCAAACCAGAAGCGACGACTGGGAGGAGGCCATCGTCCAGGAATTCCAGGACGTTTTCGCAGACAAACTAGGTGAGTACAAGAGGACCCCGATATCATTTAACCTTAACCCTGAAGTAGCCCCCATCTGCCTTAAGCCTCGTTGGGTACCTTTTGCCCTTAAACCAAAAATTGACGAGCAGCTCGATAAATTAATAGCCCAGGCTGTTTTAGAACCAACTGACCATGCTTGTTGGGAAACCCCAATTGTAACACCCATCAAACCAGATGGATCGTTAAGGATTTGTGGGGGCTACCGGGCTACCCTTAATCACGCCCTTCAACAGAACGCTTACGCGGTGCCGGTGGTACAACACCTTCTCCATTCCCTGGGGGGGGTGGAAAAGTCTTCGTTAAATTGGATTTAGCACAGGTCTATCAACAACTGCCTGTAGATAATAAAAACTGCAGAGGCACAGACGATCGTTACGCACTGAGGCACCTTTAAGTGCAACCGACTCCAATTCGGAGTGAGTATAGCCCCAGGGATTTTTCAAAGTCTGATGGAGAGACTCTTGCAAGGGATCAAGGGGGTCGTGCCATACTTTGATGATGTTTTAATTGCTTCCCCGAATAGGGAAATACTAGAAAAGCGACTTAAAATGGTTCTCCAGAAATTTAAAGACTCTGGCCTTAAGGTTAAAAAAAATAAATGTCAACTGTGTACAGACAAAGTAGAGTTCCTGGGGTACCTAATCGATAAACAAGGCATCCACCCCACTAATAGCAAACTAAGGGCAATCAAAAACACCCCAAGACCCAGAAATAGAACTGATCTCCAAGCTTTCCTGGGGCTCATTAACTTTTACATCTTCTTGCCCCAGAAAGCGACTGTAGCCTACATAGACTTCTCGACAAAAAAGCAACCTGGGTCTGGGGACACTGCTAGGAGCACGCATTCCGACAAGTGAAAAACTTACTAATCTCAGATGCTGTTTTAATGCAGTATAACGAGACTCTGCCTTTAACAATTACATGTGACGTGTCACCATTTGGAGTAGGAGCCATTTTGAGTCACGTGTTACCAAATGGTAGTGAGGCCCCTATTGCCTATTTTTCAAGGACCCGATCAAAGGCTGAACGTAAGTATAGCCAGATCGACAAAGAGGCTCTTGCTGTTGTATCTGCTGTGAAACAGTTTCATGAATATGTGTATGGACGAGTTTTTACTATTGTTACCGACCATAAACCTTTGCTAGGGATTATAGCGGGAGACAAGCCAACCCCCTATATATTGTCACCTAGAATGACTTGCTGGTCGGAGTTTTTAGCTGCGTACAACTATAAATTACAACACCGCCCGGGGAAAGCCATTCCCCACGCTGATGCATTGAGCCATGCCCCACTTCCGGAAACCGTCGACGACCCAGCTCCAACCCTTACGACACTCCAGATTGAAACGCTACATTCACCACCGCTAACAGCCAGAGACACTGCAATTGAAACAAAACGAGATCCTGTCTTGGCGCGAGTTCTTAGCTGGGTCGAATGAGTATGGCAATAGAACAAATCTCTGACAACTTCACCCCTTTCAGAAACCGGCAAACAGAACTTTTTTTTGCAAAAAGGCTACATCCTATGGGGAGATAGAATCATCGTCCCAGAGCGGTTACAATGAGCAGTATTGAAAACATTGCATGACGGTCACCCCGGCATCGTGCATATGAAAGTGCTCGCATGAAGTTATGCGTGGTGGCCGGGCATTGACAAACAGATCGAAGCCTGGGTAAAGACTTGTGTAAAGTGCCAAGAAGTCAGCAGTGCCCCACCTAGAGCAACTCCAACAGAATGGGAACCCCCCCGGGGGCCATGGTCCCGCATCCACGTTGACTTTGTGGGACCTACTAAAGGACATATGTTCCTCCTGACAGTGGATGCCTATTCCAACTGGCTCGAGATCCATGAAATGAAGAATACCACAACCGAGTCCGTCATCTGAAAATTGAATAGGCTATTCGCAACGCATGGGCTGCCAGACATTCTGGTCTCCGACAACGGACCCCAGTTCACCGCCCTGTCATTTGAACAACACTTAGCGGACCAGGGTATCCGCCATGCGCTAACTTCGCCGGCGCATGGTACAATTTGTCAAAAAAACTTCACCGGAGCACGGTACAATTTGTCAAAAAAACTCTCCACAAAATGGACTATGGGGACATTGACGACAAAATAAACAGAATACTCCTACTCCAACATATCACTCCACACAGCGTCACCAACAAGACACCAGCTGAACTGTTGATGGGACGCAAGCTCCGTTCCCACCTCAACCGGCTTCACCCGTCCTACGAGCCAGAGAAACCCTGTGGATCTAGCGGAAAATGCCACAAGTTCAAGATAAGCGACTTAGTTTTCACCAAAAACCTCTCCGGCGAACCATTATGGGTCAAAGCAACCGTAATTCAAACCACCGGGCCCAGATCATACCGTGTGCAAATCTGCGACAGAAAAATATGGAAACGCCATATAGATCAGCTTCGCTCGAGGCTACAACCCAGTTCCCACGACTCCTGTGACTCCCAAACTGAGGGGGGAGGGGATGTCGAAGAAACCGAATTCGAGATGGTGGAAAGCAGAAGCGAAGGAAGTCGGCAATCGGGCGCGATAAATGAAGAAGAATCAAGGAGGGGAGTGTCCTCGCCACAGAGGAATACCTCAATGGAGGCTAGCCGACAAAGATCAGAGGACAACAACGACAGAATTAGCGGCACCGAGTCGTCCAGTGAGAATGCGGAACCGCCGGTACCAGATATGTCCAAAAACATCCCACCGAAACTGGACTACAGACAGGAACTGGTGGGACAGTGCAAATCTAATAGACAGATAAAACAACCTACATATCTTAGGGATTATGTCACCGCACCCCTCAAATGGAACCCAGGGGGAAGGGGTGTTATGAACTAATAAAAACGCTTAAATAAAGTTTTAACAAACCTTAAAGAAAAAGCAGGGTTCTAATCCTGCACTTCTGATTGGCCAATAATAGCGATATCAGATTGGTCCATTCTGGGGAATCTGATTGGCTGTTAACGAGCACTCTCATTGGTTCAAGGGTTTAACACTTCCATGTTCCTCATTGGTTAATAGGTCAGCAGCCTGCCCTATAAAAGGGCTGCTGCTGCCCTAGGGTTTTTGCTCTGTTCAGAATGATTAATAAAGAGTTGAAGTTCACTGTTCACTGCCTCGTCTCCATTCCTTGTGCCCATGCGCAGAACTTAACAGAAAGAATTCAGAATTAACAATAAACTCCAGCAATTAGACAAAATTTTACTAGGATCAGACAAGAAAAATATAACTAAATTTTACAACTATCTATTAGAAGTAGAAGAAGAGACAGTTAAAGGGAATATGATAGCCTGGAGTAGGAACGTAGGACGGAGTATCACTTTAATAGAATGGGAAAAGATCTGGAGTAGAAACAATAAAATCACAAAATCGGCAGCATATAAAGAAAACGCTTATAAAATGTTTTGCAGGTGGCACCTTCCTCCCTCAAGATTAGCGAAGATGCGCCCCAACATGAGTCCAAAATGCTGGAAATGTAAAAGAAAAGATGGAACCTTTTTTTCATATGTGGGGGTCCTGTAAAGAAACCCAAAAATACTGGCAGAGAATTAGAAATTGGCTGGAAGATATAACAAAAGAAGAGATTGGGTTTAAACCAGAGTCCTTCCTGTTAGGGATTTTCGATAAACAGCTATCAAAAAAAGTGAAGTACATAACAATACACATATTAACAGGGCCAGACTAGTGTTTGCTCAATGTTGGAAGCTACCTCATATACCTGCAGAACAGATGATCATCCAAAAAATCTCAAACTGTGCAGAAATGGACAAACTAACTTTAGCCTTAAAAAATAAAGATTCTTCAATATATTATAACAATTGGAATTGCTGCTATAAATGGTTAGAACAAAGACAGGCAAAAAAAGAATAGGACAAATCTATATGAGTGATATATAAACATACACATGGATGAGGTGTGTGTATATGGCATAAATCAAGAAGAGAAAAGATCTTACAAACTGTCGAAAATGAGAATGTTTTTAAGTGTTCCTTTTTCTTTTCTTTTTCTTTTTTTTCCATTCTTTTTTCTTTTTCTTTTTTTTTCTTTTTTGCTCTTCTATTTGTGTGTGTGTTGTTGATTTGTTTTTAATTGTAAAATTAATAAAATTTGTTTTAAAAAAAAGAATTAACTCTGTGAAGTCCGTGCCAGCCTGCCTGACTGTGTTTGTGTGAATTTGTACTCTTTCATCTTTTGGGAAAGAAGAAAGGTGAGACAGAACATTTTTGTCCCATACCTGATTTAAACCATCTTTTACCTAAGATGGACCAGCAGCAGCAGTTTCAACAACAGCTGCAAGATGAAAATCAAACTCTACAACAGTAAGTGGCTCAATTAACAGCCCAACTTGCTTTGCTGCAGGCTCATGCAGCTCCTCCTCCCCCTCCCCATTGGAAATGCCCGGTGGCTGTGCCAGATAAGTTTTCTGGGCAGCCTGAGATGTTCCCGGCTTCCATGGGATGGTGACAGTTATTTATGGCTAAGAGGCCAGAGGATTTCCCAGATGACTGGGCTTGGGTGGGGTTTGTGATAAGCCTCCTTTCTGGCTCAGCTGCCAGATGGGCCACACCTTTGTTGCTCAAGAACAGCTCGTTATTAACTAATTACCAGGGTTTTTGGCAACACATGCGCCGCATGTATGAAGACCCCATATGAGTGCCGACAGCAGCCAGGCGTCTTAAGGATCTTCAACAAGGGAAGTGCCCCCTGCAAGAATTTATTTCTGAATTTCGGCTTTTATGCCTGGACTCCAACTGGAATGACGCAGTGTTAATGGATGCCATCCAGGATGGCCTGTCAGATGAGCTGCAGGATGAGTTAGTTCGAGTGGAACTGGCCCCGACCCTCGACGCTCTGGTGGTGCAATGCTTACGCATCAATGCACGTCTCCAACGGCAAAAGAACCGTCGTACTGTCCAGGAGCAGCCATCTGCATCTGTACCACAGCGCCCTGTGCTAACAGCGTCCCGGGTCACCCAATGTGTCGTGGCAATGGCCGAAGAGCCCATGGAGTTAGGAACGGTTAGATCTCGCCTGACGGCCCAGGAGCAAACGTGAAGATGCCAAGGGGGTTTGTGCTTGTATTGGGGGGGGGGGCAGAACGTTTTGCTATTTCTTGTCCTTGAAAGTGAGGTGGGTCGCTCAAGCCTGTGCCTGAATCTCAGCGTGATCAGTCGGGAAACAGGGCAGGCCCGACCTAGGGGAAACCCTAGGCCGGGCACATATCAAACACCCGCCTGAATTAGCAGAGGTTGACTCTGGGCCCCCTCGTCATCTGATTTTGGACACTCGGGTTTTCTTGGCTAACCAGTCGGAAGGGATTCCAGCGAATGTGCTGGTGGACTCAGGGGCCATGACTAACTTTATGGACCAGGACTTTGTGGCCCATTTTGATGTCCCCTTGGTTCCGGTAGAACCTCCGATGAGGGTCAAGACTATTGATGGGCGGGAACTTATTGCAGGACCCATTAAATTCGCCATCCAGCCTTTGCGCCTAGTCATTGGAGAACATGAGGTGATCCGCTTTTATGTTACCGCGGACCTCCATTTCCCATTTGTCCTAGGCATGACTTAGCTTAGGATTCATGATCCTCAGGTGATATGGTCACGGAATGACATTTCTTTTCTGAGTCTGCAGTGCATGGGCCACTTCCGCCACACCTGTGCTGGCCTGGACATCACCACCTCTGCCGTCTCCATACCTCCTGAACTGACGGACTTCACAGATATGTTCAGTGAGAAGGAGGCGGACTGGTTACCCCCGCATCAGCCCCCTATGATTGCCCAGTGGACCTTCTGCCCAATGTACCACTGCCAAAGGGACATTTCTACTCCATGTCTGAGCCCGAGCTGGCACTAAGGGACTTTTTGGACAAAAACTTGGCTCGAGGGTTCATCCGGCCTTCATCGTCCCCCCTCTCAGCCCCAGTCCTCTTTGTCAAGAAAAAAACAGGAGACTTACATTTGTGCTGTGATTACCGTCGACTAAACGCCATCACACTACGGAATAACTACCCTTTGCCGCTCATTCCAGAGTTGTTGGAGAGGTTGAGGGAGGCCACTATCTTCACCAAGCTGAACCTTCAAGGGGCCTATAACCTGGTGTGGATGCAGGAGGGGGACAAATGAAAGACAGCATTTGGCACTTGATACGGCCATTTTGAGTACACTGTGATGCCGTTTGGGTTGACCAATGCCCCCGCAGTCTTCCAGCACCTGATGAATGATGTGTTTCGGGATATGTTAGATCGATTTGTGGTTGTGTACCTGAATGATATTCTGATCTATTCCAGGTCCAGGGACTGCCACATTCAACACATTCGTCTGGTCTTGCAACGCCTTCGGGAGCACCAACTTTATGCGAAGCTGGAGAAATGTTTCTTCTTCCAGACTTTCATTGAGTTCCTTGGGCACATCATCTCTCTCAAAGGTATTGCCATGGACCCACGTAAGGTGTATTATCTAACCATTGATAAAAAAGATCCCAAATTTCATAAAATTGTTTATCTTCTTGTTCTCTAATTTCAAATGTCAATCTGCTCATTTCATCACATTCCAATATTTTCTTAATAATTTCTTCCTCTAATGGTATTTTCTCACTTTTCCAATGTTTAGCAAATACAATCCTAGCCGCTGTTAATGCATTTACAATCAAATACTTTAAGTTTTTATTATATATATCAGGTACGATTCCCAATAAAAAAAAATCTCTGGTTTCAAATCTATGTGTTTCTTTGTCATTTTTTCCAGCCATATGCGAATTCTAGTCCAGTATTTCCTGGCCTCCTCACAAGTCCACCACATGTGGTAATATGAGCCAGGTATCTGATGACATTTCCAGAACTTTTCAGATTTATTCTTAAACATTCTTGCTATTCTTGTCGGGGGAAAGTGCCACCTGTAAAACATCTTATACAAATTTTCTTTATATGCTGTTGACATTGTCATTTTACAATTTTGTGACCACAATTTTTGCCATTTCTCTAAATCAATCCCATATCCAAAATTCTTACCCCAAGCAATCATTGTTTCTTTAACTTGTTCTTCTTCTAATTTAATTTCCAACAAGAAACTATATAGTTTTTTAATCACTTTTTCATCAGTACCTGTCAAAATCCTATCTAAATCAGTCAATTTATCATAAAATCCTTCTATTTTAGAATCTTTAAGATACCTTGCATGTATTTGCGCATATGAAAACCAATTCATCTTTATACCTTGTTCTTCTAAATTTTGCATCGTTTTAAGTTCACCCTTTTCATCCAATATTTCCCCATATCTAACTGTTTGTTCCTTCTTATAAGTTATAGGATACGAAAAAGCTTCAATAATTGATAACCAAACTGGAATTTTCAAATAACATTGTTTCTTAATTTTCTCTCAATTCAACCATAACGATTCCCGTATATAATGCCTTCTAAAATAACCCTGTGATTTAGTTCCCTTATACCATAAGAAAGCATGCCAACCCAATAATAAATCATGACCTTCTAATGTCAATAATCTAGTCTTTCTTAACGTTATCCATTCTTTAACCCACATTAAGTTTGCAGCTTGATAATACAACTCCCAATTAGGAAGGCTAAATCCTCCTCTAATTCTAGCATCCTGTAAAAGTTTTAATTTTATTCTCGCTTTCTTGCCTTGCCATATATACTTCAACACAATTTTATTTAATTCTTCAAAATAATCCTTACTTAACCTAATTGGTATTGTTTGGAACAAATATAAAATTCTGGGTAAAATATTCATCTTGATTGTTGAAATTCTACCTATCAATGACAATTGTAGGTTTTCCCATTTTTTCAGGTCGGATGCTATCTGCTGTTTAAGTTTAATATAGTTATTCTCTTTCAGTGTAGTACATCTTGACATCAAATATATCCCAAATATTTAACTTTGTTCATAACTTGAATTTTCAATATATCTGCCAGCTCTTCTCTTTGTCTTAATAACATGTTCTTTGTCAGAATCTTTGTTTTGTCTTTATTTATTTTTAAACCAGCCATTTCACCATACGTCTCTATCCTTTCCAATAGTTTTAAATATTTAAATATTCTGTTTGAAGTTGAAAAACTTTTGTTTGAAAAACTTTTCTCAAGGCTACTGGAAATGATAAGATAGAGGGAAGAGTACTGGAGGATGTTTACACAGGTGCTCTTTGGAACTTCTATTATTAAATGAATATCTGAAGTTTGGCTTTGAAATTTGTGGAGAAGTCAAATAAGAGCCTTGGATAAATAAAAGGCAGTGTGCGTTTTTTTTTTTAACTCCTTATTAATTGTTTCATCCCTCCCCTCCAACCCCACACTATTTTGTAATATTCATATTTTTATTTTTATTTTTTATTATATCTCATTTTTATTTTGTTTTTAAAGGGGAAGCCTCAGAATATTCTTTTTTTTTCTTTTTTTCTTTTTTTCATGGGGATGTCTGCCTTTTGATTTCTATTTTTGACTTATTTTTATGGCCTTTTTTCATTTTCTGAGGTTTTTCAATTGGGAAGAACTTGAAGAACTTTCTTTTTCTTTTCTTTTCCTTTTTCTTTGCTTGTTACTTTTTGATATTATTGGGCTTTATTTTGCTTCTTTTTTCCTCTTCATTTTTTAATTTTTACTTTTGAATTATATTTGCGTATTCACAATTGGATTAAGATCTTGAAGAACCTGAAGAATTTTTTCTTTTTAATTTTGGGCTTTTTACTTATTACTGGTTTTGTTTTTCATTTTTTATGGTGTTTTCCTTTTTCTAAATTGGATTATAATTGGCTATCTCACTAATTGGATTAAAAGACCCGGAAGACCCTGAGTTATCGAAATGAGTAAGAAAATTTTACCTTCGGGCATCTCAACTTCTGCTCCTGTTTCCCCGTCATCTGGAGGACGATTCTCAACAATGGTGAAGCAAGACAAAGCGCAAGTGTATTTAACGATGGTTATGCAAGGAATACAAGATCTTAAAATGAGTATTGAACAAAGAATGGAGAGTATTGACCAAAGAATTGGAAAGATGGAAAAAGATTTTACACAATGGATGGAAAAAGAATTGGCCTTCTTCTTTAATGAAAACAAAAAAGAAGATACTTCAATACAGAATGTTTGGGATACAATGAAGGCATATGCAAGAGGATTAATAATAGACTATACAAAGAAAAAGAACATTTGGAAGAAGCAAATGATTAAAGCTTTAGAAGATGACCATAAAAAACTGGAAAAAGAATTACAGAAGATGCCACAGAAAAAAGATATCAAACTTAAAATGGACATAATTAATAATAAAATGGATCAAGCAGAGAAAGAAGTACTGGCACAAAAAATTAGAAGTGCTAAACAGAACTATTTTGAAGATGCAAATAGGCCAGGTAGATGGTTAGCATATAAGTTGAGAAAAGAGAAAGAATCAAGGAAAATATTACAGTTAATAGATGATCATGGTCAAATTTGTTATGGTAACAAGGAGAAAAAGGCAATCATTCGAGATTTTTATGGACAATTATATAAACAGGAGGATCTTGATGAGAAAAAAATTAAACAGTATTTACAAAATGCTAACCTACCTAAGATATCTGATGAAACTCGGAAAATGTTAGAAAGTGCTATAACAATGATGGAATTAACCGAAGCACTCAACAGGCAGAACAATGGAAAAGCACCAGGACCAGATGGTTTCCCGGCAGAATTTTATAAAACATTACAAGAATCGTTGAGCATTCCACTGTTAGAAGTCATGAATGAAGTTATGATAAATAAGAAAATACCTAAAACATGGTCAGAAGCTTATATTACACTTATTCCAAAAGAAGGGGTTGACCCATTACAAATTAAGAACTATACCCCTATTTCCTTATTAAATGCAGACTATAAAATCTTTGCTTCAATCTTGGCAGAAAGGCTTAAAAAATACCTAAATAACTTTATTCACTCTGATCAGAATGGATTTTTACCAAAGAGATAGATTAAAGACAATATGAGGGTAATCCTGGACACATTGGAATATTATGAGGCGCACCCAGAAAAACAAATGGCTTTGATATTTTTAGATGCCCAAAAGGCATTTGATAATGTGAACTGGAGATTTATGTTATTACTATTGGAACAGATGGGCTTTGCTCGAAAATTTATCCAAGCAATAGAAGCCGTATATTATAAGCAAACGGCAAAAGTAATGATAGATGGAGAATTCACAGACTCTATCAATATTAAAAAAGGTACAAGACAAGGATGCCCATTATCTCCTTTGTTATTTGTATTGACCTTGGAAGTCTTAAATAGAAATATTAGAGAGGATATAAACATAAAAGGAATGAAAGTCAAAAAGGAGGAATTCAAATTGGAAGCCTTTGCGGATGACTTAGTCTTTATTTTGGAAGACCCTTTAGATCCGCATTGTCCTTTTGTGGTGGAGACGGATGCGTCCAACGTGGTTATTGGGATGTTGCTGTTGCAAGCCCCGGTGGATAGCGTCACTGTTTTTCCCCGCGCTTATTATTCCCAGAAACTCACTCCTTCCGAATGCAATTACACCATCTGGAAAAAAGAGTTGCTGGCTATCAAGGCTGCATTTGAGGCTTGGTGACATCATCTTGAGGGGACCTGACACAAGGTGGAGGTCCGGACGGACCATCGGAATTTAGAACATTTGTCAACGGTGAGAAAGTTGAACCAGTGGCAGATCCAGTAGTCATTGTTTTTTGCCCGGTTCAATTTTTCTGTGACCTATATCCCCAGTGGTCACAATCAGAGGGTGGATGCCCTGTCCCACAAACCTGAGTACCTTTGCCCCGAGGACACCCTTCCTCCACAGATGGTGCTGCCAGCAGAAACCTTGGCCGCAGTCCAGGAACCAGTGGACTTGCAGACTCAGGTGTGAGAGGCGCAGCACCTAGACACTTGGTCGCAGCAGAGGATGGGGGAGATTGGACCCAAATCCCCATGGACTTTGGAGGAGAGCTTACTCAAGCATCGGGGCCAGTTGGACGTACCCACAGGGCTGCTTCAAGCCATTATTATGACTCTGTGTCACGACAACCCTGCAGCCAGCCATTTTGGGTTTTGTAATGCGGACTTTTTGGTGGCCTCGAGTACGGCATGATGTCCACGCCTATGTCACATCCTGTGTACCATGCAGGCAAGTGAAAGCCGCGATGGGTGCGCCTCCTGGTCTCCTCCAACCTCTGCCGACTCCAGAAAGACCATGGGGAGCGATTTCCACGGACTTCTTGACTCATTTACCATCATCCTCGGGATTTACAACTGTGCTTGTGGTGGTCGACATGTTGACAAAAATGGCCCACTTCATTCCGTGTCATAAATTGCCATCGGCCCATACAACTGCCCGTTTATTCTTGCAGCATGTTTTTCGTCTCCAGGGTCTGCCAGACAGGGTAGTTGTGATTTCATCCACATGTTTTCCCATTACTCCTTGACCATCGAATCATACTGTTTCACATATTCATTTTTCAAATTAAATGTTAGTATTTTATAAACACATGTTCATCACTGGGGCACAGTACAATTTCAAATTAATTTTTTACTAGTTTAACCTGTAACTTTTTAAACCTAAATTAAATCTTTCCTTCATTGTAAGTATATAAGCCACTGACAAACACACCCTTCTGCTTTCAGCTCTTCTTTGACCTTGAGGTTCAGTTCACCTTGATTAAAAGATATTATATGATCATAATACATAAGAGCTTGGTCAGGCTATCTGTTAATTTTTTCAGAACTAGGATCCTCATCTAATCTTGGAGGTTTAAATTAATTTAAAGTAAGAAAAAAAGATATCCCCATGTTATGTTTCTAGCAATCTTAAGTTTCATTTAATTTTTCACAATTTCCAAGGGAATACATTATGGTTATTCTAAGACAGTGAATTAAGGGTAATCATAGGCCCCAAAGTTGCTAGGCAACTGCATTTGTGCATCTAAAACTTTCTTATCATCCCTTCCTCCCTCCACCTCCCAGGTTCACTCATCCAAGTAAGAAGCATCATCAAACAGGGACAACAGCAAGGGGAGATGAGAATCAGAAAAGGGGTGGAGGGAAATTAGTGCAGATGTAAGGGGACAGATGTGCAGGTGTCAAAATGGGAAATGCTTAGAAGAAGTGCAGTAATGCCTCTTGGGAAAGGAAGAAGGCTGTAGCTTTACAGATCAACAGTAGCAGCAGAAAAGGTAACAATAAGCATCTGTTCAGAGCTGTTTATCAGAGAAGGAGAACAATCTTTAAGGCTGTCCCAAAGATGCATTTTCAAAAGGCCACTGGATTTCCTTTGTTTTTCCTTGAATATGTTTCGCTTTTCATCCAAGAAGCTTCTTCAGTTCTGAGCTTCTTGGATGAGAAGTAAAATGTTTTCAAGGAAAAAAAAACAAAGGAAATCCAGTTGACTTTTGAAAATGCACATTTGGGACAACCATGGCCTGGATGACCGAGAATTTCCACAGACAATCTTTAAGATTCATCCAGGTGTCTTGTTTGCCATGCCATAAATATTCCTTGTTGTTTGCAGAGGACGTGTCCAAACAGTGTTTCTTCATCTCTGAGGTAACCTGAAGTCAGTTTAAGGTCTTCTAATATGAAAGTAGTGTTTTCCCTTTCATCCTAGCAGAAAACATCCCCAATGGACCATTTAGGTGGTGTGAGATTGCATTCGCACGAGAGACTGACACGACACGGATCTGAGTTTTCTTTGATTTATTGCGGTTCTGCAGAAGCGGGTTCGCATCCGAGGCAGCAGGATAGAACCCTTAGAATACTTTTACACAAGCTTTTATACGTTACATTCAAGGAGGTATTCACCAAAATACTCTAAGCCAATAGAATACATTTATCATTTGGATTCGTGTCTGGTGACACGTACTCAGTTAGGCTTTCTCTGAGAAGTTACAAAATACATGCTTTTGGAAACATTTTCAAGCGTAAGCAGATTTACAGAAGCGAGATGGCTTTTTGTTACATTGGTTCGCTTCTTACAATATCCCCCCTCTTCTGGTTACATTCTGTTTCAAAAGCACAGAGATCTTTACTAACTTGCAACAATATTTCTTCTGTTTGACTGAATAGAAGGTGTTCTTTCTCTTCTTTTGTGAACCTGATTTTCCTGAAAGATTGCATACACATGTTTATTAAGCTTGGAATGCATTGGATACAACAGCATAAGCTAGCCAAAATTACTACTATAGTTGTTAGAGTGGTTATTATAGATTTCCACCATGATCCATCCGGAAGCCAAGATCATAGCATTGCCCACAATGATCCTGAATCACCATCCCACTGTTTCTGATATTCATTTATCCTGGTCTCCATATCATGCACAGTCTTAGTTATGTTTGGTTCATAATTGTGTATATAAGTGCAGCAGTGAGAATGTATTAGGACACAAACACCCCCTTTCACAGCAAGCACTATATCTAAAGCATAGCGATTTTGCAACGCAACTTGTCTAACCTCGGACAATTCTTCATTAATCATTTTTATACTCTTTATGGTGTCATTAAACATTGCAATGGTAAAGTTATTCAGTCATTTAATGTCTCGGTAATTTAACCCAATGCCTAAAGGTGCAATTAGAGCTCTTCCCATACCACCCCCCCAGGATCCCGGATTTACTCCGGAATCTAACTCTTTTATTTCTGATTCGGGTGTTGGGTAGTTCATCTAATTTATATATTACTGGTAACACAAACCCCATGGTACAACTTCCTGACCACAATTTTGGTACTTCCCTATAGGCATGTTTCCCACATAACATCCACCTGCTATCGTCCATGGCCCAAGTAGCATTAGAAATCCTTGTCCAATTGATCATGTCCTCAAAATATTGTTCATTTGACAATAATATTGTTCATTTGACAATAATATGTTTGTAATGGTTTAAGGTCATTTGTACAGTCATAGGATTTCGTTTTACTGGTATTGAAACATGTTGTGGGCATTGTAAATGTTTTATTACACCTTTCCCAATCTCCCAGGAAGACTCCCCCAGTAGTATTTCTTTTAAAACAAACATGAGCTGTTTCTCGTAAGTGAAGGAATACCTTCCTAGTCATATTTCTTCCAAACTCCATTTTATGTTCCCCTCCATTTGCCATCATTTGTTTTGTTAAAGGTACTCCATGCAGAATGACCCCTTTTTCAGCTTTCCCAGGCAAATGCATACATAACCAACAATTAGTAATATTTAAACCTTTAGCCGTTGTTCTTATATCTTCAATGTAGCAATTGTCTGCCCAGAGATCTTCTTCAAGATCCCCTGCTCTCTGAACATGCCGAGATTGTCCAGTTTCTGCTTCTTTAACCTGTTGTAAGACAAAAATGCTCACAAGTACAGTTGAAGTACACAAAAACAGACGCATGATTTTATCTTTTAAGAGTCAGTTTCAAGGGTTGTCCTTCCACTGGTGACTTTTCCAGGGCTTCTCAGGTTCTGGAGTTGTTTTCACACGACTATGATGAGTCCACCCGCTTTCTTTTGTTCGGACAGCAGACTCGGTCGTCAGAAGCACTTGGTATGGTCCTTCCCAGCTAGGTTGCAATTTCTCAGTTCTCCAGGTCTTCACAAGCACCCAATCACCAACTTCATAAGGATGTTGACTTCCTACTAGTGGTGGTCGTTGTGCTAAAAGTCCCTGTTTACGAAGAGATAATAAAGACCTGGACAGTGTCTGCAAATATTTTCTCACGAACATATCCCTGAATTCAGGTATAGGTCCCCCGAAAGTTGTCAAGTAAGGGCGACCCATTAACATTTCAAATGGTGAAACCCCCACGTCCTTTCTTGGACAAGTCCTAATTCTCAACAGAGCTAGGGGTAAGTTCTTGGTCCAAGGTAACCCATTTTCCAACTGCAATTTTGTCAGGTGTTTCTTAATTTCTGAGTTTCCCCTTTCAACCTTCCCTGAAGACTGAGGATGCCAAGGGGTGTGTAAGTCCCATCTCACCCCTATAGCCCTCATTACCTCTTGAAGAATTTTCTGTGTAAAATGTGTGCCCCTATCGGAGTCTATTACTTCAAACATGGCATATCTAGGTATTATCTGTTCTAGCAGAGTTTTTGTCACCATGGAAGCGGTAGCCTGTCTGGTGGGAAAGGCTTCTATCCACCCTGTTAAGTGATCTTTGATCACCAACAGATATTTCCATCCACCACTGGGTGGCAATTCCGTGTAATCGATCTGTATCTTCTGGAACGGCCAAGCTGCTAGAGGCCGTCCTCCTTTCTCTGTTTTTCTGGAGGCACTTTTATTAACTTTTAAACATATCAAACATTTCCAGCAAATGGAATGAGCAATTGTCCACATGTTCAGACTCCAATACACCGGCTTGACAGCTTGTACTAAAGCTTCAGTTCCCCAATGACTCCTTTCATGTAAATATTGCATTACATTTCTCATTTGTGTTTCTGACAAAACTTTTTCTCCATTTTTAGTCATCCACCTTTTCTCTGTTTTTCTGCACCCTTCCTTTTCTAATTTCTCTATTGCAGTTCCATCTGGTTCCCATTTGTCTTCGGGCTCTTCAGGCAACATGGGTACTAATACCATTTGTAGAATTACCTCCCCAGCTGCCTCTTTTGCCCACCTATCTGCCCATCTATTTCCAACAACTTCCAGGCCATTCCCCTTTTGATGTGCATTTACATGAACAATGGCCACCTGCTGTGGTAATTGTAAGGCCTCTAACACTTCTTCTACCAACTGGAGTTGCTCTATCTGTTTCCCATCTGATTTTATAAACCCCCTTTCTTGCCAGATCTTTCCAAAAGTATGAACCACACCCCAAGCGTACTTGGAATCAGTCCATATTGTCACATCAATTCCCTCAGCTAATTCCAAAGCCCTTTTGAGAGCATATAATTCGCACTTCTGAGCCGACCATCCTGCTTGTAATGATCCTTTCTCAATTACCTCCCCATTCTGAGTCACTACCGCATATCCTGCTTTCTTTATGCCATCCTCAACTCTGCTTGAGCCATCCACAAACCACTTTTCACCTTCCTCCAGCGGAACTTCCTCTAAATCTTTTCTCACTTTAGTCATAATCTCAACTTCCAACAAACAATCATGATCCTCAGCCTCCCATTCTCTTCTGGTTCCTTCCAAAAATTCTGCTGGATTCAAATTCTTATCAGTCCCGATAATGATATCTGGACTTGTCCTTAAAATAGTTTCATATTTCAAAATCCTTCCTTCGGTCATCCAAGTGGAAGCCAACTGACTTAATACTGAGGTTACTTGATGTGGGGAGTGTACCACTATAGCTCCCCCAAAAGTCAACTTCCTGCTTTCTACCACCAGAACAGCTGTGGCGGCTACCGCCTGCACGCAGATAGGCCAACCTCTTACCACAGGCTCTAATGTCTTACTCAGAAAAGCAACGGGCTGAAACCGCCCCCCCCTCTTCTGAGCAAGCACTCCCACTGCCATTCCAGACCTAGCTGACACATACAGATGGAATGGGAGTTTCAAGTTAGGCAGAGCCAACACCGGTGCGGTGGCTAATGCCCTCTTGATTTCTTCCCACTTCGCTTCATCCTTCTCCAACCATTCAATGATCTCTCCTTTTCTGTGCAACTTCTGATTTAGGAACTGAACCAACACTGCACACTGATCTATCCAAGCTCTGCAGTATCCAACTAATCCCAAGGCTTTTCTAACTTCAGTCTTGTTCCTAGGTGGAGCTAAACTCATCAATCCTTTCACCCTCTCAGGATCCAAACTCCTGACTCCTTGCATGATGTAATGTCCTAAATACTTCACTTTTCTCTCTACAAATTGAATCTTTTCCTTTGACACCTTCAATCCTTGCTCCTTCAACCAGTTCAACAAAGCCACTGAACTCTCCCTAACTTTTACTTCTTTCTCTCCTGACAACAGCAAATCATCCACATACTGAATCAAACTTACCCCTGGCTCTTTTGGAAAGGTCTGTAACTTCTCCTCCAAAGCCTGACCAAACAACAAAGGACTTTCCGTATACCCTTGAGGCAATACTGTCCATCTCAATTGTTGTTTCCTCCCACTTTCAGGATCATTCCATTCAAAGGCAAACAAATCTCTACTCCCTTCTTCAAGCGGACATGCCCAAAAAGCATCCTTCAAATCAACAACTGTAAACCACCCATCCTTAGGAGGTATCTGACCCAAAATGGTATAGGGATCCGGTACCACCGGGAAACGTGGTATTACAATCCTATTGACCCCCCTCAGATCCACCACTAGCCTATGCTTTCCGTCCTTCTTTAGTACAGCCAAGACAGGAGAGTTAAAAGGGGACATGGTTGGTTCCAATAATCCTTGCCGTAACAATTGATCAATTACAGGCTTCAATCCTTCTCTACCCTTCTTGCTCATTGGGTATTGAGGCGTCCAATTTTTAACAATCCCGGGCTGCACCTTAATCTCGATAGGTTTTATTTCCATCTTCCCCACATTTTGTCCATCTGCCCAAACATCTTTATGAATTCGTTCTACATCCTCTTCCTTCAAAACACACATTCTTATTCCACTATTATCTCTCAACTGGAATCCAAACGCTGGCATGAGATCTCTCCCTAACAGATTCACTCCTGAATCTGGTATATACAACACCTTACTACAAACTTCTATCCCATCCATACTCATTTCTACCTCTTCCAAAATTCTCACTCTATTTTGCTTCCCACTCACTCCAGTTACCAAAATAGTTTCTTTTCCTTTCATTCTTTCATTTATGGGCTTGCATACCGAGGTACGACTTGCCCCTGTGTCTATCAGGAAGGTTAGTTCCTGACGGTCTGGACCCACTTTTATATTTACCAGTGGCTCCCCGTAGGTCCTCTTAAAGGAGCCGGAAATTCCCTAATCTTCATATAGAGCGTAACTTCTTTCAGGGTGACTGTTCTGGCACTCGCGCGCAACGTGACCATACTTGCCACACTTGAAACAGTTATGGTCCATACCTACTCTACCAGTGCTCATCCCTCTCCCTCTCAAAGGTCTTCCTCTGGGAGGGAATCCTCTACCTCTTCCTTTAAACACCTCTTTTCCTGATTGATTTTTGCTTCTGGTTTTCTCACTTCATTTTTAGCAGCGGTTTGTACTGCCGCCAACATCATTTGAGATTTCTGCCTGGTTTTAATCACATCCCTATTCACAAAAGTTTGTTGGGCATTTCGAATCAACTCAGTAATCCCCTGTGCCCCCCAATTGTTTATTTTCTGAATCTTCTTTTGAATATCAGGCCAAGCTCCCGCCACAAACTGCATTTTCTTTTTTTTTGAAACAAATTTTTATTGATTTTAAAGATAAAACAACACATCATTAACTATTAAATACATAAACACATAAAACCTCTTAACATTGTAAATCCTTACAAGTCAAACAAAACATTATTTTTATACAGCATAACTCCAATTTATCCCATCTCCATATGGACACACAAACATCTTTCAGCAAATTTCTCATTTTTTCTCTTTACTCCTATTCAATTTCATTTCTCTTCCATATTTATCCATTTTATAGTCATCATATTCTTTTCTTTCTGGCTTGTATAAATTATTCTCATCTAACATTCCTCCAAGGTTTTATTGATTCTTTCCTTTTTTTTTTTTTTTTTTTTAAAAAACAAATTTTGTTAGTTTTACCATAAGCACAATACACAAACATACAAACACAAAACATAAACAAAACTAAAAGATCTTTTCTGAAGGTTGTCTGTTCCTGGGTTAAAACTCTTTACACAGACACAAATTCAAACATCATATTCAACCCATATCTCCTTCCAAATCTTATTATCATTTTCTTTTTTATATATATATATAAAAACCATTTTTATCAGTTTTATAAAAACAATGCACAAAGAGTCAAGGCATAACAGCTTATAAATTCAACATAGACTCAAACGCAGGTGTGTCTGGTCTTACCCCTGAATATTTCTCCAAGCTCTGTCTTAACCTAGCACAATAATCTCCTGGGGACTCATCTTTTCCCTGACTTATCTCGAAAGCCTTTGTTAAGTTTCGTCCCTGTGGTACTGCAATTTTAATTCCCTCAATTATCATTGTCTTCAGATCTTTCATGTTTCGTCTATGATCTGCATTTTGGATATTCCAATTGGGAGGGGCCAAGGGAAACTTAACATCCCCACCAACTGCTTGGTCATTTCCCAATTGTAATACTCGCCAATATTCTATTGCTCCCTGTCTAATCAGATCTCTTTCTTCTCTAGTAAATAGGTGCCCCAAAATGTACATCAGTTCTTCATAAGTGTAATCATTTGGTCCCAAGAACAGTTCTAATTCTAAGCTTACTTTCTGCGGGTCCTCATGAAGACGGGGAAGTGATTGTTTCAATTCTCTCAGTTCCCCGGGTCTCATGGGTTGAATAGCATACATAGCCACGGGCTGGCCCTGAGCGTTCAGACCATTCGGCACTTCACGCAAGGGATAAGCATGTGCCGACTGTGCCGGTGGAAAAGGCAAGTTCTGAACGTTTTGTTCTAAATCTCTTAGTTCTCTCTGCAAACGTGCAGGAGGTACTGGCAACGGGGAGGGAGGTGGTGGAGCCGTTGCCGCTGCCCCCAATGCTTCTTGTGGATTGGGCGGAGGAACATATCTCGGTGGAGGACGATAAAACTCATCGTCAGACTCCGGATTTTTAATTTTTGACACAAATTGATCAGCCGGTGGCGGGCTGGGTCCTTCAAATTCAACGTGATACCATACTTCCAAATACGGTATCTCGGTGGTTAATTTACGAGCCAATAAATAATCCTTCAATTGATTCATCCAGTATGTACTGGTTTTTCCCTCCGGTGCCCAATGGTAGGGAAATTTTGGATCCACAAGAGGATATTTAGGCCACCTGTATTTGCACAAGTAAATCATGTGCTTCTTCTCCAGATCCCGGGTATAATGTTTTAGATTTGGGGAGAACCACTGGTGTAGTAGTTGTCCCAAAGGCGAATCTACCGGAATAGGTTTTCTGCCTTCTTTCTCTTCTCCCTTTTCTATATCCGAGGTTTCTAATAGCCTCTTACTTTGTCCTTTCCCCCTTCTCGTCACCAGACCTGTCCTCCAGCAGGCGCTGGACTTTCTCCCTGAGAAAATTTAAGGACACCTTTCTATCAACAAAACCGTATTCTCTTGAAAAAGGAACAAATTTACCTGATCACTCCGGGACCTGTCGTCTGCTCAGGTATGCGGATATGCGGGCGTCCCTGACTCAGGTTTTTCTCATGATCCCCGATCACCATTCACAAGGTACCTTCACTCAGTCCATTCGATCTCTCTGGATTTCTCCGAGACTTCGTCTTGGGATCGGAGATTCCTGGGACCTCTCGATCAATGGGGAGTGGGAATGTCTCCAAACGAGACGGAGTGGCCACTGCTCAACAGTCCCCAGAACACCGAGGATTGCCATAGAATCTCCTGGCTGGGCTCGCCAAATTGTGAGATTGCATTTGCATGAGAGACTGACACGACATGGATCTGAGTTTTTCTTTGATTTATTGCGGTTCTGCAGAAGCGGGTTCACATCCGAGGCAGCAGGATGGAACCCTTAGAATACTTTTACACAAGCTTTTATACGTTACATTCAAGGAGGTATTCACCAAAATACTCTAAGCCAATAGAATACATTTATCATTTGGATTCGTGTCTGGTGACACGTACTCAGTTCGGCTTTCTCTGAGAAGTTACAAAATACATGCTTTTGGAAACATTTTCAAGCGTAAGCAGATTTACAGAAGCGAGATGGCTTTTTGTTACATTGGTTCGCTTCTTAAAGTGGCATGGCGAGGGAGAAGCCTTGGCACGATGCAGTCAAGATCAGCAATTTGCTTGGTTCCAATTGTACATCAGGTCTGCTATGGCAGCGATTGCCAACCAGTGGGCCGTGGCTGGTAGTCCGCAAGAAAAATTTGGTGGTCCGCAGAGAAATGTCACCCCCAGAGCACCGCCCCCCCAAAAGCAATTAATCCAGGCTGTGCAGGAACACAAGGCTGCACTGCCCACATGGCCTGCAGGAACCTTCCTCCTCCACTTACTTCTTACCTGGCAAACTTGCCTCCTAAATTGCTATTTTTCCTTTTTCTGACAATCAGCTGTTCTGCTGTGCTGGGAATTTAGATTAGCTAGAACGCAGGAAATCATTGGATTTCTTGTTTTCTAACGAAACTTTAGATGAGCCA